>JAMZEH010000020.1:18745000-19187500 GCA_024699665.1 Ostrea denselamellosa
ACTATTGTAAGAATGGATCTGCTAACTGACCTCTATATAATTCGCGTTGATGTAGCCGGACTCGTTTGGCGATGTTTCCAGAACAACACGTGAATGATCATCTACTCAATATATAATGTACATTGTATTTTTCATAACACTTTACTAGTAGTTTCTAGAACGTTCAGTTGAGATACTTACACGGGAAAGTCGTGGTGTACCGATTTTTGACGACATTATCCGGCTTTTTCCCTTCAATACACGGATGTAGTTCTCCTCTAGGAATGGTCTACACACATAAGTGAATGAAACAATAGATTCTACTTTTAGAGAAATAATGTTAATGTAATAAAAGTCTATTTTGCAAACTTAAAAGAAAATATATGATATTTTTCTTTCCTGTACTAAATTGTGAAAACCGTTACTTAATCCTTAACACAAGATTTCGTCAGAAATCTTAATTGCCTTTTTTCCACACGTCCGTTGAAAAAAAAGAAAAACTATTGGAGGGGTTCAAATTTTGAACAGAAAACAAAAATAAACCTCCACCCAAAAATTCCACCAGTTTAAAGCCCAAAAGAAATAACATCAAAATTGTTTGTTACATCACTTTCAGATTTCAAGAAATTAGAAACGATCATGCACAATAGAGGATTAGCTTCTCAAGATTCTAAGTATCATGAATTGGACTATATCATACTAACAATCTCTACGAACACTCCCTCCACAATAAACACCTGGTATCTAATACAGGTATTAATATCACTTACATGTTGTTCCAGTGTATCTTATTCAAGAAATTAAAAGTGACGATTTACACGCGTAATTTTATTGATTACATAACCACACGTACCATGTATTCTTCCTTGAACTTGGTATTCTGATTTTCAGACAAGGCGACAATTGTTTTATCAAGCTCTGCAACCGATATGGCTACTTTAGTATTCGTTGTTTGCATTTTGGCCTCAGTTTTTAATTCCAAGCCTGGATTTCCTATTCCACTCATTTCCATGTCTTCACGTTTGTTATCACCTGTAAAATACCATAGCACATTGAATTACGACACGTGTTGTTAGTGTAAGCCAACAGAAATAATAGTCAGCACGACATTTTTGACTGTGCGCAAATGTTTTTATCAGAAGCATGGATTTACAAAACATAAAGATTTGTAATATAATTAATAATGATATTTATTACTGATATGATATGCCTCACTTGATATCATTAATATTTAGGCATCTTTGATAGCAGCAGAATTACCTATTTTTAGCGATTTTGTGACAGAAGAAAATGTTATCGTCTCCGTATCGTCATGTTTTCTCTCTTTCTTTCTTCTCCTCCATCTACATAGATACAGGAACCCGTTTTGATAGTAAGTTTTCCCTGTGGTTCATTCGTAATGTCTGAACAAATTCATCTTAAAATATCCCTTGCAATAGAGCCATTCTTATGTATCAAGTTCACAAAGGAAAATGCTTAACAAGAGCATTCCGCGATTCGTTCATCAACAGCTATAAATACCGTATAAGCAGTATCCCTGTGACCAGTGCACCACCAAGACCCACGGCTACCATCGCCCCTCCCACGGCTCCTGTTACTATGCCAGAATCTGTGATATCAGACTGTGCTGCAGAATCAAAAATAGAGAACAGGTAAAACACAGACCCAGGTAACAAAAACTAAACCAAGTTCATTAAATGGGACGGTCCTTCGGATGAGACAACAAATACCGAGGCCCAATGTCAAAGCAGGTGTGGCACGATAAAGATACATCCCTGCTCAAAGGCCATAAGCGCCGAACATAGACCTAAATTTTGCAGCTTTTCACTGGCATTGGTGACGTCTTCATCTGAGTGAGAACTCGAGAGCAGGATGTTAAACAATATACAACTAACCAACCTTATTCTTAGCATTTATTTTATGGAACCTCATATCAATTCCATGGCGATTTCTTTTTCTGTGTACGAACCTGCAGTCAATGACATGGAAATACTTCATCTTCAAAAGTATTAATTCTTAGAATAGACACATTTGTAAAATGTATGAAAAAAGAGGCCAATGCATACAGAACAAGGTATTGTTAATGAAAATTATTTTCTGCAGAAATATATCAATTTCTCCACTCTACTTTTCTTCTCGAAAGTTTTTAATATGGTTCATATGGTTTTGTAGTATTGTTTTTTCTATACAAAACTGACAAAGAGGTCTATAATGACATGATTTATTGGGTCAAGCACATATTTTTTAGCATTAAAAAGTAGAACAAATTCTGTGATATTCTCCTCCTTAGTAGTGCCAATCATGATTATCTGATGAAAAACCCTCCAAGGATCCATAAAGCTAATATATACCGTATTAATTGTAATAGATAATAATAATGTTAAAAAGGAATGAAAATGTGTGGGTTTTTTCAACCTATAAAAGTTGTACACTTTGGCCAAATTATAAAAATTAACTAGATCGGATTAAAATGTTATCAATGCAATAATACTGAACCTTTTGCTAATGTTTATACGCGTTAAGCACTTTACAATTTATTCAATAATGTACATTGTAGAATACAATTTTGATATATTTGATTGACAGAATATGGAATGGTTTGATCATCTTATGGAACTTCAATATACTATAAAGAATATAATCTTGAAAAGTTTGGGACAAAAAAAGCGATTGTATGAAGCAATTCGATACAACATTTTATACTTTTAACATCTATGAATTCAAAATGGTTCAGGTAACTTGACGAGGTGATTGAAATCTATAACCTAAATGCATGTACAGAAGGATTGTGCTTGGATCGATACAGACATCGTGATTGTTAGTATCTGAAGGAGAAAATATAAAACGAGAAACAGTATCTCATATTTGAATCGTTATGTGGTGAGGAACTCTAAAATTCTTAAGGCTTGACCTAGGCAGCCGTTGTTTTCATATCTTACATCTCGTAAAGCTAAGGAATCACGGATTTTGCGACTATGACGGACCAACGTAATATTTGATTTTTGAGATATACGAAATACGAGCCAGACACTTACTTTTACTACAGTTAGGGTACCCTGTCCATCCAGAGTTACAGGTGCAGAATCCGTCAACGTTGTCACATAGGCCAGGGCAGTTCTCAGAACAATTCTGGGAGCAGTTGATTCCATATGTTCCTTCGTCACATGCTTAAATACATATACAATTTCCATATTCACAATTAATGAGAAAAATGTTTTTCTCATAGTGTTCACAAACTGTGCATCACTATATATGAAAGAATTGAAGACTTTACTGTTCTTAAAGGACTACATACTCTGGTTACAGAAACTTCCCAAGTATCCGGGTGTACAGCCCTCCAGACACGATCCATTGATTGAATTACATGTTTTGTTTCTGCAATGTCTGTTGCAGTGATTTCCACAATCTTTGCCATATACTCCTGCTTGGCATGCTAGAAGAGAATCAGAGGTAAATGCTTTTAACTAATTCATCTATCATTCAAGCTTTTTACTGCAGGATGAAAAAGTGAAATCTTGGACAACGAACAGCGATCAATATCATAAATCCTATCAATCCTATAAAGAGAACACAAAATTGAGAGCAGGGTAAACGCGGACCTTTGAAATTACCAGAGGTGCAATCAGGTGCCTAGAAGCAGTAAGCATCCCCTGTAGACCGATAACACCCGCCTGTGAGCCCTATATCTTGATCAAGTAAAGTAGCTAATCCGTAGTCAAAGTCATTATGTAAAGAACAGCCTCACAGATAGTTTGAAATACGCAGACAAAAGTCCATATACATGTTGTCATACGTAGATGGAGGGCACATATATTTATGTTCCAAACATTAACAGAATTATAGAAAAGTTTTATGGTAAAATATTGTCGCACTGTAATGTTCTTGTGTGTATTGATTTGGTAAATATTTGAACTACGAGTTGGAAAAGATTTTTTTCGATATTTCAAAGTTACATGGTGCAAAGAATATTAGTTAAAGTTAATGTTGAAAGAAAAATGAGCATGAGAAGTCGTACAACACAACTGTAAGAAAGTTCAAATCGAGAATTACTCTCTGTGCAGTTGGGACTCCTCCATCCTGGCTCACATCCGTCTGTACAGCTGCCTGTGATGTGGTCACATGACTGGTTAACACAGTTCTCGTTACACTGTACAGAGCAGTTTGCTCCATACCAGCCATCATCGCAAACTAAAACAAAAGAAATGGACAATAGGGATAATAATTTCAATACGTCGAAATTTACTGTTGCAAGTAACGATATTGTGATATTGATTATTTTCGCCAATATCCTAAAAATTCTAATGTTACGTGAATTTTACATATTTCTTTAAAGTAGCAGTAATCAGTATTGGGCGAAAATATAACGGAGGAAAATCGTTTTGCAATGCCTGTAGGCTAAATTCCGAAAGGTAAACATTTCCCTATCCTATATCTATGTTCTATACTATATCTATGTTCTTTGATATTACTTGATGAATAGCATATGCTTCAAATATTATTAAAATAAACTTCCATAATACAGGTCTTCGAATATTACATCGCATGCCATATTTCATATTTTCATCAAGACAAAACTTTTCCCCTAAATCCTTCAATCATTTTTTAAAAATTATTGCCAGATTCAACGATGACGCTAGTCCTTCTTTGTCAAATGTCCTTTAACCCTCTTAAATATCTTAAATGTTCCAGACTAAAGACAGCGATCTGATAATTATTATTATGAACTGTGTATGTTTTTTACATGTATATTTATACATGTGATTAATGCGACCACTAATTATTATAAATCTAATTATGAAAAATGATTACTTGGAAAGTGCTAAGATAGTAGACAATATGGCCTATAGCCCGCGATTACATGCATCAAATATTCCGGAAAACCTGGCTACTATGTTAAGCAGAAACAGGAAGAAACCATCTACTCTAGAATTCTTAATGTTTTCAATAAAAAGATACGTAAAAGTAATAAGCTGTTGAAGATAAAGAACAGACTGGTGTACATGTATATGGCTGTTTGGGATAAAACCTACTATTTCAAGATCGTTAAAGACTGTAGTATTACTTGTGTTCAATACGAACGGGATACCTACTTTCTTCACATGTACTTCCTTGGTATCCATCGTCACAGCCATGTTCACAATGTCCGTCTATATGGTTACAATGATTACTTTCAGATCGGCAATGGAAACTGCAGTTTTCTGAACAATTCAATCCGTACCGGCCTGCTGAACATACTACCAATGGAAATAACAATTTTCATCTTATAGAACTTTTTTGAGCAAATCGTTGTAAGATGCAAGTACCAAAATCATTTAAAGATACTCATGCCAAATAATTACCATGTATACTAAATTGCATTGTACAGATGAACGTGTATCACAATCGTTACCAGAGATAATATATGGAGATACACACATGGAGGAAAAACAGTAGACAAAACACACACAAACATGTATGTGAATGAGCAAACCCTACAAGTATGCTTACGAAATAAAATGTAACGATTCTAATAAAATAAAAATGATTGTGAACAACTGTTTACAGTTTACTATATCAAACATGGAAATAACAGATACTTCGGTAAATACAAGAATGTTTTTGTTACAACATACCTTTGTCACAGAGTTCTCCGGTATATCCTAGATTACAGCCTCCGTCACATCGTCCTGTTGTCCTGTTACAAGGGAGGTAACTCAGACAATGTCCACTACAGTTATACATACAATCAGGACCGTATGATTCTGCAGGACACTCTGATAAAATACCGGTATGGTTTTATCCAAACAATTATCAACGAATGTATTCCTCTCCATTTCACAACCATTGGTTCTTTACTCATTCCTTGTTGTATTCATGATCTCAATTTAGAATAAATCAAAATATTGTTTTGCTTCTCCATCAAATATTCCACTACGGTTAGTATACTATATTTTTTTTTGCTTTAGAAATCTTTAAGATAATGACAAATGAATTACGTGTGTTACAATCTATTCCTGTCCATCCATTGGCACAGCCATCGTCACAGAGTCCAGTGGTGTGATTACAGGACATGTTGTCTCTGCAGTGTCCAGTACACGATGATCTACACTGTAGTCCGTAATATCCAGGTGGACATGCTAAGAAATGTATACAAATAGTAATGTATAGATACATTAATGTATCAATAATATTTGAATGTTGTGTCGAACATAATCTTACATTTGTTACAAAAGTCTTCCACCCATCCCGCAGTACAACCCAAACACGTTCCGTTGACAATGTCACATCCCAATTCCTGACAGTTGTCTGGGCAGGGTAGATCACAGTTATAGCCATACACACCTGACTCTTTACAACCTGCAGATATAATATAGCGAAAACATACAGACCTCATTTAGCATACACTAAAGGAATTTTTAACAGTATAATGACATAACACAATATTACCCGTTACAGCTATGTCACATAATTCAGCCTCATTTTAATTACATTAAAGGGAGTTTTACTGTATAATGATGTAATACAATATTTGTGATACAGAGAAAATAGCGCTCCTCATTTAACTTACACTAAACAAATTTTTAACGGTATAATAATGTAAGACAATATTACCTGTTACAGTTACCTCACATAATTCAGTATGAACGTTAACTGTTTCATATCCGGTAGGATAAGTTGTTCCGTCAAGTCTTTCATTGTAAAATATAACGTAACGTCCATGTTTGACGCAAGTTGTACTGAAATTCAAGGTCGATAACTCATGTCCGTTCTTGTAACATAGATACCCATCTTCCTTTATAGTTGTGTTTGACACATAGAGTGAAAAACCAGCAAAACGCCCTCTTTGTCTCATGTCTGAAATTATCCGTTTAAGATATCAGTAGTTTTATAGTTTAAGTTGAAGAGAAAGACGTTTTCTTCGATATAGGAAGGATGGTAATTAACTCTAGGTATCAATTTTCTACTTTCCTTTTATCTTTATGCAATGAAATTTCATTGAAACATGAATCGATGAGCACAGCTGGAATATTTGAAATGTTAAATAAAGAACAAGGTACAAGCACGATAGATGATCTTACAAGTGAACGTACAGTCACACGGGATAAACAAGAATGTACCCACAACAAGAAAGTGCAAAAACTGTAATACACGATCAATTACTATAGTCCTATAATGTATGTTGCACTATATATTTCCTACAAAAACATTTAATTCTTTAAGCATTATCTTTTCGTTGTATATCTTATCATATAAAACATAAACGGTACAAATTTTGATGCACCAGATGCGCATTTCGAGAAATAATCAAATAATGTCTCTTCAGTGATGCTCCAGTCAAAAATGTTGGAAATTCGAAATAAAAACAAACTTGGAAGAGCTGAAAGAACCAAAAATACCAAACAGTGGAGCGAAATCCGCAAAAGGATAAGAGCTATGCATGAGGGAGATAATCCTTAATTTTGAAAGGAATTTCCTAATTTTATCATTTATCATTTAATTTCATTTCTTTGATGCAAAATTTCTTAAAGTTTTTAGTTACCTTTTTATACATTCCCAAGGAAAAAATCAGATTACGAAATACACAAGGAATACTATTTTTAATCAGCACTTTCACTTTATTTATCTATAAAATACACAACCATTAATTTGTAAAATATAACGAAACCCTTTGATATCGATCTATGTAATAATACATTTTGAAGTTGTTGCATGCAGTAAATTCTAATTATTAACTTCAGAGAATTCATTATGATATTGTCAGATACATTTAAATTAGTGATAGGTAAATTCAGCGAAATAGAAGAAAATCAGAGCATTTATATATCAAGACAAATTACAAGCTATAATAACCATTACCATACTGATCTCCATAGTCTTTGAACTGTATTCTGATGCTGTAAATGCTGAGTACTTTCTCAAGGTCAACGTACCACCATGTTGATTTATCCGGAGTCTGTAGATTAGTCCCAAATTTTATTGTCCTTGTACACGTGTTAATGTCTCCATCTACTGCGTTACTGGACTGATATAAATAACATGTTTCAGATCCCGGGCAGCCAGGTACTTCCCTAGCCTGTTTGGTCTCCTTTATCTGAGAGATGATTTCTTTAAATGAAAGAAACCTATTCTATTGCTAACTGAATATGGAAATAATTACCCTTTTTCTAGATTACCTCCACACATAAGCATCATTCTACGCACAACAAGTAGTGGTAGCTATATCGTCATAATTAAACAACATAGAAATGCATGTAAACTTTATAGGATTACCCCAGAGTTCCAGTATCTGATTTCATCATAAACCAAAGTGAAATGCATTTCTATTCTCAAAGGCGAGTAAAATGCATATTTTCAGAAAAACAACAAAGTGTATAAGTTTTAATTCTATTAATGTTATCTTGGGCGAAATGCCTCTTAGCTTACATAATAAAGTGGTTAATTTTATTATCATATATACCAAACTATTCTATTGCTCAAAACAAAACAAAAGACCTAATATCAGTGAGCTTGTACACTACCTTTTTCTTCATATATAAAGTTGAAAAGTTGTGGAACCGTAACATATGACAAACTTTGGGAAAAGTGGAATATTTTTGACATGTAATTCTAATTGAATTAGATTGGAAATATTTTTATATTTACAGAAAATTATGTATATGTACTTAGGATGATAGCTGTGTGAAAGAGTATGATAAATTGTGAGAGCCCATAATATATATATATATATATATATATATATATATATATATATATATATATTTAACTAGATATTGCACTGCCGTGAAACTCTAAAGATACCTAGCTTGATTGTTAGTGTAGTGTTTTAGCCGGTAACACCACTTTACTAGACCGTATTAAGAACGAGAAAGTTAATATTAGAATAGATATAAATAAGGCCACAGAAGACACGCAAGCGTCAAAGGTATCAGACCACAGAAGATACACAAGCGTCAAAGGCATCAGGCCACAGAAGACACGTAAGCGTCAAAGGTATCAGGCCGCAGAAGATACGAAAGCGTCAAAGGTATCAAGCCACAGAAGATACGAAAACGTCAAAGGTATTAGGCCGCAGAAGATACGAAAGAAATAATATCGCATGTTATTGTTAGTATTATTATTATTGTCACAGTTTAGATAGGACCACACTGACGATATGTATTTTATACGTACATCAAATCAGGATGAAGAGTTAATGAGGAAGGCATACTTTAATTAAAATATTTTAATTGCTACAACTTCAATTGAATTGAACCCTAAACAAACACTGTACAAATTAAAAAGTATAATATTTATTGGTTATATATTGTCTTACGTTCCGCTTGAGAATTTTTCACCCATATGGAAACGTCACCATTGTCGGTGAAGGGCTGCAAACTTTAGGCCTATGCTCGGCGCTTATGGCCTTTGAGCAGGAAGGGATCTTTATCGTGCCACACCTGCTGTGACACGGGGCCTCGGTTTTTGCGGTCTTATCCAAAGGACCTGTTATTTAAAAATAGACTTAATTTTCGGACAAATTACACGAATGTGATCTGTTTTGGGTTAGTTTACGCTGTACGCTGGAAGCGGATTATAAAACAGCGTAAACTGACCCAAAGCAGGTCATACTCGTACAATTTGACCCTCAAAGTAAAGTTATTCCATATAATTTAAAAACAAATGTAAAAAGACAAAGTACCAAGTTTTGCTTATGAAAATGTACGTAAGTAATCATTTGAGCCGCGCAATGAATCAATTAACAGCCATGACGAAGCCTGCCAAGGCAGCCATCTTAGTTCTACGGAGCCTATTTATGAAAACTGTAAACGTAGTTAATGAAGGAGCATTATACTGCAAACTTCATAACAGAAAATATATGTAGGCTATGATTCATTGTATATTGTTTAAAGTTTGTCTCGAGAATATTTCACTCATATGGCGACATCACCATTGCCGCTGAAGGGCTGCAGAATTTATGCTTGTGGTCGGCTTAACCTAGAAAGATTTCTACTACATGAAAACGTACTCTTGCGTACACCATTGTCGCTAATATTAATTCCGACACTGGAAAATACATAGGCAAGTGGCTAAACTAGATACACTTGTCAATGTCAAATGAAGTTATCTGATAAAATGAATTTTGTTGTTGTTTCCTTTCTGGTGGAGATGCAGATCAAGATATGAAGCACCCCCTCCCCCTTTCCCCAGTGAGAATTGTATTTCAAAATGTACAGGGTATTGTTTACAAATTCTTAGTAAATAATTAAGTCGCGGTAGGTCAGTGGTTAGAGCGTTCGCTTCGCAACAGGGAGGTCGTGAGTTCGTGCCATGGGCGTATCAAACCTAAGACGAAAAATAGGTAGTGATTGCTCATTCGCCAAACGCTCGGCAGTGAGAAGTGAGAATCACGGGTTTTTCGGATATGACCTTAAAAACGGAGGTCCCGTGTCACGGTAGACGTTGGCACGTTAAAGAACCCTCACTGCTACGGCCCTGAGCGCTAAACATAGGTCTAAATTTGTGGTACTTCACTTACAACTGGTGACGTCTGAATATGAGTGAAAAATTATCGACGGGACGTAAAAACAAACAAACAACAGTGATTTGCGCACTAAGCAAATTCTATAATACGTCTTGCTTCACAACGACTAAACAATCTGTGTATTACGTAAACTTTATATTCAGTAAAAGGCCCAAAACAGTGCTGCGCTGTAAATTAGGGGGGGGGGGGGGGGGGGGGGGGAGTAGTTCTGGTTGTCAAAGGGATAGGGTCTCATACCAAACCAGGTTATACAAAACAACTTGCTTTCCTCAATTTGAATCTGATCAATCAGAGAGTAGAATACAATAAGATTTAAATTTAATGTTCGTATTATTTCCTGTTAAATGCATAGTAATCACTTGGAAATATAAAGTATACAGAATGTCGAAGAATGCAGGGGCCTCCGTGGCCGAATGTTTAGAGTATCGCGCTCCAAAACTCAAGGCCTCTCCCCTCTGGTCTTGTTTGCCAGTTTACATTTGGAAGGTCGGTGAAGAATAAATTGTATCTGAGTTCTCCGATTAACTGAAAAATGAGTCTAATATAGTCATTCAATTTTGGTGATTATGGTCCAACAAATTAACAAACTAATTAATACCACATTTGAAATATCTACATCGTTCAACAATGACATCTTCCATTCAGAGTGATTACCCCTTGCTCATTGAAAGATAAATTTTGACCTTTTACAAAAATATGGATAATCAGCATAATAATAATAATGATAATAATAATGTTACATTTTGCGTGCTCTATGCCAGAATAGCCTTCAGCTCGAGGACGATGCATCAAAACCTTGACTACCATTATGGCATAGTATACTTAACATGTAACATCATTATGTAAATATTGGAACCATTATTTCAAAATAAACACATGCAATAATGAAATAATAAGATCAAGCACGCTATATATATATTACCTACATCGTTTCTAAAAGTGGGAGGGGCAGAGGGAAAGTTGACTTCACATTTGCCTGAAAAGTCTCGACAAGAAAATATCATGAATAGTTCTACCGAAACGTAAAATCGTGGAGGGCATCAATCCATCACTATAATCAGTACACGACATTAATTCATAAATTCAAATTTACATTTCTATTACCATTCACCACTACTATAAAAAGTGATTTTTCCATGTAATAATAACGAATTTTCCATGTAATAATAACGAATTTTCCATGTAATAATAACGAATTTTACATGTAATGATAACGGGATAAGTACAATGTCAAGAAAAATTAGATAAAACGTCACCTTTTTGGTTCGTACTTGGGGATTGATGTATGTGATGTGATTTGTTAAAATTATTATTTCATTGCATAGTATTAGGTTGTTATAATGACTCAAGAAAATCTAACAAAATATCCAGGAAAGTGATTTTTGTGTTGCCATCCATAACCAAACTTCAAAAAAAATTTAATACTCCATTACTTACAACATTCTGAAAATAATCTTTAAGGTAGTGTGTAACAGGTGAAGCAAAATTTTCATATAATTTATTTTTGTGAAAATTACAGGACTTTTTTAGTACATTAAACTGTTTCTGTTTGCAAAACGTAAAAGAAATTTGTCCTGTAGATCTTTTCATACAGATCACAAATTCAGTCTTGGACACCTCCTTCAGAAAAATATTATATCTATTAGTACAGACAAGATTGTGAAGAAAATGTCAAGATGTTTGCTGGCAAGAAGCAAATGAAATATATAATAAAAATAAATCAATAAAGAAAGTTACGAATAAATTTTTATTATTATATAATCACATTCGAGCATATGTACGAATATCAAATTTGCAAGCTATCTGCCGTACTCAGCACTGTATAAAAAAGTCTATAATTCAATTTCAAAGTAAAACAAATGAATGGCATTTCAAGACATATAGATTAAACATTAAGATTATAAAAAAATTCAACCTAGAGATTTCATTTTAAAAGGCATTTTACTAACCCACCCCCACCCCCTTTTCATCAATGAGAAGCGCGATCAGCAGACTGTTAGTTTCTTTGCTAATATTTTGTTTTAAATATAATATTTAATTCATTATTTCACTTTTCAAATCTAAATGAAACCAATATTCATCAATGTGTTTATGATTTCTCTCCTAATCGTACTTTTAAAATCAACCTGTGAACTACAACATACCACACCCTTATATACATATTTCGTATGAAAGAAGTTGTACATGTAGTATATAATATCACTATATTTGCTTTGGATGCAGATTTTTGAAAAGTTTATGTAAATATTCAAAATCGTGATATACATATAGTTCATTTATAAGTTTCATATGCAAATCCATTTTTAAAAACTGTTTCTTTCACTGTGTCTGTGAGTGAAGTGGCATTTCACATGTTTGACTATACATTTGTTTAGCTATTGGACTCATTGTGTTTTTATTTAATTACAATGACTTGTGGATAGGGGGCCTTACTCAATGATTCTCATCCCTTCAGTCCCATCTATAATGTGTCATGCCCATACCCAGTCATCTAGATGAATCTACGCTTCACATCCGATGTCACATTCAGTTACATATTAAACTTCACGACCAGTTACATTAGTGCATATTTCCAAAACCATCGCTGTTTTTGTTTTTGTTTTTTATTTAAATGTACCCACGCTTTGATCTTACAACAAACGTCCCATCACTTAATCTCTTACACTCCACTGATGTCGTCTGTATAACTTAGAACCCGAGGCCTTCCGTTTGCACTTGGAAGGCCTCGGGTTGTAACCTATCGTCTGTATCATTAGTTGCTACATACGCTAGACTCAAGTGCTTTCAAACCGTGTCGTATTAAAGTTGTTGTTGCGCGAGGTGCTTCCCAAATTATTGGTTTTCGGATACGATTGAGTACTACCTTAAATCAGGCAAATAATTTTTTTTTTTGTATCAGGAGTGAATTATCTTTAGTCATCACTAAATTTTATACAAAAGTTGTCCAACAACAAATTTGATTTTCGTAAATTTCTTTTTATGAAGAGTTCCAATATATAATACATATAGTTCTAATATTCTATATTCAGAAGTGTACTTCTAAAAAAAGAACTGAGATCATGCCGAGGAATGCTCAATACAAAATTGTTATATACTTACTAATTCATGTAATATCGTAACGGACTCGAGTTCTATTTGTAGATACAGTGAAGGATTCATTGTTGGTATAAAATTCGATGTGTAACTGATGTATGTAGATAGTTTCTGGAAAATCGGTAAGGGAAAATCATCGAAGTACTGGTTTATATTTTTCGTTAGTATGCCACATTGAGAAATAGTTGGCCTTCTAGATGGAAGACCTCGGAGGCTTAAATTAACTTTCAAAGTGTTTGCTATATTTTCAATTTTTACATGCTTAAAACAGCCCTATATCCTTTATTAAGTTTTTGGGCTTGGTGATCAACACTAATAACCAATGCATCAGAATACCAAACTATAAGTTGGATATTCTATCCGATGCATCGTTAAATAATGGTGACATTTAAAACTCAAAACTTTACAATCTTTAACCGGACTACCTACTCGTTCTGTACAAATTCACTGAGCTGGTCATATTCCTAATATTTCCTGAAGTAAACTATTGCGAAAATCATTTTCTCTTTGTTATATGATCTGATACTCCAACTTTATTTAATGTCATTACCTTATCATTCCAGTATTATCATAAAAAAATTACAGACATTTTCATTAATAGAACTATGACTAAAATAAGAATCACTATGCAAAAATCTAAAGTCATCAGAGGAAATTCGGTCTGCCTTATTGAATTTCTCAATCTTTATAATTCTTTTGTGCAAATAGACAAAAAAAGTTATACATAGTTACGATGCAAATTAAGTAGATATTTGAAATGAATCACAAGTATTTATCACTGATATCTAGTCCAATGAAATTTCAAGATCCTTTGTTAAAAAAATTGAGAGGAACCTTGAAAAAACGTTGACACAAAAGTTGTTGCAAACAAATTATTGTATCTCAACACGTCCAATTGATATGAGAAAATCCAACCTCAATGCTGCCAGCAAGTTAAACAGTTCTTCAGTCAGGAGTTATCTTACAGTTTTAGACCTAGTGTCTATACTCAACAACATAAAAACGCACCATAAAACAGAAAATGAACAATTTTCATTTTCTTTCCTTCTATCTCATAATTTTATATCACAAAATTTTTATTTGTTTACTGAATTAGAATAACAAAGCCACAAAACATCTGATTAAGAATTACGTCATATACGGTGTTGAAACGTCGACAACACAAAGTCAGTACTTGGTATGACCTCCTCTTGCGTTGATGCATGCTGTGCAACGGCGTCGCATTGACCTAATGATGTTTTGAATTTTGACTTATAACATATTAGTCCACTCTTCCGTCAAAGCGCATCGAAGTTTCGGTATCGTCGTCGGCTTAACGGGCCTGTTATTGCCTATTGGTCATAACTCATCCCAAACATGCTCTATTGGTGCCATGTCAGACGATAAAGACCATGGCATTACTGGAATGTTGCATTGTTCAAGAAATCCGTCGAGAGTCTAGCAGTGTGGGGACGAGCATTGTGCTGTTGAAACTTCCTGTATGCAACATGATGCGAGCATTTCATTGCGTCTTCTCCATACGCGCGTACGACCATCAGCTCTAGACAGATGAAAACGTGATTCATCTGAAAACTGTACTTCATCCCATCGTTGACGTGTCCAATAAAAATGACGTCGTGCCCATTCCAGCTTTTGACGTTTATGACGTTGCGTAAGTACAGGACCCTTATACGGGCGACGAGCATTAAGGTCATTTTCACGGAGCCTTCTGTGAACAGTCTGGCTACTGATTCTTTGTCTGTTGCGTCCAGGGTTTACATTAGCAGTCTGTGAAGCTGTCAGGAAACGATTCCGAAGATGCTGAAGTCTAATAAAGCGGTTCTGCTGCTGGGTGGTAACTCTTGGTGCACCTGGTCTCTGTCGGATACGGAATTTGATTAAGACGGACAATGGTACTGTGATAGCAATTGAAATGATTCGCAAAATTGTGAGTGGAAAGGCCTGCACGAAGCATACCTACAGCTTGGTTTCGATTATCAGTGTTTAAGCGTGGCGTCAAAACGCATTAATTTGTTCACAATTTCCTTCTGAAGGTGGAGTTATTTGCATGTGCAAAAAAGGTGTTTTAAAACATTTTTGAGTTTGTAAGCGCTTGATTGGACAAGACCTTCAACGTTTAGAGGATAAAAACTTTAAAGGTGCTTTAATGGGGACGATTGAAATTATGATAAAATATATTTTTATTTTTGAGAAAAAAAAAATAGATTTTAACGGTGCGTTTTTTATGTTGTTCAGTATATATGCGGGGTTTTCTAGTATCAAACAAAAATCCTTAAGTCATAATAATGCTTGATAAATCAAGCTACATTTTCTGCTGTCCGCTTTTCTTACTTCTCAGATTTTACTAAATAATTTATGGCTTGGTTTGCGCTAGTCTCTTACATCTATGACTATACGGATTTGTGAAGTACTGCAAGATGCGGCTTGACGGATCAGCGGATATTGCGGAAAGCACTGCTTAGGATAACAGGTAATAGTTCGCAATAGATACTTCAAGAGCAATACACGCTTGCGCCAGTTAGTACGAGGAGCTGATGTGATGGATGTGTTAGGTATAACCGTTATCTCATATCCCTATCGGTGTAATGGGTACTTTCGAACTCGCTATACTCGGTAGAGTAGACTGGCTCGCCATAGGATACTCCGTGTGCCGTTTAAATATACCTTTGCAATTGTTTTGCTTTGGATTTTCCTTGTAGACAGTGTGCTGTTTCGGTGTTCGGCAAGCCCGCTGTAAACAATGGTTGTGTGACATTTGTCATTAAATTGATTATTAAACCTGCAACATTTATCATCCAAAATTTTGCTATGGTTATTTGCTTGGAAGAAATATGGATTCATAAGAACGGATATATATATGTAAATATTAGTAGAGTCTTCCTGCTTTAAAGTATCATTTTTTAATTTTAAAATGAAGACAAATTGATATGTATTTTATTACTAAAATGCCAGCATAAGAATTACAGTATGTCAACTATGCTGTGATATAAGATAGTAAATACCAGTATCCATCTGGTAAACTTTCATTAATACGTATGAAGAAGATTAATTTGGAGATTACATCTGTAGAATCGCTCCTTGTTTCGATATGACTAATAACACAGTGTATTAATGACTAAACCTAATAGTACGATAGTCAATATGAATATTGTTTACTTACGGTATCCATATGACGAAGTCAGTACCAATAGTATCAAACAGACAAGCGTCTGCATCCTCAAATTCTTAAAACAACAATGGGGAAGTTTTATTTTTAAATCTAACAAAATAAGGTGATCAACTGTTGTCATATTTCTAATTGTTGAGACATTTAACGATCGTCCGTGGTGAGTTAATGTTTTCCAATATTTGTCCTGACATGACTGACAATGTGCGCTAAGATACGATCATACATTGTAATTTTACCATAGTACCACTAATTCCGGGCGTAGTTAATGTGCTACTCAAACAATATAATGAATAATAATGATATTCCTGCTAATCCCCCCAAACACTATACGTAGTTCAGTTTCCTTGTTTGTATACTGTTTTTCGTCCAATTAGAGAACTTTTCAGTCCTGTGAAGACGTCACCAGTTCTAGGTAACGTGTCAAAAGTTTGACCTACATACGGCGCATACTACCGTTGCTGTCATGGTTCTTTATCGTAACTTGTAACGGTGAAGATATCAAACAGAGATCGATCTCACAACTCCTATCAGGAATACAAAATTAAGAGCTGGGCAAACACGGACTTCAGGATATACCAGATGTGGGATCAGGTGCCTAGGAGTAAGCATCCCCTCTCCACTGGTCACCCTCTCAGTGAGCCCATACCTTGATCAGATAAACGAAGTAGTCGATGTTTTATCTATTAACAATACCCATTTTCACTCATATGTCGCTTTGATATATCCCTGTGAACTCTAAATAAAGGAGACAACAGAGTCCTCCACATCTGCTTCGTATTTAGATATGTCATTAAATGTAGATGTTAACGGTGAATTAACAACACAACTTTATGACAAACAGGATTATTTCAGCTTCGTCATCGTTTGTTTGTTTTACGTCCCGTCGAGAATTTTTCACTCCTATTGAGACGTCACCAGCTGTAGGTGAAGTACCACAAATTTAGAACTATGCTTAGCGCTCAGGGACGTAGCAGTGAGGGTTCTTTAGCGTGCCAACGCCTACCGTGACACGGGACTTCCGTTTTTAAGGTCATATCGGAAAGACCCGTGATTCTCACTTCTAAATGCCGAGCGATTGGCGAAGGAGCAATCACTACCTATTTTTCGTCTTAGGTTTGACGTGGCCATGGCACGAGCGGGTCTCGAACTCACAACCTCCCGGTTACGAAGCGAACGCTCTAACCACTGAGCTTCGTCTTCGTCAACTTTATATATATATATATATATATATATATATATATATATATAGATATAGGGGAACTCCGTGGCCGAGTGGTTAGAGCATCGGACTCAAAATCACAAGGGCTCTAACATCTAGTCGGCGCGGGTTGATTCTCGCTCGCGACGATATATCTGAGAAAGTTGCCAGTTTACTTTCGGAAGGTCTTTGGTCTCTTTCCGTGTACATTATATCTGGTTCTTTCCTCCACCTACGAAAAACTGAACGCCACCAGATTACTGAGTTGAGTGTGGCGGAAACAACAACAAATATATATATATATATATATATATATATATATATATATATATATATGCACACACGGCAATATTCCATTATCACCTGTATATGGTGTTATATCTCTCAACTGCTTCGATACCCAAGATCCTGTTTAACGTATGATCAGTTTTTAAATCGAGTCACCCTACTGTCAAACAAGCTGATGTTACAGGGGTTTCAACAGTCTCGTGTAACGTCAGCATTTCGTAAACTTTATATAACAATCTAGTTTGCCAATACCTTTCATTGGGTCAAATGCTGTCTGACATGCTTCATAAGAATTGTTAGGCCGTTCTTGGCACACTCTGTTTACTTGATAAAGGCATAGTGTTTCAGTCGGTCGACAGGGAATGCTTACTCCTCCTAGGTACCTGATCCCATCTCTGTTATATCTAGTGGTCCGTGTTTGTCCAACTCTTTGTTCTGTATTCTTTATAGCAGTTATGAGATTATTCACCATTCGTTATCTTCACCTTGTCATGCGTTAGATGTCTGTTGTCGATTTGTGAACTAACCCGGGAGACAATATGCTGATTATATTTGTATTCCAGGGATATAATTATCACACTGGTTAATATTTACAAAAATGAATGTAGTTGAAGTGTCTGCAAGTGAGCTGAATTGAAAGAGAGAGCAAAAATTATTCTATATAAACTTCACTTTTTTTATTCCTTGAATGTTTATCATTTTCCGCCACACTCAACACTTTTTCAATTATCTTGTGGCGTCCAGTATTTATTGGTGGAGGAGAGAACCCAGACACAATATACTCGTGAAGAGATCATCGATCATCCGAAAGAAAACTGGCAAACTTTCTCACATATATCGGCGCGAGCGAGAATCGAACCCGCGCCAACTAGAGGTAAGAGGCCTTATGATTTTAGTCGCAATGTTTTAACCACTCGGACACGGAGGACCCCCTGGACGGGTTTCAAAATCCAAATATTCTCGAAATACAATCTACTACATTGTAGTAAGGATTCAGAATAACAGAAGAGAAGAATGTAGCCGTCCTAAGAAAGATTTAAGGGTCAAGATGACTTGCAGTATTCAGTCTGGTAATTCCTATGACAAATACAAATGAAATAAGAGAGATGGGCAAACACGGACCACTGAACATACCAAAGGTGGGGGTCATGTGTCTAGGAGGAGTAAGCATCCCCTGTCGACCGGTCACACCCACCGTGAGCCCTACATCCCGATCCAGTAAACGGAGTAATCCGTAGTCATAATCAGTATGCCAAGAACGGCCTATGAAGCATGTCAGACAGCATTTGACCTAATGGAATGTTGTACTGGCAAACTGGATTGTTATAACGACCATATAATTTGCGAAATGCTGACTTTAGACGAAATTGTACAAACCCCTGTAACATTAACTTCTTTGTCAGTAGCGTGTCTCGATTTAAGAACTGATCATATGCAGAATAAAACTCTTGTCTATCGAATCAATTGGGAGATGAAATAATCTGACGAAGATTGAAAGAGAATAAATTGCTTTCTGGACAGTGAGTGTGGATGGAGGCTCCCTTCAAGATATTTACTCCGTTATTTTATGTATATTGGATCGCTTAAATAGAACACTGACATTGTGAGTGTTTTTAAAATTATTTCTTAATGTTTCCGAGTTACGAAACAGTGAGAAATGGAATAACAGAAAATCAGCTAGTTGTTTTACAATTACCCATCTTTGATAATATTCTAATACTTTAAAGAGAGCAGCTAATATTGTACCATCTCTATCAAAAGTATAAATAAAGTAAATTAAAATATCCCAATACTTTAGGCAAATGAGAAACCGATTTAAACGATGTTTTGTTTCCTTTTTATGTCCCTTTGATAATTTTGCCCTCATATTGAGACGTTACCAGCTTTCGTTGAAGTAACAAAGATTTCGACGAATGCTCATTGTTCTTTGATGTACCACCATGGGATCTCCGTACTTAAGGTCGTATCCGACAGACCCGACAACCCCTATGTAATATAGTGTAATAACAAATACTACGTATCATTCGCATGACGTAATCAATGCACGGGTGAGTATTGAACTTTACAACATGCCAGTTTTAAAGGAAATGATCTAACCAATGAACTATCAGTCAAACAAGACGCCGATGGATTATAAGACTCGCCGAATTTGCCTTGGCCCTGTTAACCTGTTTAAAAGCTTTACCCTCTTTAATCCAATGATAAATTTTGCCCTATATCTCGATCCAACCTCGCCCCATGGGATTGTAACGTGACTGAACAATAATCAACACAACACGGAAATGTCTCAATATCAACATGACTACGAGCAACGTGACCTTGCAGTTGTGGAGATGGGTTTAAAACATTTCCCCTACACCAATGTACACTGTATTATGTGAAATTTTATCTCTGATTTTAGCTCCACTGTAGCCCAATAGTCGATCAAAAAACCCTTATTTCAGAACGTTTGCACATTGATATGATTTAGTGTGGCCATGCTACTCTATTTGTCACCACGTTTCAAATATACTATCAATAAAAAGTAGGGGATACTGTATTTTGTGATCAAAATATTCACATATATAAAGGGATACGAAAATATATTGTATAGTTCCTTAAGGAGGAAGCATTTACAAAGAAATTCATCACCCAAACACACCTATCACAATCTGCACGGGATGCTACTGATGATCAAGGGTGTTGTGCCACAAATTTGCATGCTTCTGAAATAGAAGGTTAGAGCCACTCTAAAGGACGATTTTGAAGAGAAAACAGCAGATTATCAGTTGTTGAAGTCGTTAATTAAACAGAGATCATGCGCCGTCTAACACAGGATGAGAGGTTACGTGCCCTTGGCATGCTACAGGTGGGCACAAGACAGGTCGCTGTGGCAAGGGCAATGAATGTTTCCCAGTCTTTTATCAGCAGATTATGGTCCAGACATCGTTCTACAGGGTCTGTTCAGGTCGACCAAGGGCACCAACTCAGGCTCGGGACAAATTCATCTGCACTATTGCCTTGCGAAATCGTCTGATATCAGCAAATCAGATAAGTCTCAACTTCAAACAGATACCGGCATGGTAGTGAATGGCCAGACAATCAGGAATGGACTGCACATATTTCATTTACACGCCCGACGTCCTCGTGTCATTCCCTGTTTGAAGGATCGTCACATTAGGGCCCGACTCTAATGGTGTCGTCGCCATCAACGCTGGGATAATCACCGATGGAACCACGTAATGTTCTCAGATGGGTCGAGATTCACTGTAGAATTCCTGGACAGACGCAGGAGGGTTTGGCGCCGACGTAACGAACGTTTCCATGACGTTAACGTCATTAGACATAATCGGTATGAAGGTGGATCTGTAATGGTGTTGGGAGACATCACTAGTGCCGGCTGAACAGACTTGCAGGTTGTTGCTGAACGTGTCACAGGGCAGTTCTATATTGGTACCCCATGTTGTGCCGTTTGCACGTCGTTATGACCGCCGTTTCATTTTTCAAGATGACAGTGTCAGATGTCATAGATCCAGCGTCGTTACAGAATATTTCCAACAGCAGAATATCACCACATTACCATGGCCAGCACTCAGTCAGGACCTTTCTCCCATCGAGCATTTCTGGGACATGCTTGGACAGCGGCTACGCCAATGTCAACAACCTTCTGCCAATGTCCAAGAACTTGCTGCAGCATTGCAACAGGAATGGAAAAACCTTCCATAAAATGACCTAGGACGTCTCGTTACGAGTATGCCACGCGGAATCCGAGCTTGTCTGTACAACTGAGGGGTTTTACCCGCTACTGACTCTGTTTCACAATATTGGTAAATTTGATGTGTAACCCTGTGTTGGTGTCAACCCTTACTCTGCAGAATCTGTCCTTTTCTGACTGTACACAGGGTTTCGAATAGTGGTAAATTGACAAACGTTTCCTTAATGTCTTTCTGTCATTTGTTTCCTTTTTGACCTCATGATCTGCATTTCATTGTCCTTGTAAATCTAATATCCCATGCTTTTTTAATAGTATTATATATATATATATATATATATATATATATATATATATATATATATATAATCCTGTGGGGATCCGGGTTAAAATAGATCCTCAGTACCAAATGCTTGTCATAAGAGGCGACTAAATGGGGCGGTCCCTCGGATGACACCGCAAAAACCGAGGTTCCGTGTCATTGCAGGTGTGGCAGGATAAAGATTCCTCCCTGCTCAAAAGCCCTGAGCGCCGAGCATAAGCCTAAATTTTGCAGCCCTTCGCCGGCAATGGTGAGTGAAAAATTCTCGAGCGGGAAGTTAAACAACAAATAATCAATTAATTAATCATGTATGTATATACATGTATGTATGTATATATATAACACGAGTAATTATTTGAGAAGGTTTTTTTTGCCCATGCTACATTGTTAAATATCGTTGTTAACAATAACAAGCACTTTTATTTCACCTAATGTCCTCTTCCTTTGATTTAATGTTTGTTTTAATATAGATTATAATTCTTCAATATAGAATACACGTTATGTGTTAAAAGTGATACATGCATGTATATTGTTTATCCTGCAGATATTTGAATTGGATTGATTGTTGTTTTCCGCCACACTCAACAATTTTTCAGTTATCTGGTGGCGTCTAGTTTTTAGTGTGGAGGAGAGAACCCAGATACTAGGTACCCGGGAAGAGACCACCGACCTTCCACAAGTAAACTGGCAAACTTTCTCACATATATCGGCGAGAGCAAGAATCGAACCAGCGCCAACTATAGGTGAGAGAGTTTGTGATTTTGAGGTTAATGCTCTAACCACTCAGCTACGGAGGCCCCGAGATATTTGAAAGTGAAAAAAATATCAATAACGATCATCATCACAAGAATTAGTGTAGTATTAAGTGCATGTCATGAACGATTTCTTAACGCCAGATTCTGGTATGAACTATCGTTGGACATATTGAGTTCCTGATATTGGTTGTTGTTGTCTTGTGATGGCGGTGATATTTCGGCACTAACGATATAGTCGGAGGAACGCAGCTCTTGTTTTCTGTTATAGATGAGCCTAAAAAGTAGTGGGAGTAATGCGTATTACAAAGGGTTTATTGGCTCATTCAAAATATCCATAACCCTCAAACATTTTGTTTACCTCAATAATGTAACAATGACAACGACAAGGATGAAGTTGATGAGCAGTGAGACAGACAATACTGCAATCTGGAGTACTATACTCAGCATTACTGACATTAGGTGCCACGGAAAAAAATCAAAGAAACAATCAACTTTTAGTGCGTGGACCCTGAGATGTGTAAGTGAGGTTAATGCAGATGCTACATAGAAAAGTAAGTTTGTGCATGCACATGTGTGCATTCCTCGGGATAGGAATTCGCCGGCTGCTATCAACTTTAGCTGGGTAATGTGATTTTTATAGACTAGAATTGTACATATGGAGGAAAGGTCATATTGCGCATGCACAAGTTCACGTTTATCAGGACTGTTTTCTAATCAATTGTTAAGAAAATTACACAACAAATTGTTACCGTGGTTGATTTAGGACAGATGGATGAAATTCGTTCCCACGAAATTAATTTGATTTGCACGAAATAAAATTCGTTCCTACGAAATAACATTTCGTTTCCACTAAATTAATTTCGTTCCATTGTTGCATAGAAAAACAATGTCAATGTTCTTAATAATTTATACATGCATAATATTTTAACCTCAACAACGCTCAACAAAAAAGGTAATATATTGTTCATATGTTAAAATTGGACATTTTTGGTAAAGTTGCACTGAGTAATTGAAATGAATTCATTTGAGCATGAATATTTTGTTGCCAGATTTATACACGTTTGTCAAATTGTATCACTGGATTAACTCAAACGTTAATATTTGGACGTTTTCACCTGATTGAAGGTCCAGATCTAGTACAAGGATGGCTCTGAATTCTGAGATTAAAGGTCATAGCTACAAATACTTCATATCCACTATCTATCATTGCAGCTGTAACAATGATTTATGACATATCTGCGTGTTTTAAGATTTAGAAAATCTCTTTTAAAACACATTTTTAATTCAATTTAGACTATTATGTTTCTGTTAGAAGCGCATGTCTAAGGGTTACATACTGCAGTCCTTTTTTAAGGACAGAAACTTGTTTTTATTCTTACTTCCGTTCATGTAAAGAAGTACTGGCATGTAGATTTTTAAGAAGACGCGATAATGAAGTACTAAATAAAAGTAACAGATATTGTTACTTCACTAAATCTTTGTGATTTAGTGATTTCACGAGGAAAACCTTCAGTACATTGAACACACCTTTGTGAATGGATTTCCCGGTATATCCTGAATTACAGCAACGATCACCTATCCCCGCTGTCCTGTTACAAGGTAAGTCACTAAGACAGCGTTCACCACAGATATACAAGCACTTTGGACCATATGTTTCTGGAGGGCATTCTGGGAAAACCAAAATATGATCACCAAGCATAGGTAATATTCATATTCCCAGTAAACTACTATAATTATTCATTAGTACTAGTGACAGATTGGGAAATTCCACCGAGTGGACAAGATTCGCAGTCTAGGACAAGGCTTTGTGGAGTTCTGAACAACGAATCCTACTCTCCCTATCTCAAATGGGTAAATAATGAAGTATTATTTTTCTCACATTTTACCTACAGTTTCGTGGAAAAATTCAGAGAAAATTCGTAACGTTCATGTGTGCAGTTATGGCTATCGTGAATGCCAGACCATTAGTACCTGTTTCTACTGACCCGGACAACCCTCTCGTTGTCAGTCCATCAGTCACATTGACACAGAAGACCAAATAAGATGTTCAGACCCTCATCCACATCGATCAGTAAGATATGTACAAAACTCAATGGAAAAGAGTTCAGACTTTGGCTCAACATTTCTGGAAACGTTGGTCGAGAGAATTCCTTCAGACTCTAAAAAAGCGCGGAAAATGGGAAAGAGACATTCGAAATCTACAGGACGGAGATGTGACTCTAATGAAAGACGATTACCTTCCAAGGAATGAGTGGCCTCTCGGACTTGTTATGCATATCATCAAAGGTGATGATGGAAACGTTCGGAAAGCGCGCATACGCATTTTACGTGACAAAACTCACAAGGAATCCATTCGTCCTATTTCTGAACTGGTATACCTCTTTTCAAACTCTGACTAACATTATTAAGGACAAAATGTGAATATTATTATCATACTGCTATTTTTGTAAGAATGGTATCTTATTAAGCGATATCAGGCAGACGGGGAGTGTAGTGTCGATTCCAGAAATATCAGTTCCCTTTTTGGACGGCTTTATATTTTGTTATTCAGCCATTTTATCACGTTTTCGTTTCACCGCTCAGTTTCATCATTTTTCATATGGCCAGTTTGTCGTCTCATTTATGTTATCATGTTTGTTTATCATGCTATTTAAATCATATCACGACGTATTATCTTTCGTTTTTCATGTCAATAATGTATGATTTGATGATTGCTATCATTGTCCTGTAAGCTGCTCAATATTCCAATGTAAATACTCCCACTGTGGGCCCACCCTACTTCCGAGTCCACGATTTCTACACTATGAAACTATGAGGGTTGTTCGATATGTAATGTGTATTGTACGATATCTCAAAAGCATTCGACTCAAATAATGAACATTAAATCCCTTCAAAGTATTCTCCGCGGTTTAAAATAATAATTTCAATCTCTGAATCCATTTATGAAATGCGTCATGGTACGCTGATTTAGGTAGACCTCTGAGGCACTGACTGGTGGCTGAGCCAGCGGTTTGTCGGGACTTGTAGCGACGACCAGATAAAAACTTCTTAAAGTTTTGGAAAAAGGAAAAAAGTGGTTTGGGACTAGATCTGGAGAGTATGGTGGGTGTAGCAAGACGGTAACCTTCTCCGACTTCAAATATTTTTTTTCACAAGCTCAGATGTATGTGATGGAACATTATCATGAATTAGACGAACATGCCTTAATCCTGGCACAGGGCGTCGTTTATGATAATATTTCTTGAGTTGTTTTAGTAATACCGACCTGTAACACTTTTGCCCTTCGGCACCGAAATATACCATCACATGAGAAGAACATGCAATGAAGAACTCTCTGTGTGCTTATTGTTCTTTTGGCATCTTGGCCTTCTATCGTATTTAATTAGCCATATTTTGTTTCCAATTTTTCTTACTGGCTCGAAATAGTGAACCCACGTTTCGTCACCAGTAAAATTGTTTGCAAATTGTCCTTCATTGAATTTGGGAAACATTTTGAGCAATTGCTTGCGGTTTGTACTCGTGCCCGTTTTTGGTCATCTGTCAATATATGCGGAATCCACCTGGAAGAAAGTTTTCGTTCTTTCAAAATACACTTCAGAATGAAATTCACCAGCGATAGCGATATGCCAACTGCTTTGGCAATATCACGTATTGTGTATCTGCCATCATTTTCAATTATTCCCCTGATGTTTGAGACATTTGCCTTGCCTGTTGCAGTGATAGGTCGGCCAGATTTTGCTGCATCTTTGACAGACTCTGTGCCAGTCAGAAGAAATTCCTTTCTTCATCTACGAACAGTCTCATAAGATACCTTATCAGAACCAAAACCTTTCCCAATTCAGTAAAAATCTGCATTACGGAATGACCGAGTTTTGTGCGAACTTTCATATAAGCTCTAATTTCTTCAATATTTTCATCCAGTTTCTCAACCATTTTTACAACCGTGGTCAACGACTGGCTCTATTGAAATGTCTATAAGTTTAAAAACTATTTGGAACTGAAGGCTCGTGTTTAAACCATTCGAAAGGTATTGAATAGAGCTATTCAGGAATACCATCATCCAAGAAATCGTGCAAAGTATGGTACAATACAAATTACATATCGAAAAGCCCTCGTATGTTTGGAAGTCTTCTTGTAAATTTCAACTTCTCTGGTCCAGTGGTTCTAAAGATTTTTAAGTGGTTCCACAATATTTTTTTTGCCTTTTCTTGAGTATCTCACCGTTGGAAAAAGCATGACCCTTCATTTGAAAAACTTGAATCCCCTTAAGGAAAGAATGATAAATTTTGCGTCTAGTCGAAAATGTGAAACGTTTACGAACGGACAGACAGATGGACATCAGGCAAAAGTTGATAAGAAAAGTTAACTTGACCTTTACGCTCATGTACACATGTACGCTAAGAAGTAGATTATCTTTTCATACACATTAAAAAATTTGACTAGAAAAGAAGAAACTTTCATCTATACTAAATGTACAAAAGAAATCATTAAAATAGGATATTTCACTTATTGATTAAAAATGATATTCTATCTTATTTAAGCAATGAATTGTCATTTTTGAACGATGTAGTCTCATAACTACAACGGTGTATGCATACAAATTTTCATAACGCGCTAACGCTGTTGTTATGAAAGTAACATCGTTCAAAAAGTGACAATTCATTGCTTATATTACATTCTTAAAACATAATGCTAATGTGTGCATTGTTTACTTTTTGTTATGATTCCCACCGGATCATTCGGGCAAGTAGCAATTCATAAAACAGCCACTAGCCTGTGATGTCCAAAAAAAAATAAATGCGCAATGTTGAAAAAAAAATTAATGGTCCATTTCTGAAACAAATTTTCATTGAAAGTTATAAATGTCACTTTAGTCAAATTCTTGTAAAATTAAAATTTGACTAACTCAGTTTATTACCATTAACTCGTTTAACAGTCATTGCTCATTCCGCGGAGGAATTGCATGGAAGTCTGTGAAGCGGTTCTAGTCGGCCATGTTTTTTGTGTTGTGAAGTGAAATGTGCAATTGTTAAAGGAAGAATTGCTTTAAAAACCCCGCATTTGGGTTTATTTTCTGTGTGTTATTGGTAACATTGACCGCATTGGATGTATAGTCAACTGGAATAGGCATGTACTTTTTGTATTCATACGCCCAATGTGATTCTGTCAGTCATTGTCAATGTCAACAGAACACTTGTAGTACTTTTTCATTAGAGGATCAAACAGATAATGTAAATGTAGTATTTGTACAAAGTCATCGTAGCAAGTAATTTTATATATATTTTGTAGAAATAGATTGAATATTAAAACATCACACTCCAAGTACTTGTAACCTTGATATTTACAATTTTACATGAGTAAAGCGCACCATCTATATACTAACAGGTGCTAATATCTTATACCGGTCGAGGTAGCTCAGTGGTTAGAGCGTTCGCTTCGTAACCGGGAGGTCATGAGTTCGAGCCCCGCTAGTGTCATGGCCGCGTCAAACCTAAGACGCAAAATAGGTAGTGATTGCTCCTTCGCCAAACGCTCGGCATTCAAAAGTGAGAATCACGGGTCTTTCGGATATGATCTTAAAAACGGAGGTTCCGTGTCACGGTAGGCGTTGGCACGTTAGAGAACCCTCACTGCAACGGCCCTGAGCGCTAAACATAGGTCAAAATTTGTGGTACTTCACCTACAGCTGGTGATGTCTCAATATGAGTGAAAAATTCTCGACGGGACGTAAAACATACATACAAACAATCAATCAATCTTATGCAACCTTTGTGTAAAAGGCTATTTTTATCTCCGTCAGAAAATGATTTCCAAATGCATATAGTGATCAACAATTTGCAAATGTCTGTTACATATGGCGCCTACATTGGGACATGGGTGCTCCCTAGTGAGTGAGAGTAACACAGATTTACTTGCAGGACACGGCACTGATGGATTACTAGCCTTCGGCACTTAAAAACCGTCAAAAGGCGTCACTGGGCGTTAAAGGGTTAAGTGATAACTTGTTTTTACATGACAGTGCCTAATTAAGCATGCCCTTCTTCAATCGTTATATTGCATTACCTAATGAAAGACATCGACCTGTCCTCTCTTATACCATGAGGTATGAATACAGGACACCTATCTACTGTACAAAGATAACCGAATTGTCATTTCATTCAACGACCTTGATATATAAAGACCACACACTCCTAAACTGAACATGATTTGATCATTAATACACGTGAATACAATGTTAGTTACACAATTAGTCTTTTTCATTTTAGTGATCGTTTGTCATGGTGAAAGATTCGAACGCCTTATCGGCACAAATCCTGAGTTCTCAAGTGAGAGAATTTCACATTTAGAATCCGTTGTCCAGAATTTGACTGCAACTGTTCAACAACTCACACAGAGATTAACGGCAATTGAAAAATTCAGTAAGTGTGTATTCCGCTAGATTTTCGAAGAAAATTACAGGCCATAATTCTATGCATCCTTCTTACATTCTTAAATTTGACTTTAATTTCACTATATGACATTTTAATTCTATGGTACCTTAAAACATCTAAATTTTCATTCTTAATTCTAAATATACTAGTAAAAAGTAGGGGATACTGTATTTTGTGATCGCAATGTTCACATATACAAAGGGATACGAAACCATGTTGTATAGTTCCTTAACGAGGAACCTTTTCCATAAAAATTCATCACCCAAACACATCAATCACACTCGCACGATCTGCTCGGGATGCTACTGATGATCAAGGGTGATGTGCCACAATTATGCATGCCTCTGAATTGGATTGATTGATTGATTAAATGTTGTTTAACGTCCCGCTCGAGAATCTTTCACTCATACGAAGACGTCACCATTGCCGGTGAATGGCTGCAAATTTAGACCTTAATCGGTGCGCATGGCCTCTGAGCATGGAGGGATCTTTTATGTGCCACACCTGCCGTGACACGGGACCTCGGTTTATGCGGGCTCATCCGAAGGACCGCCCCATTTAGTCGCCTTTTACGACAAGCAAGGGGTACTAAGAATATACTCTAACAACCCAGATACCCACGGGGAAGCTGAATTGGAAGGTTAGAGCCACTCTAAAATAAAATTTTGAAGAGAAAGCATCAGATTATCAGTTGTTGAAGTCGTCGAACACAGGATGATAGGTTATGTGCCCTTGTCATGCTACAGGTTGGCACAAGACAGGTCGCTGTGTCAAGGGCAAAGAATGTTTCCCAGTCTGTTATCAGCAAATTGTGGTCCAGACATAGTGCTACAGGGCTGTTCAGGATAGATCACGATCCGGTCGACCAAGGGCAACAACTCAGGCTCAGGGCAGATTCATCTGTACTATTGCCTTGAGAAATCGTCTGGTAGCAGCAAATCAGATAAGGTCTCAACTTCAACGGGATACTGGCTTAGTAGTGAGTGGTCAGACCACCAGGAATCGACTGCACAGATTTCACTTACCCGCCCGACTTCCTCGTGTCATTCCCTGTTTGAGGGATCGTCACATAAGGGCCCCGACTCCAATGGTGTCGTCACCATCAACGCTGGGATAATCGTCGATGGAACCATGTAATGTTCGCAGATGAGTCGAGGTTCACTGTGGCGCCGACGTAACGAACGTTTCGATGACGTTAACGTCATTAGACATGATCGGTAGAGGGATGGATTTGTGATGGTGTGGAGAGGCATCACTGCTGCCGACAGAACAGACTTGCATGTTGTTGCTGGACGTGTCACAGGGCAGTACTACCGGGACAACATCGTGGCATCCCATGTTGTGCCGTTTACATGTCGTTATGGCCGCCGTTTCATTTTTGAAGATGACAGTGCCAGATGTCATAGGGCTAGGATCGTTTCAGATTATCTCCAACAGCAGAATATCACCACATTACCGTAACCCGCAGTCAGTCCAGACATTTCCCCCATCGAGCATGTCTTAGACATGCTTGGACAGCGGTTACGCCAACGTCAACAACCTCCTGCCAATGTCCAAGAACTTCCTGCAGCATTGCAACAGGAATGGAATAACCTTCCCCAAAATGACCTGGGACATCTCGTTAGAAGTATGTCACACCGAATCCGAGCTTGTCTGGCCAACTGAGGAGGTTTTACCCGCTACTGACTCTGTTTTACAATATTGGTAAATTGCTGTGTGACCCTATGTTGGTGTCGACCCTTATTGTGGAGAATTTGTCCTTTTCTGACTGTATACAGGGTTTCAAATAAATTGACAAATGTTTCCTAAATGTTTTTCTGTCATTTGTTTCCTTCCTGACCTCATGATCTGCATTTTATTGTCCTTGTAAATCCAATATCCCCACCTTTTTTGAATGGTATATTTACTTTGCTATATGGCATCCTTAATTCCATGACCACATTTAATTTATATTTTAAATTCCATCTCCTTTATTACTCTCTGGCATTCGTTACATTTTAAATTCTAACTTAGATTTTACAATTTTACATTCTTAATTTTATCCGATCTGCTTTCCATGTTAATCATATTATGCTTCATTACATTCGTTATTTCATGTCGCATTATTACGTCATAGGGCATTGCAACTGTATACTATCCATACAGTCTTCTGCGTCTCGTGCAAACGTACCCTCACACTGGTGGAAGTTTGATAATTGCTCCTCGGCTGGCCTAGTTCCCAAGGCCTTCCAAAGTGCAAGCCTCGCGCTTGCACTTCGGAATACCTCGGGAACCATGCTCTCCCCTCATCTCCCGGATACAAAACGACAAATCAATGATTCCGCGGCGTATATTTTGGGTATACAATTTGGGTAGACAGTTTTTTTTTTCTGAAACATGTGGGGTAGGGGATATACATCAAAGTCAGGTTATGACAAACTAATTAAAAAAATATCATTTTCCCCTTTGTATTATTGATATTTTTTGTTTCCCGCCACACCCAACAAGTTTTCAGTTATCTGGTGGCGTTCAGTTTTTCATTGGTGGAAGAGAGAGTCCAGATACAATGTACCCGGAAAGAGACCACCGACCTTCCGAAAATAAACTAGCAAACTTTCTCATATATATCGGCGCGAGCAACAATTGAACCCGCGCCGACTAGAGGTGAGAGGCCTTGTGATTTTAATCGCGATGCTCTAACCACTCGGACACGGAGGCCCTTTATAACAATGCTTCTATTTCATATTGGTTTAGTTCATAATTTATTACCCTAAATTACATTTAATCTATACAAACTCGAAGTGGTGCATAACACACGTTCAGAACAGGTATCCCCTTCTTGCTTTGATTTCTTACAGTCTCATTTAGGCTATATCCATACATCGCAAACCCCATCACTGTACCGTGCGAGAGGATTTAGACACTGTACACAATCAAGGACTATGTCTGCCTTTCTTAAATATCTACCTTTCAATCTGGCTCACCCAACCTGCCTCTCAGCTACAGACCTTTTCCTGGACCATGTATAGGTTTTCATCGGAATATCCCCAGCCGCAGTTTCGTGTTTGCATCCAAATCATTGTGATACATGCATGCTGCATTTCAGTTCAATTTCTGTTTAAAACACATTTGCATGATACATCGTTTTCCTAAGTGACATGCTTCTTGAATATTGTATCCATAGATTTAAATAATAATTACAAATAACGTTTCCAATTTTCATATATATTTTTTAAATTTTATAAATTAGAACGACAATATGAGTTTTTTTATGCATGTTTTATTAGTTATTCATAGCATGCATCAATTCACAACGAAATTTGGACACTAAATTCTCTTATTTGCAAACAAAAGTCGTTTTGTATTGTTTCTGGAAAAAATCACACAAAATGCATGCAAAATAATTTTGAGTTTGTATCACTCTTTCGGTGTTGAAATCGAACTTCATACTAAGTATTTGAACGAGCCATAAAATAGAATTTTGATGTAATGAGATACTTAAAGCTCTGTGTGTGCCTCCGAGCTCTCGGGTAACGGTATCAGACTGTTTTAACATTGCCTGCGCTGAGTGAGTGAATTTGTGTTGTATGCGAGCGTTACGTACCTATGGACATGGACAAACTGACCAATAATTATATGCTCGACTGATTCTAACCCATGTAACATTCCCGCCACATTTTTACTGATCGGACACTCTCTGCTAGTCCCTTGGCTAGCTCAGACCATTACTACATACAGCAAAGTATGTAATTATCTCCGAACTTGTGTCATGGTAAGCACCTATTTCGTGTGTTTAGTTTAAATATCTGTCTTATTGTCTTGTCAAAGTGTAATTTCAGGCTTTTGTTTAAGATTTTAATTTAATGAACTGACTTGACAATCCCTAGACACTCAATAGATTTGTTTCATCTTTAGCACGGATACAATTCACGAACTTTCAATCATTGGCATTCAAGGGCGATCCAGAAAGGAAAGTTAGGGGCGCAACGTCTTGAGGCATGTGGTCTAGGGGCCGCCTTAAGGCCTCCGTTGGGTCCAGGGCAAAGCCCTGTTGGGGGCCTGAGCACGAACCTTGTTTCCTTAACGAAGAACCGAAAAGAGGAGACTCAATGTTTTGAACTCTCCTGAGCTGAAAGCGCAAGTGAGCTTTCCTTGTCACCCGTTTGTCCGACTTTCTGTCATTTTTCTGGAGACAGACGGACAACGGGTGATCAGGAAAGCTCACTTGCACTTTCAGCTCAGGTGAGCTAAAACATTGAGTCTCCTTCTTTTGGTCTTCAGAGGCATACGCACAGACGGTAAATAGTGAGGCATGTTGTCCAGTGAGAGAAAGAATATAGTGGGTAGACCCAGAATAGAATTTTGACAGGCTATGCCAGAAAGGGGGTAAAAATAGAATTAGACACAAATATATGGGTACTATTTTTTTTACGTGGGGATGATCGTTTGGTAAACCGTAGACATAAATGAGAGGGACCGCCGACTCTCTAAGTTCCTGGTGTAGTGACCAGGATGTGTAGAAAGCGAGAACGAAAACGTCCGTAATACACAATTTGTACAGCGAGTGTTCACGTGTCGAGTTAATAAATCTTAAACAACAAAATATGGCGACTATAACATTTTGATTAACTGAGGAATTGCCAGACTGGAGTATATGCCAGTGGCGGATTTAAGGGCCACCCTCCTAAACTTTTCAAATTTAAGGTAAATCATGGTCTCTTGTTTAGAAAAAATATAAGCAATAAAAGAAGCAATCATTTATTTCACTCTCTGAGAAATAATCGACAAGATCTTTTTTCGGAAAATCTTATATTTTATTCCAGAAACCCTTAAAATTTGTATCATTTTATTAATTTTACCTCATTGAAAATGACAGATAATAATAGTAAAACAATGACTACTTAGGAGACAACATTTCATAAAATCCAGGAGCTTGTTATAAGGTCACATGGAATTAACTTTAAAAATGTCATGTAGTAAAATCAAGATCAGAATTAAGAATACAAGAAGGCTGCATAGAATCATGGCGGTAATTCCCGTCCATAGTAGAATATTATGCTATTACATGTAATTATATACATGTACATGTAAATATATGATTATATGTACACTAGTATATTGTTTGATTGATTGATTGTGTGTTTGTTTTACGTCCCGTCGAGAATTTTTCACTCATATTGAGACTTCACTAGCTGTAGGTGAAGTACCACAAATTTAGACCTATGCCTAGCGCTCAGGGCCGCAGCAGTGAGGGCTCTCCAACGTGCCAACGCCCACCGTGACACGGAACCTCCGTTTTTAAGGTCATATCCGAAAGACCCGTGATTCTCAGTTCTAAATGTCGAGCGTTTGGCGAAGGAGCAATCAGTACCTATTTTCGTCTTAGATTTGACTCAGCCATGGCACGAGCTGGGGTCGAACTCACGACCTCCCGGTTACGAAGCGAACGCTCTTACCACTGAGCTACCGCGGTGGTAAAGAGACACCTACCTCTAAATACTATCTATTTAGATTCAAGTTAGTATCAATAGCATTATAAGGATGCTCTTTAAAATTTTACAAACAAACAATATATGCCGAGTCTGGTCTACCCTGGAGTCAAAGTAACTACACCGCGGATAACAGAATTTACAATTTTTGTAGAGTCTTTCCCGCTGTACACGAGTTTAGTTAGTGTTTTTTCCCTTAAAGATGTACAGTGGTAGAGAAGACTTTGTTGAAAATTTGTAAATTTTTGGAAGTTTCTGTCCCGCCCCTAAGGGCTTGGAGCTGCAGAAGTCCTGGGATTTACAATATATCCCCCTCCCTTGTCCCTAATATGTTCCATATAAAAATAGAACCGACAAGAGTATCTACGGTACCAAGAAAAATTGGTAACGCACGAAGGAAGCAGATCAGTTGACCTAAAAATTGTTTCTACGATTTAGTAAATTGTAAACGATTTTAAATAGTCGTTTTTACAATATACTATAAAATCGTAGACACAACTTTATAAATTGTTTTTACGATTTACTAAGGTACAGGCAATATTTTTTTTTAAATCGATCAAATGATTTTTGTAAATCGTGTTAACGACTTTTTATATCGTTTTCAGGATTTACTAAATTGTAGAAACGTTTTTCATGTATTTATTTTTCTGCTATGTTAAAATGGCACTACTTATTCATTCGCCATCGTATGAATTCACAGAAGTTTGGACAAAATTTAGTTTTGATTTTCTGTACATTACAGACTCGGATCCAATCTACTTTTCCGCATATCTAACCGCCACTTTCACACCTCCTCGTGACCGACAAACGAATGTTGTATATAATGGAATTCATTTCGATAGTCACAAGGCCTATAATCCCACAACTGGTTACTTCACGGCGCCTGTTTCTGGACTATACGTCTTCAGTTGGGAGAATTTGACCGCAGCGGGAAAACTGTTTGATACTGAATTGCTAGTGAATGGAATTCGCCGTGAGTTGGACAATTGCAACAACGAAGGAACAACGGCTGGTTTTCTCAGTTGTACTCAGGTTTTCCCAGTGAAGCTGAATGCCGGTGACCTAGTCAATATCAGAACTGTCTATGGAAATTATGCTCATGGGGGCTGGTCAAGCTTCAGTGGTTGGCTTGTGCACTGAGAACACAGATAATAGAATAAAGATTATTCTCATTCCTCGTGTTTCATAGCTAACATATGTACAAATCGCCAAACACACTTGCTGTGATAGATTTTCAGTTCAAGTACGGTATTTTATGTCTCTATAAATCGGATTTTTTTTGGTAGTTAAATGGTCACACTCCGAGTTCAAGATCACATGGTCATAATATGAATGAAAGGTCTTGCCATTATATATATATATATATATATATATATATATATATATATATATATCTTACATGCACAACACAAACGCTATTATGAATTTTGACCTTGGATCTTGAACACAGCGTTTGACCTATCGGTCTACTTGTTTATTTATCTATCTGTCCATCCATACATTCATCCATCCAACTAACGGCATTCGTGGTCGAGTGGTTAGAAAATCATAAAGACTCTTACCTCTTGTCAGCGCGGGTTCGATTCTCGCTCGACCCGATATGTACTATTCAAAAAAGTAGGGGATACTGTATTTTGTGATCCCCGTGGGGATCCGGGTTGTTAGAATAAATCCTCAGTACCCCTTGCTTGTCGTAAAAGTCGACCAAATGGGGCGGTCCTTCGGATGAGACCGTAAAAATCGAGGTCCCGTGTCACGGCAGGTGTGGCAAGTAAAAAATCCCTCCCTGTTCAAAGGCCATAAGCGCTGAGCATAGGACTAAATTTGCAGCCCTTCACTTCTCCATATGAGTGAAAGATTCTCGAACGGGACGTTAAACAATATTTAATTAATCAATCAATGTATTTTGTGATCAAAATGTTCACATATACAAAGGGATGCCATGTTGTGTAGTTCCTTAACGAGGAAACATTTCCAAAGAAATTCATCACTCAAACACATCAATCACACTCTCACGATCGGGATGCTACTGATGATCAAGGGTGTTGTGCCACAAATTTGCATGCTTCTGAATTGGAAGGTTTGAGCCACTCTAAAGGAAGATTTTGAAGAGAAAGAATTAAATTATCAGTAGTTGAAGTCGTTAATTAAACAGAGACCATGTACCGTCTAACACAGGATGAGAGGTTACGTGCCCCTAGCATGCTACAGGTTGGCACAAGACAGGTCGCTGTGTCAAGGGCAATGGATGTTTCCAAGTCTTTTATCGACAGATTATGGTTCAGACATCGTGCTACAGGGTCTGTTCAGGATAGACCACGATCCGGTCGACCAAGGGCAACAACTCAGGCTCAGGACAGATTCATCCGCACTATTGCCTTGAGAAATCGTCTGGTAAAGGGATACTGGCTTGGTAGTGGGTGGCCAGACCATCAGGAACCGACTGCACAGATTTCACTTACTTCATAAAATTATCACTCATATTAGAATTATTTAAAACTTTGAACAAAAAATTCCATTCCACAGACTTGAATGCTTTTTCAAAGTCTAATAACAATAGTATACCAGGTTCGTTTTCTGTGTTACAATAATCAAAAATGTCTAATATGAACCGTGCATTTTCACCAATATATCTTCCTTTAACATAAGCTGTTTGGTTTTTATTTATTACCTTTGATAGAGTAGTTTGCAGTTTTTTGGCAAAAATAAAAGCCCGGAGATTTATCATTCTTCAGCTTCAGTACATTCTGCGTAAGAGGGAAATCGATTTAATATGTTCTTACGTTTTCACTGGAAATATATTTTGATTTATAAAGATTTGTATAAATAAAACGTGACCATTTCAACTATTAAGGGGTTTGTTTTATTTACTATTTCACCATTAAATTGTTTCCCATTAAATTGTTTCCCATTAAATTGTTTCACTTCCCTGAAAACATTACAAGATTTTTTTTTTTTTGTATTTGTTTTTGGTTTTTTTTTTTTGGTTTTTTATTTTTTGGTGTTTTTTTTTGGGGGGGGGGGGGTTATTTTGCTTTTACTATTATTATTATTACTATTATCATTATTTTTTGGTGACACATTAAAGATCCCTCCCTCCATAAGCGCCAAGTTTTGCAACCCTTCTTGGTGACGTCTCCATATGAGTGAGTTAAAAATTCTCGAGCGGGACATTAAACAATATATAATCAATCAATCAATCAATCGATCTACCAAGCAAATTTTCAACCCACCGTAAATAGTTTCGGCAACAAAGCCGTCATATGTAGAGTGCAATCGGAACATCACTCGGCCTTTTCCGGAGACTTCCGATTGACGTGAAGTGTCGATGGCACATGAAGCTCAGTGGATGTGGCGTCCAAAACTTAATATGATCGTTGTCGTTGTTATGTTTAATGTCAAGACCTTCTCAATAAAATCACTGTATTACCTTATGTACTCCTGAAATTAACAAGGGCGTAATTGAGTCTTGCGCCACCTATGTTTGAAATAAGGGGAAAAAAACTGACAAATATTGGCGATTGTAAAATGTGCCTTATTAGCGACTGATTTGGAATGTAATGGTGAGCCATATATACAACAGCAACCATTTATAATCGTTGCTACCATTTAATGTATTTTCGCTACCATGTGTAATTTTTGGGCACTAATTAGAATATTCAGCAAAGTATATTAATAGCTTTATATTATGTATTTTACCCTATTAAAGGAAATCAGTGCAAGGAGATTAGGTAGTACATCGTCACGTACCCTAATTATAGAAAATGGAAAAACCAGTGCTATTTACGTCGCTATACACCCTAAATTAGGAACAATGTTTTTATCTTCTGGGAAAACCAGACTGCCGGCAATGACATTTTCACTGTACCCCTCGCAAGTTAGAGGTCACGTATCAAGCTATGTATACGGATAGCACGTGGATTGGACACGTGAGAGAGGAGATTTATGACACCTCGTTGATGACCAAAGTACAATAATTTCCATTAATTGATGACGCAACACTGTCGCACTTTTTTCATAGCATGTCGAAATAGAGCGTTATTTTATTGAGTATTGTGACAATTTGTCAAGATATTAACCTTGAAAATGAAATGTGAGTGTTCGTGAATTTCGGTATGAGAAGAAATAAAAAAAAAAGTGTGTTTACATATTGTGTAAGTATACGTCAACATGGGTTTTCCATGCGTTCACAATTTCGAGTATTTAGATGGGGTTTACTAGCATATGTGTATAATTTTCTTCAGATTTGTCTCCCTTTATTTCGCTTAAATCTCTCTCTCTCTCTCTCTCTCTCTCTCTCTCTCTCTCTCTCAGAGTCAACAGGGGAGATTTGAAAGAAATATTATTCTGTAGTGTATACAAATAAAACTATTGCTGTCATCAAAGGAAAATTTAACAACATTGATACAAATCGTCATTGTCTTTGTTTCAAGCACGAATGTAAAACGATTTGCGGTCTACAGCATGCATCTAACAATGAAAAATATTTGTGTTTTCAATTTACTTTAATTTGCTTAACAATTTTGAACATGAAAAACTCAAAATGACAGGTATTATATGCAGAAAGTACAAAGGATGAAGGGGGGGGGGGGGGGGGGGGGGTTCACTACCTGTTTTCCCATCCCCACCTTTTCCTGTGTTCTATTTATATTGAAAAAAGAAATCTTTCTTCACTTTGTTTCACAGAAGCTAAATCAGGAGTAAAGATATTTAAGAATATATAACCAGCATATGATAAACATTGTTTTTGATTAAGAAGATGTCAACGGCTGACTCTCTAAGTTTTTGTTTCTTTATTTATTTATTTTTATTTATTTATTTTTCTTTTCAAAAGTTAAACTTGAATTTTCCCTCGTTGTTATAATGCTTTACCTTTTGAATTTTGTCTTGTTTTGGGGTTTTTTGTTTGGTTTTTTTTTTTTCGTCTTTTTTTTTTTTTTTTTTTTTTTTGTTTGTTGTTGGTTTTGTAAGTTTGTTTCTTTTTTCTTATTTCTTTATATTTTTAAAGGGGGGAGGGTCTGTTGAACGTGAGGTGCATACTAATAAAAAAAAAACCAAACTATTTACATGTACCCTGAGAGAGAGAGAGAGAGAGAGAGAGAGAGAGAGAGAGAGAGAGAGAGAGAGAGATCAAACAAGTCAAACGGAAGCATTACTAAAATCATTATATATATATATATATATATTAATTTCATTATCGCGTGTCAAATATGAAAGATATCCTGAAAATTGTTTCATTTCTTCTACTCCCACACGAAAATTAACTAGTTACGAGGGTTACAAATGCTTATCATAGATTTAAAATAAATTTGTCTGTAAAATATTTTCAAGAAATTATACATTATTATTTACATTTATGACATAAAATTTATATTAGGATCAATGTCATTTTTCTATAGTAGATAAAATACAGGTTTTAGAAATCTTGCATGTGATCACTTGTGTTGTTGTGGCGTCAGTGGCCTAGTGGTTAGGCTGTTAGACTCTCGACCGAAAGGTTGTGGGTTTGAGTCCTGGCCGCGGCAGGACCGACGTCGTGTCCTTGGTAAAGGCACTTTACACGAATTTTCTCACTCCACCCAAATGTAAAAGGGGTACCTGGCTATAGACAGTGAAAGATATTGTTAGAGTGTTAGTGCTCTAGCGCCTTAACGACAGCTGCACTGAGAAAGCTCTGGAATGTTGTAGGGTCTGCTGGGGTAATAATGTATTGTGAAGCGCTTTGAGCAGCAAATTTTGAAAAAGCGCTATATAATAACCAATTATTATTATTATCATTTTTGAAACTGAAAGCATTTTTCGTCAAAATAAACGAAACCGAAAGTATGCTATAAATAGTTCATAATATTTTCTCTCTGTGTCATGCTCTATTTTGGTGTTATATTTCTATTTTTATTTATGCTACGTGTTAAAGCTGTGTTACATCACATTAAGAACATTATGACACGCCTTTGTGAATTCTTATACAAATACACCAATATCATTAAGTGATTGCACATGTACTGGTCAGTTCAGTATTGAAAATCAAAAGACCCGGGCGAGAAACAAGGTAAGACTATCACTATTTTAAGTCTTAACATTTAGTAATGAAATATCAAAAAAATAATTTATCCCTCTGAAAATGATTTGAAAATATGTACTTTTCATAAGACTGCTCCTTTCGTCATAAAAAGGTACGTTTTTGCTCCAATTTGCCAACGATGTGTAGATCACAATTTAAAAGAAAATAAAGAAAAATTATATTGCTTTATTGAAGTAAAGTACTGGGATTTCTAATTTAAATTTGATTAATTTTATTTAGATTTTTTTTTCGACATTAATCCTAGCTGGTAACGATGTAACATGTATTATAATGTTTCTAATTCAAAAATATATATTAGGTGTGCAATTTATTATAAAAGCAACACTAATTACAGATGTTTAAGGAATAAGCTTTCCAAATAGTGTTTAAACAGATACACATATAAAGATAATACTCGCAACTGCCGATTGCATACTCGGTTTCCTCGTCACATTCTTGGATAGTTGCATTGCTATCTATTAGCATTGGTGGATGAAACATACACTGTTTGAAAGTCAAGACCCGGGGAAATTTGTCAGCATTGAAATAAATGTTGTCTATTAGTTTTAAAAGATTTAGATCTAACACTACTTTACAATCAGGTAATCAAAGAAGGCACTGCACCACGTGACTACTTACATTTTAGCAATCGGGGCAGAGATTTAAATCCGTATTGTGACTGTTTAACGACTAGACTATTGATAAAGTTCTATATGCATAAGAAAGAAAAATATATATGCGGTACGTCCTTTAAACACTTCTTACGGTTGTGTTGAACTCCATAGACAAAAGATTATCTCTTTATGAGAAAAAAATAGCAATAAGACAATGAGGATGCCAAATTGAGGATGGAAGTCAATTTATGTAATAAAAGTAATTCATAAAGTACAGTACCTATATATTTGTTTTACAGTTAAACGAAGTCACCTATCTTATCGTTATATTAAAATGTATGCATAGTTGGATCCTGATCTATAACTTAGATATTATATAGACAAAAAGTCAGGGGTATGATAACTTGTGGTAGATTACGTTGTAATATACGTGTTGTTGAAATCCGACATGAACGGAGAGAGAAATGTTTTGTCGGAATACACGGTATGTCGGTTAGATAGTGTAAACAAAAAGTAAAAATATGAAACTGAGAATTTGAAAATGAAAATAAAATGTTGGCATGCGCAGTGAAACGGGTAGCACATGTGTCAGAATAAGCAGTCTTCACTGCTGGTGATTGCAAAAATAAATAAAGAGTAAATAAATAAATTAATTAATTAAAAATTTTATGTGCAAGTACAACTAATAAAATAAGAAACGAAAAAGAAATGAATTTACAATTACACTTTAAAATTACATCCTCCAATATCTTAATGAATACGCTTGAAAATATTGTCTAATTATGTTTTTTATACAGTATAATATCTCTTTACAAGAGCTATTAATTTTCATTGACTTAATTATTGTTTGGTTATTTCCTAGCTCCTCGAACAAATTTGTAGTTCAAGGAAACAGTACTTCGAAAACTTTATATTGAATGTTCATTCTGCATGTACATACTATAGTTGATTAGAAGTTCCCACTCGCATTCCTATATAAAGTTTATCTTACAACAGATAGGTATTAGGATTTCCTATCTATTCTAATGACTGTCCCCGTCTGTCAATCCCCTAGCAATGCATCCTTAAAAAATCATCATAACGGTTTGAAAGACCACAAATGAATAAATAATTACAAATACATGTATTAGCACTAAAACTATTATGATAGATAAAACATTGAATCATCGATTTGCAGAAATAGTTTGGTGTTTATGAAGTCCTGAAGTAGATTTTGAACATCATTAACTCGTTAAGACTATGATAATAATATTCAATCTTTCTATATTACCATCTTTCTAAGTGGAACGTTTATGATGTTAACATATTGTGGAAAAAATTTACTCTAAAGGTATCTGATTATAGTAAATAAGTAAGTATAATTAAATAATATTGGTCTAGTTAAAAGTATCTGATTATGGAATTATTAGATAATACTGGTCACGTTAAAGGTCACACATGACGTTTCTGTAAATTTACCTACAGCTTCACGTATTTTTGCTCGTATATCTCCTTGACAGGAAGATTTCTTGTGTGATTTTTAAAAAGGTTTAAATTCTATATTGTAGTAATATTTACCTTACTTCATGTATTGGCCTAGATAGTTCAGTGGTTAGATCACCTAACGAGTGATGCAGGGGTTCCGGGTTCGATTTATCATTGATACAATGAATTTTACCCCCTTCTTAGTATTACGCCGTCTAGGCATACACCCTTTCGACACAAGTTCATGCATGTTCGTGCTTTTCGAGAGCATTTGAACCAAAGTTCGCAACATCTACTCCTCTCTGAAACCAAGAACAGGTTTAGATAGTAGTATCCTATCACACTATGGACAAATGATTAAATGATCTCTCATGAAAGATTGTCATGATGTGTGTTTAGATTGAGGTTTGTATATAATAGCAATACTAATATTTAGTTGTTTCTTTTTCAGAATTGAAATAATGCTGCTGTTTGGAAGAGGATTCAATTTTGCACTTCTCTTGCTTTTAATCATACTACCAACAGGATCATTTTCCCCATTATATTTCCGTATTGAAAACAATTCAAATTCTACAGCAATTGATGTGTTAAAACCGATTTGTAATATAGTTAAAAAATCAACAATGGCAAATTGTTTTCGGGATTTACGAAGGAAGAATAAGAGAAATAGAGATATTTGTTTGCGAAAGGCGTATATGGAAGAGAAGAATTGCTTTGAGAGACGGTCATTGAGAAAATTACGTACGGATATTTCCAGTTCTTTCCTTTAATTTCTAATTTTTTGACTTGTGAGAAAGATGGTACGCGGTTTATTGGAGATTTCGGATGAATGTAGAATAGTATGTTTCTTGTAAATCATTATTCCTCGTTCGAAACATGGTAGAATGGTTTACTTGTGCAGAATTGAGAAGATCCAGAGAGATGATGGGGATGTGAAGAAAGTGTTTGAAAAAAGCATACGCACAGCAACAATATATGAAAGTATGAAGGAACAGTACGCACTGTGAGAATCATAACAAACTATGACATTGGAATAGGACGATATCAGTGAGAGCGAGATTATTTCCAAACCCCTTAAGATTTTCCACAAATGTCTGACGTTTCCCAAGGGAGAGAATAAGAAATTTAAAGGAATTGTAAGACGATGAGTGGATGCTGAAATAAAGGAGACAATAATGAGAGTAATGGTGAGTCTTATCTCCTGCTAATTAGGAAGAAAATTATTTTAACTGCAGTAACGTGAAGATCATGGATATTCCCTACATAGTCGGTACTAGAGTTACTGCCCTTGATTTGTTTGTTGGCAGTAGCACACGTTTTATAGACAGACCGGAAGATAACATGACTGACTTTACTGACCACGTGTAAACCATATTAGGTCACCTACAAACCATGTAACTAATAATCTATAACTTTAATTTCATTTTAGGAATGTGCATCTAAATCCCTCCAAAAGACAACGAGGTTTATCAGTCTGATGGTGTGAATTTCCAAGAGGTTCTTTTTCGGGAATCTTCAGTCCTCTCCAAGAACCTGCTTGATGGTATGAAGGGCCTCGTTGGCGGTCGGAAACCCTCATCGACATTTAAACTTTGTATCCCTATTGTAAGGTAAGAAGATATTATAATTTAGTTTCATTAAAATGGCAATTACATAATGGACTTTCACAGATCGTTGATGGACGTGCAGCCCATTGAATGACACAAGGTTTTGGTTATCTGGATCAGACTGCCCTATCGTGAGAATCACCCGGAAAGCAGTGTCTAACTCAGTATATAAGTTAAACCTGGAGAAAGATCTACATTGAATTAATGAACACATGAAGATAACGAACCGTGACCAATTTCATAAATCCTAAAAGAAAACATGCAAAATTAAGACGGCAAAACACGGGTCCCTAGACATACTAGTACCTCAAATGAAACGAACATGTTAATGTGGAGAGCGGTTTTATTCATTGTAAATATTTTTATAGGTGAAGTGGCAGATGTCAACAGTTACCTTGGAAATCTAGGTGAAGATCACCATGATTTGAACATTGTTCTGGACATCCCGAAGAACTGGGGGGAAAAACCATGCCACTGGAAGGAAATAGTTCAGACCTTGTGTGATGGACCCCACCCACAAAAGAAGCTACACAAAGATGCCGTTAGATCCAAGATATGATCATATGCCGTATTTGATTATATAACAGTACAGACCACTTCATTATGACAAATATGGCATATCGCTGGAAGAATATCAATCATCCCAACTTGTTGATTTTAGCGATTTATTTGATTCATATACAACCTATGTTATATTGTTTTAATTTCACAATAAAAGTAACCAAACGTTGTATCAAATCAGAATATGAACCGTAAGTTGTGGGCTTGTGCAAATATGGCCTTTTCATGGATTTGGCGATTGGATGTCAGCAACAGCCATGTCCATCCTTATCGTTAGATACAATGTGGATCATTTCCATAATATTTATTCTGTTTGTTTTTTGTAAAGTTGAGAAAGAGAGAGAGAATTATGTACACAATTTTTTTCCAGACCTCCCAGTTACCATACAGCCACTTGTTTGCTATTTCTATATGTAATATTTTTCACTTCTTTCATATATAATCTTAAATATCAAACACAGTTCGCACTCTCATGCAATACTTTGTGTGAAGAGCAGTTACACTAATTGTTTGCTATAAGACGTGTCCAGAGATTGTAAAATAAGTTTTAAAGTAGCATGTAACTGAATCTTACATGCACAAAAAAATCTCTAAATTATCCAACAAGTTTCGAAATTTTCACATTTCCATAATAAGTGTTCTATCATTTAATTTTTTGATAGCATAGAAGAAACATACATTGCTTTCAATAAGATGGATCTTGGGTAAAATTAGTTACTAGCAATAATTTTATGATTGAAACTGAAACCATTATACAAGGAACCGAGATTTCTGTTATATCAAATGTTTTGTTTGATTTCATTTCTAGGTTCAAAAGCATTTCTCTTTAAAATTGTATAGATTTTTAAAAAAATATATTTTATTCCTTAGCAATGCATGTTCCTTCTCTGTAAGGCAAGGTGATGGTGCCCTACACAACCACGTCATATTTTTACCGGTCGTACAAAAGCGCATGCGCAGTCTGTTATGATACGGTTTTCAAGTTATACATGTATACAAACGCTTCGTTTTTGTTTCGTGGGATTGATGTAAACTTTTTTTTTTTAAAATGTTTCCAAAATGAATGTAATGCATACTGAATTTGAATTGGAAGTCTTTGTTGACATCAGGCTTTAAATTGTATAATCAGCGTATTAAGAAAAATATAATAAACAATAAAGTTGTTAGTTTGTACAGCGTTTTTTTTTTTCAGGTTCAAATTATTTCATTTATTACGTTATATCTATTATAGTGAATACTTCAGATATACCGGTGTTTGTTCATTCATGAAATACAAAATGGGTGTGCAATGTTTTGGATGTAAGAATATTTTTGTTTTGCCGATTTACACTAGTTATATATTTATGCAAGTGGTCTTGAGATAAGGGGAGGTGAGTTATATATATATATATATATATATATATACACATGTGTGTGTGTGTGTGTGTGTGTGTGTGTGTGTGTGTGAGAGAGAGAGAGAGAGAGAGAGAGAGAAAAGGGATCCTATGAAATACTCTAGCGACACATACACGAAACGAGACCTGGTCGACCGAGTGAATATATTTACTTATAATCACAACTGAAAAAAAGTATTTTCATGCACTGAATTATTTATCTGTATGTAACAGATTATGACAGATATTCCGAATAACTCATTGTTTAGATTTAGTGTAATTGTAATGCTCAAAATGTTGACGAACGGTTTTTATCATAAAACAAGAATAAAATATAATAATAAAAACCCACCATCAACTATATTCACATTTTGAACAATGGACAAACAGGCATGTATAAATGTCTAAAGGTGCATGTAGATAATTCAGAAATTATTGTTATCTAAAGAAGATTAAACAAAGTATTAGTCCACGTACTTTTGCAAATGAAGGTTTTATTCGTTGTACAAATCAACTGATCCTGGAATAAATAGGTAATGATTTGATATTATTGTAAGCAATAAATAAATATAAATCTATGGCGGATTGCTGCACCCCCCCCCCTCCTTTAAGTGGATATTTTAGCGTAAAGGTTTTGTGATATTGGGTCTTCAACACGCCCTCCCCCATTCTTTCTGGGTGGAAAAAATACAAACTTAGGTCCATTCCAACCTTTCCTTTGTGACAATTTCTTTAAGTACGTATGTCTTATGTAATGTTTCAGGAATAATTGATCATTATTGCAAATATTTTGACTTGATTTTAGTTGCTGATTCAAATTATGGATATTTGCAGGAAAACGCACAAAAAGCGATGAAGTAGATACATCCAAGGGCGAAGCTGCATCTTTAAAAGCCTTTAAAATTCGATTTTTTCAAATAAAATACAGAACCCTTTTTTCAAAGGGGAACATCCGGGACAGAAATTAACTTGTCTTAAAATTCTTGACATGTAAAAAAGATATTATTTTCACAAATCTTAAAACTTCCAAATATCTGTGGGTGGGAATGGTGGTGGGGAGCTCTTCCTTCCACACATGGGTCAGTAAATTCATAACTTCAAGCTGACATTCTTCCCCTTCACCACTACCATCAAAATTAGTAGGGAAAGTCTCCCAATATAGAGCGTTATTTGCATGCAGTTGTAAGTAACGGAAATAAAGTGAGCGCCCCATCCCCATCCCCACGTACCTGTATATATAATAAATATTGCAACTAAGCAAAACAATACTATATTTTGAAATGAAATATTAGTACAGAGTGTTTATGCAAAATTATATGCCTCTCTACTTGTTTACAAAAGGGGTATAAAATTTGTTGCTATATATGAATTGTTCAATATTGACCCTAAGTGATCTCAGGGGTCTTGTATCCCATCATGACTGTACAAATTTCATGTATGTTATTAGTTTTTGTCATTCGTATAAAAGGTTAATTACTAGTACCAGCCAAACGATGAACAACGTAATCAGACTAATACGTTATCCTGACTGTAATGCCACCAAAATTAGAACAAGATGCTATATCTACAACCGTCATATCATTTATTTTGCTATCTTAACAATATGCAGGTGAAAGAAAACAATCATTTTAAATATTTTTTTCTTTTCTCTGAAAAAAAAATTACAGCGTCGAGTTACTGGGGAAACATTTTTTGGAGGGAGGGAAGTCATTGAATGATTGTTTATTTCATACCAAATTATTGCTCAAATTAAAACTACTTCAAATCTAGCCAGCATATTTCTATCATCAATGCATGTGCGAGGGTGAGTCAATAATTAACCAATAATTAATAATTAATTAACTTATTTCCAAATGACCGAAACGGTGATAATTCTCATTCCTTGTTTCAATACCTGTTTTATACCTGGGTACAAAATTGCATGCGTTTCAAGTCATTATTTAATAACTAAAGAAATTATATGCCTACTGATGCTGTGGTTATCATCTGCTGATCGCTAAGGGATTTGGGGACCAAACGGGGTGTTAGCTTCCTCTACCTAAATGATCATGTAAGGTTGTTGAAACGCTACCATGTGGAATGCCAAATGCTTGCACTATTTCTTCCACCTGAATTCGCCTATCAGAGTATACCAGATCCCGACCTTTGTTACACATTTCTTCGTCGGTGGCATCCAGTGGGCGTCCAGACCTGGCTTCATCTTCTAGCGATCTCCTACCTCGTTTGTTCTACCACTTTTGAATTCCCCTAACCAGAATTTAACCTGGGTATAAGATGGTGCAGAAGACCCAAAAGATCGGCTAAATCTCCGTGTATTTCCTTGCCTGTTTTACCTTTTAAATACAAGTACTGAATTACAGTACGGTACTCAACGTTAGATGAAAAGCATGCCTTTACACCACTATCCATGTTTGACATATAATATCTTTAGTTATCAAATAATGACTCTATACGTGTACGATTTTGTACCAAGGTGTAAAACGTGTTGAAACAAGGCATGAAAATCGTGACCGTCTCGGTCAGTCGAAAATGGGATAGACTGGATACTAATTGACTTACCCTCGTAACAATGTCCATATTTCCCAGTTTATTTTGCTGTCCGATTGTTTGGAATTCAGAAGGAAATTTACTCTCTGTCATGGATAATTAGAAATCACTTTTACAAAGAAGGAACCACCTAAAATTATATCATGGTACTCAGATACTGGTATTCTACTGATGAATATTTAAGATAAACTTGTATAAGTGTTATATCAGGTAAGTAAAAAAAGGAGCTTGGGACAGTGTCCTGGTCTGTCATCTTGTTAAAATGTAAAATTAACACAATACGCTGTCCCCCCCCCCCCCATCTTTTTTCACAATTGCATGTAAAGGGGTTATGATCCTTGATACGGGGCACCCCTTAACGTCACATCCGACGGACATAAAAGTTAATAATATGTTAGCATTTAAAATTAGATGCTGTTATAACCGTAATACCCGCACGCAAGTCTTTATGCCAGATATGTTCTGGCTGCATGTGTCATTGTTGGGAAAGTTGACCCATCCGAAACCCTGACGTGTCCATATGAGTGAACAAATCTCGAGCAGTACGTTAAACAATATATAATTAATTAATCATCCCAAACCCTATTTCGTAATTGTTGAAGTATATTTAAACCAATGAAGTGTTGACGCCTAAGGCATATATATTCCTGCTATACATATCAAGATGCACTGTGTGTCCTGATGGGCAAGTGACCTGGGGTCGTTCTCAACCCCCATCATTTTTAGATTGTTTAAATATCGTGAAATGGTTGAGATTCCAAATCTACAGGACACCACCAATGTCTTCCAAGAGATTATTTGGCTTCTGCGTAAATTGTAAGAGGAATTCTGTTAACCAGGTTTTTTTAAAGTAGAAAACGCGACATTTTCGACCCCATTTGAGCCCCAAGGTGAAAATTGAAATGACTATATTGCACATTTACAGAACACCGCCAATCACCTTTCTAAAGATGATTTGGCTATGCGTAAAATTTAACTGGAGTTCTGGGAGCCAGGGGTTTTTTTTGATAGAAAAACGTTTTTCGACCCCCATATGGACCCTAGGGTGAAAATGAAAAATCTGAAACCTTTTTGCACATCTAAAGGACACTACCAATCATCTTCCAAGAGATGATTTGGCTACTGCATAAAATGTAAGAGGGGTGATGATGACTCTCAAAATTCATTGTTTTATTTCATATTAGTTGTAAAAAATAAATGATATACTAAAATGAAATGATAAAAAAATACTACGGAAAATTGTCGCTACGTTTCTTTTGCGTGTCAGTATATATGAAATGTTTTCAACGTTATTGATATTGTTTGAAAAATGAATAATGAGCCTGTTGTGGGTTATTAAATGTATGTAGATTATTGGTCAACACCGGCGTCCATTGGCTTATAAGGGCTGTCAAACGATAAATTTATTGGTTTGTCTGTTTGTGGGAAATGTTGAAGGATGTTGAAGGATGTGTCATGAGTACTGTGACCTTTTGGATTGAAATACAAAAGATATAAAGAAAACGGAAACCCACTCGTCTTAATTAAAGAAAGTCTATGGCTAACGGAACACGAATCCTTTGTTCTTACTTGGAGAAAACCAATTACCCCTGTTGAGTTTGGGTGTCAATTATGGCGACATCGTGTCTCCAGTTATTGAAAGAATGATTTTGTCTCTTGGGAAAGGTGTAGCGTTTACAATTTGTATCGCAAACTTTAATATACCAGTCTCGTATAGGTATTGCCATCCATGTTATTCGTGTCAGCAGTGTGCATCTAGGCATCAAAAGAACGATCTTTATTAAACAGACGTGATTCTTTTCATACCTTGTAGTAGTCAGGGTGGATAAAGCATTTCTTCAAGATGATTAATAAGACGAAATCAACCAGTATCCTGAAATTAATATGTATATGTTACTCAATATGCTGTCTAAACTGTCTCCTGGAATGGCAGATGATGAAATTAAAATTGACTAGGCCTATATATACACGAGTCACTGTTAAAGAGACCTGAACATTATCTGCTACTAGAAATGATGGCAAGCCAATCTTCCTGTTGATTAGATGCCCAGCAATGGTGAGTTTCTTTTAGAGTTAGTCATTTGTAGTATAAATTGCATTGATGAAATTATTTCTATCAAAATTTGCATCCATTTTCATAGTGACGTCATAATACTTCGAACATTTTTGCGTGGCAAAGATTCGAAGACCGCCATCGTTATTTTCGCATCATTAGTCGGAAAATAAATAATGTAAGAATATTAAATAGTCCCTGTGTTCTGAATATCGATAGGAGTAAAGTAGTGTTTACACAAACCAACGTTTATTGAAGTTGGAGACTTTCTAGTTAGGGTTCCATCCTTATCGATCAAACAGTATTCATTCTATGGGCCTACTGTTTGAAATCGCCTAATATAGCACTAGCTGATTTAAGGAGACGTATGTTTACCTCCCTCCTTAAATTGTCAAAGTATAATGCAATTCTGTGTTTCGAAACATAATAGAGTTTAATTTAGAATTTTTATGGAGTACATGCATATAAATTTTATAAATAATTTAATTATTTTTCCAAACTCTTCAATTCGAAATTTTTAATCTTACAATTTATATGTCGGTTAGGTATCAATCGGACTTGTCTGATTTTTAATTTTTAGGTTTACGAAAAATAAAACAAAAATTAAATTAAAATCTTAAAAATGCCTTGTCGAGAACAAAAATTACCATAAACCCAATTTACAATTATTTTTCTTTACTTGTTATTTTTTGGGTTGTTTTTGTTTGGTTGGTTGGGTTTTTTGGGGAAGGGGGGGGGGGGGGGGGGTCCTAGCTATTTTTCAAGGCATTTCTAAGTAACAATGGTCTTTTCAGCTTGTATGCAGGTTTCACAAATCGGGCGGACAATTCCATGTTTTCCCGTTAGACCATTAACTTCAGTGAAAAAAGAAAGTTGGACCCTGTCTGCAAATCTTTCCTAATCATTTCAAAACTACTATATACAGTATGTGTGTTATTGTATTCATGAATATGTGTGTTATTATATTCATGAAAGTTGCTTAATATGGATTTAATTTATAGTGTATTCTTTCAAAATATGGTTTTAATATTTTTTTTACCAGCATAGTAAATCGTTTCAACTGTTCTGTGATAGTTCAGCCCCTCTCGTTGAATAACTTCATCCCGAAACTCTTCTAATGGGAATTAAGAAAATTCACAAGAGTAGGTGTTCCTCATTTGGTGCAAAGGACACTATCTCGAGAACCTGGAATGTCCTGACCTGTTTCTGTGTACACCGTGTCCAAAATACCCCACCATATCTTCTCTTTGTTCACGAATTGTGATAAAGACATCTCAAATTAATTTTATAAAAACATACCATACGTGGATGTCTCACCCAGCTTTACATACGGGTATTAATGTGGCGTAGGTACTACTAATGGTACACATGGGCTTTATTTATTTCAACAAGATAATCGACGTATCGACGAAAGTTTTAAAAAGAAAACCAATTTGGTCACTTTTATTTTTAAGTTGAATTTTCAAGACCTAGATGGGCGGGTTTGTAAACGGAAAAATCAAATGCTTAGTGATACACAAAGCAATATCCAAATTTCAAATCAAACATATACCTCTCATCGCGGAAAAATGATAAACGCTTAAAACAGACAATCGCTCTATTACTTTCAAAATTAATACTTTAAAAAAAAAGATACAGAAATAAAAGAATACCCAGCATGCAGACAATAGTAACAAATCCGGGAAGCTCCTGCTACTAAACGTACGCATGTGCACATACGAAATGTTCTTGATTTATCATATACATGTTTTCAAACATTATCGTAATTCCTGTCCACTGCATTTTTTTTTTTTTGTTTCTTCTTTTTTAAATATGGCATATTTATTTCGCTGATAGATAGAGAGGAAGGTTATATATTGTTTATCCCGTCCCGCTCGAGAAGTTTTCACTTATATAGAGACGTCACCATTGCCGGTGAAAGGCTGCAAAATTTAGGCCTATGCTCGACGCTTACGACTTTTGGGCAAAGAATGATCTTTATCGTGCCACACATGCAGTGATACGGGCTCTTGGTTTTGCGGTCTCATACGAAGGACCGACCCATTTAGTCACCTCATGATCCCACGGGATTCGGTTTTTATGGTCTCGTCCGAATAACCGCCCTTAAGACAAGCAAGGGGTACTAAGGAACTATACTAACCCGGATCCCCACAGGACCAAAAATACTGAAACAATTTACGACGTCGTTAGACAAGAATGCAAATAGAGAGGGTATTCTAGATGTAGACATGATTTGATACTACACCTCAAGAGTTTTTGTTGTTGTTGTTGTTGTTTTGTTATGTTATTTGTTGGGTTTTTTTCTAAACAACTTTTTTTCCGCCTACAATCTGAAAGTAAGTAAAAAGTACCTTCAAACAGCATGGCACCAAAATGTAATTATGTATCAGATTGTCTTAAACAATCAACTGAAGCAATGGTAATCCTTTTCAGAAAGTTGCTGGTATGTTAAATGTCTACAACATCTGTGCACCGAAATATCACTGAACGAGGAAGTATATAAACCGCCACTAAAACAGGTCGAAAAAGTCTGAACAATCATGATGGACGGTCAATTATACCAGAACAAGTTGCTGTTCTTTAAATAAGGGCTGTAGTACGTGTTTTAACAGTTATTTTATGTTGAAATTTAAAAAAGAGTGTGTTTTAAGACAGATTTGTTAAAACCTTGAAACATGCAAATATCTTATTGATTGAGTTATAAGGCTACAAAAGCCTAATGGTTATGAAATATTTGTAAGACCTCAAAGTTCAAATTCGACAGAAGGACTCAATCTTGTCTAAATAATAGAGTTTGAATTTTATACCTTAATCCAATGATGTGTTGAGCGTTACGGAGGTGAATATGTTGTTATGTATCTATGCATGTATCAAAGATTAAATTAGATTCCATAACATTAATCTTTATTAATTTTTTTACAAGCTAAGCAGACCATTTTCTTTTATTTTCTTGACAATTGTTGATAAAATTAATGCTGAATCCGAAAAACATGTGCATGTGTAAACTGACCCCCACCCCTACATAAATAAAGGTCGCTTAATCAAGCTCCTGTGCAATCGGAAAATCAATCGTCCTTTTCCGCCAAGTTGACATGAACCGGAAAAGGCCGAGTGATGTTCCGATTGGTTCCAGTAAAAACGGACTTTTTGTCATAGCATCCGGTTTTACCTCAAGGTCCTAACAGGAAAACTTCACTGACTGATGATAAAGGTAATTTTAAAAATAATAAATTAACAAAAACTGAAATATATTTAGAGAGAACGTGTGGTGTTTTCTTAAGAATGAGAAAAATTTTTTCTGTGTTGGTAAGGAAAACAAATACGTGATTCCCTGTAACAGACACAGAAGAATACTATGGTGTTGGCAAACGATGAATGGGGATTTTTTTTTTCAGATGAGAAACACATTATTATCAGTAGTGGTTCTGAAATAGTAAGTGACAAAATACAAACAAAAAAAACCAAAATAAAACTATAAAAACAAGAACTTTTGCGGGATGATTTGGTGTTGCATAACTTATCAATACGTCTATGGAGCGCCAATTAAACATAAATTCAAATAATTAAGATAGACTTAATTATTTGAAGATATCATAATGCGCGCATCAATTCAATTATTGAGCGCAATAATTGAATTGATACACCCATCAAATTAATTTTTGTTCTCATTAATTCATTTGATGCGCGCATCAGTGTGGAAGAGTATATTAATTAGAGCTCGGTATAAATGATTTGATAATCTCTTTAATTCAGTTGAAATATCGTTAATTCGAAAAAGGAAATAAATGCGCTCATCAAATCTTGTAAATAGTGAATAACTCGATTGTGGATATGTTGAATTGAAAAAAACCTCTAATTAGATGGTTGCTCTCTCTAAAATAATATTGAGCGCATCAATTGAATCAATAATACCATTAATTCAATTGAAGAGAGCATTAATTCAATTATTCCGGACCAGTAGCAGTAGATAAGTGTTACAATTATAGTGCTTCGTAACTGGGAGATCTTGAATTCGATCCCCACTCGTGCCATGGTTGCATCAAACCTAAAACTTAAACATGATTAGTGATTGCTCCTTCGCCAAGCGTTCAACATTTAGAAGTGAGAATCACGGGTCTTTCGGATATGACCTTAAAAACAGAGGTCTCGTGTCACGACAGGCGTTGACACGTTAAAGATCCCTCACTGCTACGACCCTGAGCCCTATGTATAAGTCTAAATTTGTGATACTTCACCTACAACTGGTGACGTCTCAGTATAAGACAAAATTCTTGACAGGACGTAAAACAACCAACCAACCAATTATTGCACGCATTTGAGATATGGTGTACTTCCTTTCTCAGTATCTGTGATGATGTATGCTACTAGCCTTAGTGGAAGAAGCAGTACACAAGATAATATACTTTAATTAAATGTACTTAATTTGACAATGCGTAGATGTACAAATGATGGAATGGAAGAATATGATAATCATAAATTCAGAGCCTTGTACTCTACAGACACAGACATTTGAAATTTGTTATGCATGCAATATTCTTGATATCAGAGAACACGCGCTTTTTATCACTGTAATGTGAAAAATAAATTACTTCTGAAATACGAGTTTCAGTGGTTTGATCTTTAAAAATTAATGTTGTCACTGTGTACGTTTGTCACTGTGTAGGAATACTTCAGGGTATTCAAAGAAAAAACATTGATGACCTAGTCCAATATTGTAGATAAAATGTCCGCAAATCAAAACCAACGAAGATAAACACGAGAATTGATAAATTAAAAGTACAAACAAAAACATAAAAGGTGATTTTGTTTATCTGGGCAGTACGATTCAGAGGAGATTCCACCATGACGGTTGAAAAACAGAATAACAAAACCATCCCGCCTTTGCAAATCTGGTAAAAATTAACAACGAGCAGTTCAACACTCCAATGTTGCATGATTTGTAAACCGTGCTCCTGAACATATCAAATACTCGTATTAATAAAATCTACGTCTTGCTATGATTTACAATTAATATTGTCTGTCATTTGATAACGATACTTGCAGCATCTACCTTACATGCTTATTAAACACTGTAGATCTGTATAATGTCTAATCTACAACGAGGCCTCGGCAATTCGAGCAAGTCCATAATGATTATGCACTGAACCGTAGTACTATCAAACTTCAGAAAGAAGATTTTTTCGCTAACCAGTATTCTTTCCTTCGATAATCTTCAACCCACACTATCTTGTTTGTTAAAATTGCATTACTACGTGATCGAACGCAAGTATGGTAAAAAAATCCGATTAATACAAGTCTTTCTTTTTGTCTTACTACATAATTGTTTTACAGTAATAATTCACTTTTTTCAGTTCATAAAATATTTGAGAATTATTTTCGCTTCACCACCGACAAAGTTTCCCCCTAAAATTAACCCCATAAATTTAAGTGAGCGATCAATCGCAGCATCTCGGGCATTTCCGTCAAAGGTCGGAAAGACCCGTGATGTCATTTTGGTACAAAGATCGTAGGTAGAGCATTGACGAGATACCCGGTTACACATAAGTACGTTTAGTGTACTACATGCCAACCGTAAAATGACATCATTCTTTAACCAAGGTTTTACGCGAAGATTCATTTATCTATTTCAGATATTCTTTAGAGGGACAACAGTCTTGCTAATTTTTTTTCCGTTAATACATGGAGGTATTGTCCTACCAAGACTTTCAAGTAGAAATCCTTCAGAGGAGGAAAAGAACTTGGTGGCTAACATGTCCCAATGGATACAAAATACAACAGTAAAGTTGTACATATCTTCGCATCTCCTTCTTTGTCCAGATCAGGACCTCTGTTTTGGAAACCAGTTTCGTCGGAGCTATACATACCAACAAAAAGTACGTAGTTGTTCATATTGCAGTTGTAATGATGAATGTATTCGAATGAAGAATTGTTGTCCTTGGAGATCGTATGTACAGAGTCAAAACAGCACACCCAGTTTTGTAACATACATGGATCATAGCTTTTCAACACCTTCACGTTATAATACCATTCTGTTAGAGTGTAGAAAACCCGAAATTCATAATACTCAGTTTCACGTTCAAAGTTACTTTATGATTTCGTCTTGTCCCGAGCATTTCAGTAACGCAGAAATTGTTCGAAGATGCGAAGCTACTGAACACCACAATGATTATCGCAGGTTCCAACCTGTAACTTCTTTAAACTCAAACGAAACCTTCAGAAATTTGGACTGTGCCTTATGTAATCAGGAACGTATAGATTCAGTATTGGCGTGGCAACCAAAGCTTCATTGCGAAACAACAGATGACATTTTCCAAACAAACTCGAATGAAGAATTACAAAAACGACTATTCGTTTCACCACCTTTATGTCGAATGGAGTTTCTACCATTGTCGAGTATTCTCCAAGACAGAGCTAAAAAGTGTAATAGAGAGAGCGAAGTAATCAAACAATGCATGTATCCGACTGGATGGGGGGAATATAATGTAGATATTGAAAGAGGGTGTTATATGGATTACATTGATCCATATACGTATTGTATACCCAATGGGGTTCACATCGTTTATAAAAACGTATTCTGTGCTATGTGTAACGTCAAGAATTGGACCACAGACCTCATGACAGAATGTCCAGAAGAGCATATCATAAACGACTTTATGCGGCCATTTTCAGCTTTGCTTGATTTTAGTGAGGTTTATACACAGGAAAATAATCAACAAAGAGAATGTCCCAATCAATATATATTTGATCCTTTAATGGTGAGTAGACATATTCAATAATCTTCTGCAAGAATAGCAAGCATCTTGAATTAATACCGCGTATTAATAACTCGTAACGGTAAAGGCTCAAGAAAACTACATATGTATTGTACATGTCACTTGACCATTAGCCTGGTATAAAAAATTTACACATCTTTTGAACACATTGGTAGTATATTATGTCTCTGAACATGGCACAATAATTCATTTGTTAATCTTAAAGATATATTGTTACTTTTCGAGACGATCAGAGTTTCACTATATAAGTTAACGCTCTTCTGAGCTTGCCGAGTGTTACATTGTTTGTTTGTTTGTTTGTTTGTTTATAGCCGCCTGAGCAATTTTTTCAGCTATCCGGCGGCTGCCACCATTACCGGTGACAGGGCTGCAAATTTAGGCCTATGCTCGGCACTCAGGGCCTTTGAGCAGGGAGAGATCTTTATCGTGCCACACCTACTGCGACACGGGACCTCGGTTTATACGGTCTCATCCGAAAGACTGGCACCCACGTCCCACAGTGGGATTCGAACCCCCGACTCAAGGATCATCAGATCTTTGAGCCCGACGCTCTAACCACTGCGCCACGCGGGCGGCAGTGTTACATTGTAAATATGCATAATAGTGATATATTTTGGAAAAATAATGCTCATATAGCAGCTAATTCTACCTCTGCTATTTTCAGGCGTCTGTATTTGCCCTAATTCTGTGTAGGATTATGAGATTGATCATCTTCACGTCTTCATCGTGCATTCACCTCAGCTATAAGATCAAGTGAGCTTTATGATCAATTCTTGTACGTCGTTCTTACGTCTGTCCATCAACTTTACATATTCCTGATTTATTATCCAGAACCACTGAACCAATTTCAACCAAACTTGAAAACCTAAAGCACCATTGGAAAAGGATATTCATAATTGTTCAAATGAAGGGTCACGTCCCTTTCCAAGGGAAGATACAGTAATTATTACGAAATGGTGAAAATAAGATATCCTTTTTAAAAGTCTTCATCTTGAGAACCACTGAACGAGAAACAACAAAACCTTATGTGAGAGCTTCCTTAAAGATGTAGCTTCAAAATTGTTGAAATCGTGAAGATAGAGCCAGAATAAGGAATGAAAGATTTAAATGGGGAAATATTTACAAACAAATCTTTTCAAATGTACTCAAGAACTAAAGAGACATGGTTAGTCATTTCTACGCAAACATCTTCAGGTAATGCAATTCATGTTTGCTTAAATCAAATCAACGCAGCATGGTGGAGTAGAGTGGGCCATAAAAGGAAACTAACGTTTATCTTAGATTTTACACATTTTTTTCTTCTACAGAACCACAGGGTCTTTTTAAGCAAACTTGCTATAAAGCATCATTGGGTAAAGGGCACTCCAAATTGTTAAAATGAAGGGACACATCCCTTTCAAAGGGGAGATAATTAGAAAATAGTGAATTCCTGATTTGTCCATCAACTTTACATATTCTTGACTTATTGTCCAGAACCAATGAACCAATATCAACCAAAGTCTTTTAAACAAGAGCCGCTGGACCAAACAAGACATAACATAGGTGAGAGTTTCTTTAAAGAATGCAGATTCAACAATTATTCCAATCATGACCTCCATGGGTAGGGTGAGGGCTATAATAAATTATCAAAGTTTTGAATGTAGATCAATAAGGAAAATGGCCTTGATTGATATGCAAGCATGTATGAAATCGTGAAATATGGTAGCATCTTTTCAAAACACTTCTCAAGAACCACTAGACAAGAAGGAAAAAAACTTTGTGAACTCTTCCTCAAATATTGTAGATTTCAAATTGTTCAAATCATGACCTCCAGAGATAGCGTAGGGCTACAATGGGTGAATTATACGGAAGATATTTTGAAGTTTTCTTCCCAAGAACAACAGTTCCTTGATTAGTTGTATTGGTATGTAATGAAATTGAAAATATTTCCTATTTAAATATGGACGATGGGGTTAATGTAGGACTAAACTCGGGGATAAAATTGTACATGATACATAAATATAAGGGAATATAATACATTCCCATGTGGTGTTGATTCAAATTGGATTAAGTCATGATCCCGTTTGGCTTAAGTGCATTCACATTAAGGGTGCTGATTTTGTAAAAAAAAAAAAAATAAAAAAAATAAAATAAAAAAATAAAAAAAAAATAAAAAATCTGTTTTTAAAACAGGGCCAGTTTGACTCAGGTTAGCGTTGTGGTCCACGAACCTCTTGTATTTATCAGTATTTCTTGTCTTTTGTGACTGTGTGTTTCATATTAGCATATGTAAGTTTTTCGTGATTAATGATGTGATATGAATTTGAAATGGAATCAGAAAGTGGGTCTTTTTCTCTCATTTCAGAAGAGATGTCAGTCAGTTGTGTGCGAGTCTGGACTGAAATTTATAAACTCTGAATGCGTTCCAATTCATAAAGAAATTAATCAACACACGTACGACGTCAACTTAATTATCAAACCCACATCTCAAAGTATATATATGAACTACACCATGATTAGAAGTATAGATTCAATTCTGAACACAATATTAGGAAGTAATGACATATCTAAGTATATCTGCTTGATCAGCGCTATGTCCAACAGCTCTGATATGGACGCTCTATCTGAATATTACAATTCCATCTATGCTCAACTGTTCGTCAAAGAATTACATGATCCCAAGAAAATTATCCAGAATTTAACTGAAGCATTCCAGTTTTCATCTTCCGCATCATCAAGACTTTTCACGATTGAAATTAGTGGTCAAACGTTTCAAACACATTATTACGCCACATTGCAAACGTATACCATAAATTCATACCATAATCCTATGTCGCTAGATTCCTGGTACCAAATACTTGTAGTTCCGGGCAATACCGACTGCAAAAAAGGGAAAGTGTCCTCGTCTGAAAGATCGGTTGTTGCCCCGGTAACGATATGTCCAAGAGTAGTAATACACAAAAGTCAAACAAAAGTAGTTGTGTCCAACTTTATTGTCTGCTTAGTGGACTTTGATTTCTGTATTGAATCTATGTATTTTAAGGAATCGTCAGACAAGACAAAGGTAGAGATCTGCGTGGATCAGTATTTACAAAGAGCAAATGTAGCACTTTCCTTCTCCTCGAAATCGTTTACTGAAGAGAGGATTCTGTCGATTATTTGTCTATCTCTCTCATCTGTTGGATGTGTGGGGTCTGTGGTGACGTTTATTATATTTGAAGAGGACAAACGCCTGCATAGTTTGAATATTATATTCACGTCTGCTACTTTGCTCCTCGCTAACATTTTTTTCGTTTTATCTGGGTTTTCCTCTTTTTCTCCATTTCTCTGTCTGTCTGTTGGCGCTCTTACCCACTTTCTGTGGTTGTCGGTTGTAACGTGGATGACACTCTCTTGTTTTTCAATTTTTCGGGCTTTTATCTCCATTCGGTTTAGAAGGCCAGGCACTCATAGAGTAAAACGACAGTTTATTTGGAATTTATTCTGCAGTTTTCTTATTCCATTTATAATGATATCTGTGAATATTCTGGTAAGTTATTTTGTGTTCCACGATTACAATTATGGATATTCGAAGTTCACCTGCTATATTTCGAAACCGTCTTTTATACTGTACACCTTTGCGGTCCCTGTAGCGGTCATGGTCGTCCTTAATGTGTTTATGGTTCTAATAACAATGCGGGAAATTCACACGAAAGATTCTTCAGTCTTAAACTCAGACAATGACAAACGAACCCTTCTGATTTTCTGTAGGTTATCTACACTTACAGGAGGGGCCTGGCTCTTTGGATTCCTCCACCAAATTTTCCATATTCAACTGTTCTCGTATTTGCAGATTCTCACAAATGGTTCACAAGGTTTGGTGATATTTTTTGCTTTTGCGGTCAAACTCATTCTAACGAGGTATAAAAAAGCAAACACGAGGGGCCAAACAAGGTGAAAATGATCACATTAACATCATAAAATGTGCGTACCTAAGCTTGATTTGAACTCAGTGGCAGAGAGTATGCGTCGTAATCGGGGTCCTTGAGGTCATAATTATTAGACACAGTACCTCTTTCAATGGTGCAATTTCTATGTAAATTAGCATTTAAAGGTCACTTCTAGACTGGCAAACTTTCTCACATGTATCGGCGCGATCGAGAATCGAATCCGCGCCGACTAGAGGTGAGAGACCTTGTAATTTTGAGCGCGATGCTTTAACCACTCGGCACGGAGTGACAAAGTAAAATTATTTTCATTTATGTTTTGATAATTTCTGAATATCTGCCCTATATCAACATTTAGGTCTAGGTTGAATAATTGATTGATTGAACCGCTATCGAATCGAAGCTTGGACGAAATTACGCCTGTGTATACATGGGGGAACAAATTCTGTTTGAAAAATCGGAAAAAGTACCATTATTTTATGTACGATATATTGATGATATCTTTGGCATATGGACGGGTACAGAGGAAGAACAAAAACAATTACATTAGACAGTGAATGAAATACATTCAAATATTCAGCTCGTCTTGCGTCTATCAACCACCAAAATTGATTTCCTTGACGTAACCATCTCAACAACAGACGGAATGCCAGCTACGGACTTAGACTTCAAATCTACGGACAAACATATACACCTTAATAAAAGTTCCAACCACCCCGAATCTACAAAAAAATCTATTCCCTTTGGACTTGGGCTCCGTGCACGTAGAATATGTTCCACAGAAGAAAAATACCAAATTCAGCGACAAAAAATAAAGAACAATTTGCGAAAACGCGGTTATTCTGATAACGATGTAGAAAAAGAAAAAGTAGATAAACTCGACTAATCGAACCTCCTAAACTACCGTAAAAAGACAAAGCAGAGTAATCGTGTTCCTCTCGTGATAAACTATTCTAAAGGACTTCCTAATGTCCATAGGATTTTAAAAAACCGTAAAAAAAATTCTGGAAAACTCTGATCACCTCAAAAGAGCTTTAAGGATATGTCAATCGTGGCCTTTAAAAGAGATAAAAATTTAAAAGATATTCTAGAACATAAGAAACAATAATTTACGAGCGTATATTTCAAAAAGGAAAATTGTGCGAACCATGTGATGCTAAAAAGTGTATTTTATGTCAATATGTCATTAAAACAAATCAATTTGAGGACTGTAACGGTAACAAATATCATACCAAAAATTATATCAATTGTAAATCCAGCAATGTAGTTTATGGAATGTTTTGCAAAAAATGCAACAAAATTGTAAATGTGGGAGAAACTGGAGCAACTTTATATCAAAGGCATGTTTTGAATTTGTCATTTATTAGACGAGAAACTGATGACCCTATAGCTATTCATTTCTACACAGATTCCCACAGTATAAACAATTATTCCATCACAGGTATTGAAAAACTTTACAAAGAAGATATTTACTGCCGCTTTAGAGAAAATTGATGGAGGAAAAAAATGAACACTTGTGTGCCACTCGGAATAAACAAAAGGGAACATTTTTGTCTTTAAGAATCATCTCTGTTATGCAAAGAATGTTTTGATAATATATGCATGTACTAAAATACATATACTCTTAAACTGGTAAATTTATTACCTTTATATATATATATATATATATATATATATATATATATATATATATATTGCGGTTTTAGCCTTTATAAGTATATAACATTACTGATAAATAATTGAATGTATCTGATTGTGTTTCACTTCGGCTAGAAATTAACTTCTTTGTGTACAGTCTTGGTACCTTATTTAACGTATATTTGTGAACTTGTATACGTATTCATTTTGAGGGCTCTTGCCTTTCTTCATATGTTTTACCCGCAGCATCAACTATAACGTTACGTTTCATTTGTAATACGTTTTGTGACGCCATAGTACTCTGTGTGTGTAGTCTTGTGTTACGTTGTCATTTTATATTAAAATGAGGAGAACGTTTTTGAAAAATCATTATTATTCTAAACCAAATTTTTTAAAACTAATTGGAATATTAAGTACTGATGTTTGCGACCTTTTAGAATAAAATTAGAGTAAATGTTTGAATGCAGCTATACTATTAGGAAAATGTCATACTGATATATATAATTTTTACATATTTTCAATGTATGGTCACTCCTTCCCCCACTCTCTCTCTCTCTCTCTCTCTCTCTCTCTCTCAATAATATTAATTTTTACATATTTTCAATGTATGGTCACTCCTTCCCCCTCTCTCTCTCTCTCTCTCTCTCTCTCTCTCTCTCTCTCTCTCTCTAATATGTATTATATATATATATTATACTTTCACTCTGATGAATCTGTTGCTTCAAAAAAAATAATAAACAATTGAATCGGATATTTTAATAAAATTATTGATCAAGAAAGAATACCACATCGTCCTAATGACTTGCCTTCCCCTTGAATGAACATAGATGTATCACCAGTACATGCATTTAATTGTGTAGGTAGGTGGCGCAGTAGGTTAACTACTGATGTTGTAGACCGTGAGTGTAGCAGGATTGGTTTTCCAGATTACTTTCTTTTATTTAAATAAGGCAAGTTTGAAACTTTTCAATTTCAGAATAATATTGTACATATTCTCCACTTTCCATCCATTTTTCTCTGGCGTGTTATTCCTCCTTAATTTAATGATGGGTAAAATAACCCTTGTGTAACAGTCACATTGGTAGTGATTTTTATAGATTTTATATTGACTTTAAAACTTTTATATACAGATGCCAATATCTTTTATGTATACCTATTTTACATACACATATCGTTATGCAAAGGAGAAAGTCTGAAATCTGTCCATTCTGTGAGAGAAAGAACTGTTCGAGTCCCGAAGGGCAGAGAATAGCTTTTTTTCTCTCACAACGATTTGACCCTACTTAAAACATTTTCTCTATTGGTAACTTCATAATCTGTCCCAGGTGATGGTTATGTGTTTGCTATTATTACCTAACACACTTGATTATTTAGAGACTGGGTGGCATGGCAAAACACAACAACAGAAGGGGTAAAAATGATTACAGGTGTATTGTTGAACTTAATGGACAGTATGAGGTAAATGTAGATTTAAATGATAGCTCACTTGATTTAAGACTACTTCCCATGAAAACTTTAATGAGTGAAAATGGTGTCATTGGATGGAGAAAGCATATTTTTAACTCAGTCAAAATACAGATGGCATTTTGAGTGACAGAATGTATGGAAAAAGAAAATAGCATACCAGAGCAGCAGAAAGTTAATGAAATAATTTACGAAAATTTGGCGGATTCATGTATAAAAGATTATGGTTTCCGTCCTAGATATTCTTCCGCTTGCATTGCATCTAGTGAGATTGACATTTCATCAGGAAACATGTCTTTCTAGTTTAAATTTTGATAGAAAAAAAGAGGATTTGTCGTTGGATATATTTTCAAACATTTATGGAATGGGTCTACCATGGCCAGCTTTCACGCACAAATTGTGTGAAAAGGATGGATTTATTATTATTATTATTATTATTATTGCTCTTGTTGTTATGAAAGAAAGCGTCTTTGTTTACTTGTTGTAAAATTAATTTACTCCAGGATATTATGTGTCATTTCGCAGTGGATTTGTCATCTCCAAAATAATGTATTTTTGAAAAATGTTTGATATTTATGCGTAACTGTGTATTAAATTTAAAATTTGCTCTTTTTCGTTATTGTTGAGTTCCAGGAAAAAAAAATGTGTTTTATGTTATTTTTAACACATGTTTGTGTCCGTACACTATATAGCATAATACATGTAGATTTGGATATTTAAAACTTGCATATTAAGTTAAATATAGCCGTATATTAAATTGGGAAAAACATTTAGTTAAGGATCGACAGTTTTGTCAGCTTAATGCTTGGTTACAGGTGACTTAATATACCGTTTTTAAATATTTAAATCTATTATGCTATAAATGTACAAAAATGCAAAAGATTAGTGTATTGCACAACAAAAATGTTTTAAGTATAAGTACAGATAGGGATAAATTTCTTAATGTGTACATATACATGTATACATGTGTACGGATACCAGAATATCTTTTTTTGTTTACGACCTAAATGTTACTGGTTGCGGTAGCTATGCGGTTTGCCTTGTTAACCTAGACGTCAAGAGTTCGAGCCCTGCTCATACCATGGCCGTGTCAAACATAGGTAGTGACTGTTCCTTCGCCAAACATTCAGCATTTAGAAGCAAGAATCACGGGTGTTTTGGATGTAAAAACGGAGGTCTTGTCTCGAGGCAAGCGTCGGCACTTTAAAGAGTTCTCACTCCTACGTCCTTGAGCGCTAAGCATAGGTCTAAATTTGTCATACTTCACCCTGTGACTTCGACTTGGCCTTCTTTTTGCAATTTATGCTATTGACGGTACATATTTTGCGCAATCTGTAACTCAAATAGTTTCCCATTAACATTATTGAAATTTTGCACACTGATTATATACATGATAGCGATGTGCTCCACCTATTATGGTTAAAGTTGACAAATTTTACTGTGATTTTAAGCATGTTCAACTTAGCCCATTTTTTGCGATATTTCCTGTTAAAATGTTTCTTAGGCATGTTTAACGTTTCATGAAATGTGGAATCTGAGGTGTCTAAATCTGAAGAAGTATACTTTGAGTGCGTTTATCTGAGATGTATACATCTGATGATGATGCTGAATAATAGGTAGTGTCAATAAATATATGACGATGGCACAGGTCCAGACAGGTAATCGATCTTGTTTATGAACTGCAACGCTTCGCGTCGGAAAAGCATCCCAGTGTGAAAGCGTTACATTTCATACCCTCGTGTATTTTTTAAATTTTGATTCTACTTGCCTTATGGAGATCCGGGTTAGATTGGTTGATTGTTTGTTTGTTTTACGTCCCGTCGAGCTTTTTTCACTCATATTGAGACGTCACCAGCTATAGGTGAAGTACCACTTTAGACTTATGCTTGGCGCTCAGGCCCGTAGTAGTAAGGATTCTTTAACGTGCCAACGCCTACTGTGACACGGGATCTCGGTCTTTAAGATCATATCCGAACGACCCGTAATTTTCACTTAATGCCGAACGTTTGGCGAAAGAGCAATCACTACCTATGTTTACGCTTAGGTTTGAAGCGACCATGGCACGCGCGGGACTCAAACTCACGACTTCCCGGTTACGAAGCGATGTATGATATTTCGTCCACTACAAAACATAGTTAAGGATCATGGGCATTTTGGTTTGATAAAGGTTTTAGGAGAAAGTTTAGTTCAATACTACATATACATGGACTGAGAAAACATTTTGTGACTTGAATTCTGTTCACTGTGTTTCTTCGCAATTTTCTCGTGCCCATAAGCCGCACAATAAAAATGTCGTACAATTTGGATATTTGTGTAAGGCAGACAGTCAGTCAGCAAAAATCATTACGTTGTTGATAAAGTGAACAGCGATTGAATGTGACTTGATAAAGGTATGTCACCACAAAGTAATCATTTCAAGGCAAATGAGCACAGTCAAGCAATCGGAATGCTTCAGGCTGGACAAATCCAGCGAGATGTTGCTATACGATTTGGTTTGTCCCAGAGTGTCATCTCTAGACTCTGGGCACGATTTCAGAGGAATGGTACAGTCAATGAGAGGCTAGGAGTGGTAGACCCCGTGACACAACGCAACGCCAAGACCGCTAAATTGTAACGTTGGCCCAAGGCAGTGTTTTCAACCTACTCCAAGACTGACCCGTCAGTTTAATGTTGCCATAGGCCTGCACATTACGTTCCATACTTTGAAAAACAGAATTCATGCTACTAATCGCAAAGCTTACAGGCTAGTGGTGCATCCCAGACCTCTCCCACGTCATCGATAAGCATGCCTGGAATTCGCAGTCAACATGTGAATTAGGATAGACGACGTAGGGAGCTGGTACCGTTCACAGATGATTTCCGATTCTGTCTGGACTTCCACGATGGTAGCCATAAGGAACGGCGCGCTGGCGGCTCTCCAATACAGGGATGACATTCTTCTTGCAGGTGCAATCGGGCAAATTTCATTCTGATGGACGATATAGCCCTCGTGTGATTCAGGAGTATCTGCAGAGTGAAGCTATCAAGCGTATGGAGTAGTCTGCCGTCTCACCGGATCTGAATCTCATCGAGCATGTGTGGGATCAACTTCAGCATCAACTTTCACAGTATCCAAACCAACCACAGACTTCGGATGACCTTGAAAACGCGTTGAGAGAGGAATGGAGCAACCTCACACAACAGAACATTGTCAATCTCATAATGAGTATGCAACGCCGATTCCATGTTGTTTTAAGAACAAACGGAGGTCACACTGAGTATTGATGAAACTCTGAGTCAATTTTGGACACGTTCTGTAAAGTTCAAGTTATCGTTCATACCAGATTTCTGCACGTCATTCAGTGACATGTTGTTTTGTGAGTATGACCCAAAAATCAATGAATGAAATCGAGATTTCTGATTAGATATTGATGAAAAATGATATCAGCGTTTGAGTTTCATATATTCATCCAAGTGCGTGGAAAGATTTATTTATAATCAATGAAATCGTCCATGATCTTCAACTTATTTTGTCCAGTACATGAAAAGATTAAGATACGTACAGTATTCAGTGTCGTAATTCTATAGTAAATACAAATCAGAGAGATGGGCAAACACGGACCCCTTGACATACCAGAGGTTGTATCAGGTGCCTAGGAAGTAAGCATCCCCTGTCGACCCATCACACACGCTAGGGGCTTGGGTGAACATTTACTAGATCCAGCAATGTATCTTTGTTTATTAGGGTTTTTCATGAAAGGGCTAATGTCGTATAAGTACGATTACTAGATGTGGAATTAATACCAAGTTCGTTTGGAATGCAGTTGTAATAATGTTTCAAAGACGAAAACATAAATAAATAAATAGATTGATTGATTATTTATTGCTTTCCGCCACACTCAACAATTTTTCAGTTATTTGGTGGCGTCCAGTTTGTTTTTTTTTTTTGTTGGTGGAGGAGAGAACCCAGATACAATGTACCTGGGAAGAGACCACCGACCTTCCGCAAGTAAACTGGCAAACTTGCTCACATAACGCCGCGGCCGAGATTCGAACACGCGCCGACAGAGGTGAGAGGCTTTGTGATTTTGATCCCGATGCTCTAACCACTCGGCAACGGAGGCCCCCTAAATAAATAGACACGTGTAGCTAATAAGTAAAATATATTTTTCAATATTGATATATGACCTCTACCACCTGACTTCAATATTGATTGCAAAGAAACATTTCGTATATTTGGGGTCATTTTCCAATGTTGACATATGACCCCACCAATTGTCTGAGATACCCGATACTAAAACCTTTTTGTATTTTTGGGGCATTCTTTCGATGTTCATTTTGACTTCATATTATGACCCCACCCTCACCCCACAGGGTTATGACTTGTAATTGAATTTAAATCCGCCAGCCTAGGGATGCATCTATAACTATATTACTACAGACTGTAACATGGTTTTGTATTTGTTTTCTGGGGATTTTCCTCTCACCTCTGTCGGCGCGTGCTCGAATCTCGGCCGCGGCGTTATGTGAGCAAGTTTGCCAGTTTATTTGCGGAAGGTCGGTGGTCTCTTCCCAGGTACATTGTATCTGGGTTCTCTCCTCCACCAACAAAAACTGGACGCCACCAGATAACTGAAAAATTGTTGAGTGTGGCGGAAAGCAATAAATAATCAATCAATCATATACAACCAAACCTGCATTAAGAGACCGTCCAACGGAGAATGGAAAAACGGTCATATATGACAGACAGTCTCTTAATACAGGTTGCTTATTTTCTACTGTAGAGACATTTAGCAAATAACATACAGAAGCAATTTGTACAGTAGAGAATTTACACATAGTTGAAATTCATTATCAAGATTAAGCAAGTATGGTTTTAACAGTTATAAAATAAATTAAAGAATAGCTAAACATCTGAAATGCAATATGTTGTCGATAATTTATTATTCATCAAATATTACATTTAATCTGCTCAAGAATATCATTTATGAAATAGATGCAAATTTTCTAAATCTTAAAAACGTTTTGTTGTATAAATCATTTATGTATACTTGTAGCTAAAACACTGCATCAATGCTTCTCTGGTCGTAAAAGAAAGTAAGAGAGGAAGTGTTGCTTCTCTTTTCGTACAATAATGCTGCAAATCTATTATACAATTTGAATAAATCACAATATGTATTGTACACAGCAAATCTTTTTGACTCGGATGTGTCAAATACGCGGGATATGTCGAAGTGAGCCGCTGGTCCCGGTCATGTCTACACTCTGAAACCTTGGAGATCTCGTACAGGAAATTCGTCAATACTCCAGTTATCGAATTATCCCTCTCAGTATTTACATTTTATTGCAATCAGGCTAATTTTCCACTCTGTTAAATATATTGGTATACCAGGTGCTAGAGTTTTACATCCAATCTACTCCGAACACTTCTAAGTCTGTCAAAATCCAAAGCTTTGAAAAACTGGCTCCTATTTCACTGAAAGTTGATTTTGTTCAATGAACAACACCTCGGGTTTTGTTAATTAACCCAGGATGACCTTGCGTGTTGATTACACGCTAGTTAATTGATTCAGAGTACCGACTAAATAAAATAACCGCCGAACTATTACGAATGCGTTTTAAAGTGAAAGTATTAAGGATGAATAACTCCCAGGATATCCATGTTCGACCGAAAGAGAAAATCGCAATGTAATCGAAAAATGTACGGTCGTTGAATAAAGGTAAAATTTCATGAAAATACATATAAAAGCTATCCTAATCATGGTCGTTGATCGCGTTAGACAGGTGGTCGCTTAATACAAGTACGATATATAGGGTAACGCCTTGAGGGGAATCTTTTATGGTCACATACGACATCAAGTCGCTTTATACAGTGGGTCGCTATGGCAGTTTTGACTGTACTATATACAGTCTAGCCCAACTCTTAAAACCCAGGGCCCATAATTTATTTACAATCTATATTCCCTTTATCTCAAAAATAATTTATGCCAAATTTGAAAAGAATTAGAATGGTAGTTTTCAGAAGGAAGTTAAAAATGTTAACACATTTAATCAGTGACCATTTTGGCCTTGATACCAAAACCTCCTACACCTGAGATCATCAAATTCACAATTTTCGTTTAGGATTCTAAATATCCATTTAGTTTCAATTTAATATCGATAACATTAAAGATGTTTTAAAGTTTTACACATGCATACTATACACGCCTTGGCGTCAGAACCTCTAACCAGATCATGAAATTTACAGCTTTGATATAGAGACCTCCCTGCTCTACATTACTATGTGTTTAGTTTTTTTCCTTACACATGTGCGGTTGTAAAGACGACTATTTTTTAAATGTATAATTTATGTCCTCCTTCTCCCAAAGATGTTTCATATCAAATCTGAAAAGAACCTTATTGGCACAGTGTAGTTATCAAGAACAAAAAAATGTGCAAAAGGTCACCTGAGTATACTCAGGTAACTTAATAATCACCATTAAATAACCTATAGGAATGTGATATCACCTACTAAATAGGTATTATCTAAATTTTAGATTCTGAAAAGTTGACATCACTTAAGGGCATATGCGACTTTTCTAAGCAATATTTTTTCTTGAAATTTCACGTACAATGCACTTTATCTCGTTTCTACAGAAAAAAAAATGGGGGTATGTTACCATGTCTGTTTTAGAGTTAGCATTTTTTCTTAGTTTCTGGGTGTTACAAGTAAAAATGTAAGTTCAGCTCTACTGTATCGAATGGCAAAGTAAACAATGTGTAAATCGTAATCATAAATCCCCAAGACAGATACAAGTTCGAGTGTAGGGCAACACGGACCTCCGACAAAGCGAAGGTAGGACCAGGTGTCATAAATGGGCATTACTCTAGTAAAGAAGAAGAGAAAATTCCTTGGAACAATCAGGTATCGAACCAAGCACCTTTTCATTACAAATCAGGTAATGTAGCCACTACACTACCCCAGCTGAGTAAACAACTTGGTAATATTACTACATTATAAAATCTAAGCCTATCGAGATGAAAGAAAAATTCAGAAACGTCGCGTGTGTTCTTAATGGTGATCAACACCCACGAGATGCCTTATACTGACAAATGCATACATATCAATAGAAATTGTTGTCATGTGTAGTATATAGGATTCAGAAGGTGCATCTAAACTTTTTTTCTCAATTATCAGAGTTTATTCAGGAGCGGTAATGAAATGTACATATAAACATAGTATATATACATGTAATCTTATGAATTCTTTTATGATTACATCAATACATGTAAGAATGTATAGGTTTTTCATCTTTTACACATTTTAGAATTCAGTTTATAAACATAAACAACATGATTATTTTTTTCATAAATTGTAAACTATAGCAGTTTAATTTTGTTGCCAAGACAACTTCATAAAACTACAGTGTGTTAAGAAATCTGACAAAAAAGTAATTGGAAGTTGCCACATATGTATGGTCAAGTCAGTGAAAGACTACAGGAAGTTTTGGCAAGATATCTTTCAGAGATCTTCACGTTCTGATATTCACCGGAAATTACGTATACATGGAAGTCTCGCAGAAGCTCCTCTGGACTTTACCTCCTTTTCCGTGATTCGGCCTGACGTTGTTCATCTTCCTCTTTTCGCTTTTTTGTTATTTCTTTCATTTTTAGTACTAATTCACTGTAAACAGAAACAGTATATCCAAATTAATTTAGATACCTTAAAAGAGCACACCTGGGTACATCTGAAATATCTGTAAACTACGAACCTGAAATCTATATCTCCATCTCCATCAATGTCTATGAAACTGATTAAGTCATCTACTTGATATGAAGACAGAGGAATCTTAGCTAACTGGAACAATAGAGAAACATTAAAATCATTAAGAACTGTGAGCACGTAAGTTTTTTATCTCGGAAATTCAGAGTTTCTTTTATTTGATATTGAATACAGTTATCGTTTCCACTAATACTTCAAATCGTAATATTATAATTCCCTTTTTTTCGTTACATTAGTGTTATTTATATGGGAGTTTTTTGTTGTTGGGGTGTTTATGATGTGTATATACTGAAATGTCCCTTGCCTTGATTCCCTGCCGGAACTCGTCATAATCCACACTGTTACTTCCGTCCTCATCAAACTCTGCAAAGAGTTTCGCGACCGTCAAATCCTTCTCCTCGATAAATTCTTTGATGATCCACAAAGCCTCCTCTCCCATATCCATAGAGCCGGCCATCTTCCTCTTCCCATAGGAATCTGTATATCCATGGATCACCTCCAACTCAGGATGAGTGTCTTTCAAAGATTCCAGGTCCTTCACTACTGCTGTGCCTAACATCACGTCCTGGAAGAAACAAACGGTTAATGCATTAGTGTTTCTTTTTCCAAGCTCCAAATAGTTATTGTTTTTGGTGTAATAGTTGCTTCAATGTGAATTTGATGGCCCGGGATAGTTGTGATTACTAATGTTCTTTTTCGAACAATATTAAAAAACAATTACGTGGTAGAAATGTAAATAAACGTAGTTTTAAAATATAGTCTGGGTTTGGTTTTTTTACACACTTTTTTCCCCGAAAGACCGAGTGCTGATCAATTGAATGTTTCATTTCCTAATGCAAACTCCGATAACAGTGAATGAAAGCATTCAAATGCAAAAGTACGAAAATATATTGTGAACAGTGATTGAGATAAAAATAAATTACTGATAATAGTGAATAAATTACTGATAAATTAATAAATTACTGATAACAGTAAATAATTATTGATAACAGTGAATAGATTATTGATAAGAGTGAACAGATTACTCATAACAGGGAATAGATTACTGATAAAAAGAAATAGATTATCGATAAAAGTGAATAGCATCCTCCAAAAGGCAAACATAGAAAACATCGTACACAACGATCGAAATCTTCCAAATGTAAACAGACAAGTAGATTACTGATAATAGGGACGAAATCTACTAAATAAAATAACAGGTACGGAAAATATTTTCTGAAATTTGAACTGGACCCTCCAAATATTAATTAATTAAAAGATTTACGGAAGTCTCTGAATGATAAGCGAATCTAGGAATCAGTAATGTAGAACTGAGTGAATTTTTGGGTTAGAACACATACCGACAAATCTAAGAATGAGTCATTTAGAACTGAGTGGATGTTTGGGTGAGAACACTTACCGACAAATCTAGGACGACTAGTGCTATAGAGGGTATCTCCTTCAGGAGGTCTATTGACAACTTTACTGTTTCCTCTGCTATGTTGTTTCTGCCGATCTGAAAATAAATTTTAATGTACCTTCAAATGAGACTAAGGCATGCAAGTTAAGAATGATAAATACACTACAGACGGAACATCTCCACACATCAGGACAGAGGTCGCGGAACATCTCACATCAGAACAGAGAGCTTGCTTTGTGGTTTGTTTGTTTGAATTTTACGTCTCTGAGAGAATTTTTCATTCATAGTGTGGCGTCACCAGCTGAGGACGAAGTATCATTCATGTAGAACTACCCATGACGCTTTGGGTCATAAAAGGGTAAATTGTTTATTGCATCAACGCATGTCGAAAGACCCGCGACTCCCACTTCCAAATGCCAAATATGAAGGGACAGTCACTACTTATCTTTAAGCCTTAAGTTTGACATGGCTAAGGCATTCGCTCGAAACCACGACCTCCCAGTCAAAAGGCGAACGCGCCGACTACTGCGCCACCGAGATTGGTACTGACTTTGCGAAAATTGTGAGTTCGAGACCCGACCGCGACAGTCCTTTGTCGTAAAAGAAGGTATTGACTAACACTTTGTCTTAAAAATGAAGGTCATGGGCTTTTCGGATGAGACTTTAACAACCAAGGTCCCATCTCTCAATCAGTGTCACCACAATATAGTGCCCTCTATGCATTTCTCCTCGTTCATAGCATCCTTAGGTCTGTATTTGCAGCACTTCATCGAAATCTGCCGGCGTTTTACCATGTAGAAAGTATTTAAACAGTCAATTAATTCTTTTTGGAGACGAGGTGTCGCACAGGCCAAAGCGACGACCAATTACTAACAGTATACATTCAATTTGTTGTGAGAACTATTTTAATTCAATTGTCAAGAACATAAGTGTAACTGGTTATATACAAGAAATTAGAAACTCTTATTCACCATTACTACTTACCCGTAAAACTTCTAAGTCTTCATTTTTCTTGAAGGCTTTCATGACTTGTGCGTAACCCTTGTTTCCAATGCGTGATCTGGAGATATCGAGTTCTGTCAAGACGGCGTTGTTTGTCAGGCAGTCGGAAAATGCCATTGCTCCCTCATCATCTATACCATTCCACGAAGCATTAACCAACTTCAACTTCATGTTGTCCTAAAAAGAATAAACAGTTAGTCAGCTAATGTATTAAGCTTTGAAGCAAGAGCCAGGGATTTGTCCAGTTAGGTGAAAGGTTGGATGGTGACAATTTGTGAATAAATTTTTATTTGTTGTTGATCAATGGAAAGTCCGTTTTCAACTACCAAGTTTTATCAAGGTTTGAGACCAAAAAATAGTTCCATCTGAACACATTTCATCAGATTGTACCAAAAACAACACGAGATAAATACATTTAGTATCCAACTACAATTCAGAGAAAGCATAATTGTGAATTAGTTACAAACATACTTAAAACAAATTAGACTGTCTTTCTTATTTAGATATATTTCTAGCACCATGACGTTTTTTCGACAACAATGCGCCCACTGTATAGAAAAGCATTGCAAATATGACAGTCGTTAATTTTAGAAAGGTTTATTATCCTGTAACAGGCTCAGTAAATTATAGTTCTTATCATTACTGCTCAAATGCAGAACATTCGTGTATTACTTTTTAAGTCTAAATTGTACAACTCTGAGTACACTCATTTCTGTATCCTGTTTACAACAATATTAATCACTTAATCTTCCTCCAGGAGTGAAATAATCCTGATCATAGGAATAATTTAATCCTGCTCGCAGAATTTATTTTTGCTACTGTCATTATACAGATTTCCATTACAATCATAATCTCCTAATATTCACTGTTCACGATCAAGATACTATTTAGGGTAGTTCATATGAAAATCAACACAAAGAGATGTTTTATTTATATTTTGTTCTCGATATCATTTTCTTGACTACAAATCGACAGCTTGAGTTGGACACATGGAATTGAAATTTCTTAAACTTGATCAACATTGTTTCAAAAACTTTGAAACTAGCTTTCAGTATCATATTGTGTGAGATCTTACTAAATACATGCACTTGTACATTTGTGTGTTACACTGTCATATGAAACGTCCCTAATTTTGAAAATATATATATATATTTACTCTCAAGCCTCTCGCTAAACATTTTGCACCCGGAATTCTGAACTGATTCCAGCTGATGTTCAGTTCTGTCATGTTGTTGTTTTCAGCTGAAACAGACAGATGAATATAAAGTTGAAACATGACAAAAATGAAGATGATGAACATTAATCAATCTCATCATCCAATAGATAATACAAAATCGATAACAGAGCGAACACGGACCCCCTGCAAACACCAGAGGTGGAATCAGGTTTTCAAGAGTAGTAGCAGTCCCTTTTGACCGACCCCCCCCCCCCCCCTGGACCTTGATCAGAGTAATCCAGTCAAAATCGGCATCAGTATGTAAAGAAGGCCTAACAATTGGTATGAATCGGCATGAAACAGACACCATTCGACCTAATGACAGGCTGTATATGCAAATAAGACTATTTATAATCTTTATAACGTCCAAAACTTTTGTAATAATGCTGACTTTAAACAAGACTGTTGAAACCTCTGTAACATCAACCCTGCTTTGGTTTACAACTTTATCATACGCGAAACATGCTTTCGTGGTGATAATAGAATATTTCTACATCAATATGGGAAGTTGAAAATAGAGAAGCTGACGTCATCCCTTTTGTCATAAAGTCGAGATGTTAGTTTGTTGTTGCTAAGTAAATCAGTGGATAAAATACCGATCACCTTTGGGAATAGGATTACTAATGGTAAAAGACTCATCAATTTAAAAACATGTTAATTAAGTGTCTTATATATTTAAATGTAACCATATGAACTTCTTCCTGACAATGTGTTTTGTCTTCTTACACTCGACTTTTAAATAGCATTTATATCCCCAGGTACTGAATATCATACTTGTGAAATACAAGGCAACACGATTAAAAACAGTAATATTCACAGGCTTACATATCATTTTTTCGAAGCTTGGTCCTGCTAAATCACCAAATTCGTTACGACTGATGTCCAAATACTCAAGAGCAGGATGGATCTGATTTTGAAAAAAAAAGAAATATCAAACTCAGGGGAATTTTTTACGGTGTTCTAATATAATTTCCTTTTGGACTCATAAAATGAATGTAAATAACGACCTCAATTTCTTTGGTAAGAAATGGTGCATCAAGATCTGTGAATTCGTTTCCTGCAATAAAAAAAAAAATTTGTGATACGACCTTTTAGAAAAGTTTAAGGATACGAAAAAGTTAGAAATTTATTACTATCTGAATATGTGCATACTGCATGATGTAATCATCCAATAATGGATATAGAAAACATGTTATATCCCGTGTATACATTTCATGATAATTAATGGGAGAATTTAGGGGACTTAATTGCAATGAATTTAAATCTAACAGAATGCAAGACTAAGGATCAATTCACAAAGGAAAAGTCGTGGCAAGTGCACATCTTAAAAATAATTAGGCTTTTAAAAATAAGTATTTCACATATTTCTATTACTTTCACATATTTCTATTACATATTTTAGTGCCCACTATCCATTAAGTAAAAGATCGATTTTCTTCTCCTAAATGAGCATGAGATTTAATAATTAAACTTTTTATTCTTCAATCCTTAACAATACTTAAGACCTGATTGGTTGGTTTGTTGTTTAACGCCACGCTTCAGAATTTTTCACTCAGATGGAGATGTCACCATTGCCAATAAAGGGCTGCAAAATTTAGGCCTATGTGGTGAGGGATCTTTATCGTGCCACACCTGCTGTGACACACGGGACCTCGGTATTTTGCGGTTTCGGCCGAAGGATCGCCTCCTTTAGTCGCCTGTTACGACAAGCAAGGGGTACCGAGAACCTATCGTAACCCGGATTACCACGAAAATGACCCGATAGAAGACCGGGTGCTATGACAGAGAATATTACATTTCTATAATTCTTATTAACAGTTGACAAAATGCAAATCAAAAATGAAAGCATCATCACTGTACGTAGCTCTGCTAAAGGTTTCAATTTTTCTACTCCGCTTTCGCATTCCCTAATGTAGTTAAATAAAACTGTGTACAAGTAAATTTGACATCCCTTGTTAAATATTTATTCAAAAATCACGAGCACATACACAATTTTCACAATAGTAACAAAGCCTTTTAACTTTCTAAATATTTGATGTTCTGATTTGGTTGTCGCGAGAAAGGAGGTTTAAAAGTTTTTTGTAAAGCTTCCGTGCACCAGTGTAAGAAAAGTTGAAAAACACTTTTCTGGTATCTTTATTGGAAAATATTACTTGCTATGATTGTAGCCAAAATCTAAATACATGGTTACCTGCTATGTTTATTAGAGAATACTGAGATATTACGTGCTATGTTTATTAGAGAATATTGAGATATTACTTGCTATGTTTATTAGAGAATACTGGGATATTAATTACGTGCTATGTTTATTACAGAATATTGAGATATTACGTGCTATGTTTTTTATATACATGTAGTATTGAAATATTACCAGATATGTTAGAGAATATTAAAATATTATCTTCTGTGTGTATTAGAAAATTACTACGTGCACTGAATGTTAGATAACATTTATCAGTTACTTTCTATATTTATTAGGTCACATTTATGATTATTAACGGTTAAGTTTATGAGATAATATTCAAATACAAGCTGCTATATTTATTAGATAACAATCAACTCTTTTATATTTTAAATTCAAAAATAACATTTATAATTGCTGTGTTTCTTGATTAATATATAGGTAATCTGTTATGTTTATTAGGTACCATTCATCAATAAAATCATTACCTGCTATGTTTAGTCTCTTAATTCCTTTGTTGTCGTGTAACATCATTCCTATTGCTTTGGCTCCAAAAGTTTTTAAATGATTATCGGACACGTCCTGTAGTAAGAAAAAAATTAATCACTTGTAAAATCATTTTGATAAAGACTCATGGTTCACATGTACTTTATTTTTTTTTTTTTTTTTTTTTTTTTTTTTTTTGGTATTGCCGCTGATACAGCCATGAGCATGCGCTGTGATACATGCATTGATATACATTGTGACACGGGAGAAAGCAGCTATTTCATATACCACCAGCACCTACCTTCATTTCAAAAATTTAATATTTAATACATTTTTGGTTTTCTTTTTAAAAAATCGATTTGTAGAATATCATTATTTCATAAGATATATTGTCTGGTATTCAAATCCACATGAATAATCATTTTCATATAATAATGCAATGAACTTCCAGTAAAACACAAGGATCGTGACTATTAAATACATATATGCTACAATATGTCAATAATTAGATTAATTTCGGGATCGACATTCTGTTTGTCGTCCTACCAGATCCGTGATGGTGAGGTTTTCTTCCATCATCCGCTGTATATACAGTATCCCCGTCTTATCTATGTTGTTACCACTGACATTTAGTGTTGTTACCGTGGAGTTGATCTGATAAAATAAAATAATCCGTAACTGTTTTGCTCATTTTACACTGGACATGTAGTCTCTATCAAATATCGATGTGACAGTATTATTGCCTTTGGACAAAGTTCAATACGGTGCAATTTGGCTTCCCGCTCATTCTGTGCGTATGTGGTCATAAAAACATCTAGTTTCTGTATTTTTTTCTACAAAACTACTATGCGCTATATTCCTGTTAATGCAAGTCATGTAAATTCAAGTTACCTCGCTTCTCGTAATCAATTTATTGATTGATTGATTATATATTGTTTAACGTCCCGCTTGAGAATCTTTCACTCATATGGAGACGTCACCATTGCCGATGAAGGGCTGCCAATTTAAGCCTATGCTCGGCGCTTATGGCCTTTGAGCAGGGAGGGGTCTTTATCGTGACACACCTGCTGTGACACGGGGCCTCGGTTTTTGCGGTCTCATCCGAAGGACCCGGCCCATTTAGTCGCCTCATACGACAAGCTAGGGGTACTGAGGATCTATTTTAACAACCAGAATCCCCACGGGGTGAAAACATTCTTAATTACCATTACTAGCTTAATATATTCACATATAAGCCTTTCATTTAAAGTACGGAATTTTACCTAGTACCTTCGACATGTCGAAGTTCTAACAGAGTTTCCACTTTCATGTTAACTTTTTAGTGCATTAAACTAAAATCAATCAAACTTGCAAAATATTTTCAAGTTTAAAATGTTTCTTTAAGGGATCACTTTTGTAATCATACGACGATCATGCCAAAAGATCTTGTTTACAATATTTTTACAGTAGATTTCTAATTAACGGACATGGCTTATGGAGGTTTGAAAGATTGTGATTGTTTTGCCGCGGACCGTATATTGTTGTTAATGGTTGTTAAGTCATTTCGTCATCTCTAATTACCTGGAACTTAGTTCATTTTTTGTACATTTACATTTCCAATGTTTTTAACCTTCGGTATCAATACCAATAAAAATGAAATTAAAGCCATTAATATTTATTTATAAATGGAAACAAAGTATTAGGAATCTTGATAAATGTAGTACGGCTATTTTAACGGCTGTGAATATTCACAAGATTAAAAATAGATTTTATTTTTGAAAATGTATGACGGTATGAACTGTAACGCTTCACGCTAGCATGCTGGCGTAAAGCATCACGATTCATGCCCTCGTGTATTTTCAAAAAGAAATATAGCCGAATCCAACGCCCGAAGACACCCCCACCCACCCACTCACCCCCGTGTTTTTTAAATAATGTGTAGTATTAATTTCATTGTTGAAAATAAATGAGGGTATGAACTGCGACGCGCCAAGTATGCTGGCGTGAAGCGTTGCTGTTCATACCCTCATGTAAGAGTCCTCCTTAAATCTATTGTGTGCTTCTAGACAGTTCCCAAACTTCCAGCTTTTTTCTGCTCCCACCCCACTCCCACTCTCCATCATAAATTCCCGGATCCGCCACTGGTTACTACATGTAGATATATGACCATGTCATTCAAATCTTGAAATTCGCAATGTACATGTATAACTTTAGAATATATATACGACATTCTTTTTTCAGATCTATCGACAAGAAAAAAAAATCCAATATTGAATTGAAAATAAATGATACATTGATACATACTTAACAGATAAATGACATAAAATTTTAACGATATTATTCATTAGTTTGTCATGCATAAAGTAATACTTTGTGCTGTGTGTGTTCAGTGTAATAGCTTTTTTTATGGAGATGCATTGTTTGTTGAAAGTGAAGCAAGTATACGAGTCCGTCGGATTTGTTTATCGTGACAGTGGGCCCATGATACTGTCATTCTGTCAACGGTGATTTGTTTATCGTGACAGTGGGCCCATGATACTGTCATTCTATCAACGGTGATTTGTTTATCGTGACAGTGGGCCCATGATACTGTAATTCTATCAACGGTGATTTGTTTATCGTGACAGTGGGCCCATGATACTGTCATTCTGTCAACGGTGATTTGTTTATCGTGACAGTGGGCCCATGATACTGTAATTCTATCAACGGTGATTTGTTTATCGTGACAGTGGGCCCATGATACTGTAATTCTATCAACGGTGATTTGTTTATCGTGACAGTGGGCCCATGATACTGTAATTCTGTCAACGGTGATTTGTTTATCGTGACAGTGGGCCCATGATACTGTCATTCTGTCAACGGTGTTTTGTTTTGGTATTTATCTGTTAGATTTTTTTTTATTTTTTTTTTCAATACTATTATTATTTTGATGATGTTGATTTTTTTTTGATTTTTTTTGGTGGGGGGGGGGGGGTTACTTTTCGTATAATGAATCTGCAAAGTCATAACTTTCACGGTTTGAAAATAAATAAATACATATAACGAAGATAGATGATTCATTCTATCGTTTGTTTTATTGATTACTACGAAATCACACTGCCCGACGATTTCTTAGACTACAAATGATTGACTCCACAAAAATATACATGTGTTGTTACAGTCCCTCTTCCAGGTCAATTTGAGCATTAATTATGATACTCATGAATATTCATTATACTTTATATATGACTGCGTGAAGGGAATTTCCAATCCACTTACCACAAGAGCCACTGATACCGCCATTGTCCCCTTGGGTCCCAGACCGTAGTGTTTGACGTCAATGTTTGGTGACTCCGCCAATTTTTTCAGAATTTTGGAGGAAGGGACCACGCCCAATTTCTGACAGATTTTCTCGTACGTTCTTCTTCCGGTGTCGTCATAAGGAATGTGTGGTACTAAATGAAAAAAAAAATCTAAACGTTTAATCAAAACGTGCAGTAATGAAAAATATTAAACGTCCAATCAGAACGGTTGCACTTAATGAAAAAACAATTAAACCAATATTCCTTGATTATTAGAATGATTATATTGTTTAACGTCCCGCTCGAGAATTTTTCACTCATATGGAGACGTCACCATTGCCGGTGAAGGGCTACAAAATTTAGGCCTATGCTCGGCACTTATGGCCTTTGAGCAGCGAGGGATCGTTAACGTCCCACACCTGCTGCGACACGGGGCCTCGGTTTTTGCGGTCTCATCCGAAGGACCCGCCCCATGTAGTCGCCTCCTACGACAAGCAAGGGGTACTGAGGATCTATTCTAACAACACCGGATCCCCACAGGGCCTTGATTATTGGAAATTTGTTGTAAAATTTAAAATTTGCAAAACGCAAGATACATTAAATATAAATTTGGAATTCTGATCGCATATGGTAATATTTCTCTGCTTTCAAAACAAAAATAAAATACTAGTATATCATTTTTTGTTTCGTACTCTACCTGATATATCTAAGACTGTTTCCTGGTCATCCTCAATATCTGTTTTATTTTTTACAGGTGTACCTCGGGAAGAACCCTTCGAGAAGGCCTGAAAAATTAGATACAGTGTACATTTGAAGGCATGCTATATCTGCTGACTGGAGAAAAAAAAATAGTTCACCATCTACCTCGCACTTGCTGAGGGGCAGGGACACAAACGAGTCTCTGGTACTAGATCGAGTATTAACGAAAGACAAAAACCGGGTCAGCAGAAAATCGTCCACGTAATACAGGGATTCCATCATCTCACACTGTTATCAATCCAACCAGACCTTAATATCAACTTAGCCAGATCTTAACACGGTTATAAATACGTTTTTGAAAGTTATTTGATAATGAACTTTATTAAATCATAATCCGACTTGCCAAGCGTCAAAGATTCACTCTTTTTGATAAATAAGAACATAAACTTTATTCTATGACTGAGGGGACAATATTTAATTTTAAAGACTGAATACAACAAAAGTACGGGTTGGCATCTATCAAATGTGTGGGGCGGGGAAAGTGTTTATTAATCAAACACTTACGTATTTTCTTAAGCTTGGCTTTAATACTTTTGGAACAAACATTCGTGCAATATAGGATTTAGGAAAATATTTCAGACCTTAGCTCGGTATATTTAAGAGTGAACCGTTATGATTTCTCCCTTGAGAAACCCAGCGTGCAGTATCTTATGTTTATCAATGACTGAATTTAATCTAAATTTAATTTTTTTTACAGTTAGAAATGTAAAGTGATCACGGAGATTAAAAATTTTGTAGACATGGTAAAGACATTTTATATTTAAATATGTTTTGTGATCATCTGTTTGTTCAGTTAAATAACCCATTGGTGATGTCGGATTTCTACTGGTTTTAGAGTCCGTTTATGGTCACGTAACAAATTTCTATAGAAAGATTGCATTTTGTCTGTACAACATAAAAGTAATAAAGAGACATATAACCCTCTATAGTGCAGATATATCCGTTGTTTGTTTGTTAAATAACTCAAGGATTTTATCTGTCTCTACACTGTTACTGTAATTAGATATATATATATGGAGGGAACACTGATTTCAAATAATTCTAATTCATAATCATATTTTTTCAATTATCAGATTGTTTCTAGCAATTGTAACTATCTTAACTGTGACTAGGCAGAATACATAATCTCATTCTGATCTTCTTGTATACTTATAAAATATTCAACATTTCAATACTCTCACAACCATGAAGTTGATAGGCGAGAAAATAATAATTTAACAAACACACAAACAAAATTACTGAGATTTTGTGGTGTACGAAATTCAGAAGTTTAATATTTAAACCCTTCCTCGCTGCACAAAAAGAAAAATTTTAGAGCAGATTTGATTTTGCTCAAGAAACATAATTTCTAGCTTTAAAAAAAATGATCACCTTATTCGATCCTGATCAGGTACGTGTCTCTCAAAAGGGTGAAGCATGCGCGGATATCAAAGGAGAGTAGGATTTATACATACGAAAGCGAGTCAATAAGTAACCAGCCTAACTTATTTCGTTGAGATCCACCTCTTTTTTTCTCTCCATGTAATTGCCATGTAGCATGTTGTACTTAGACCAACGGTATTCAACTGCCATCAGTCAAGAACTGAAAAAGCCAGGGTCCTTTCCATTGACCCACTCCTCAACAGCATCCATTGCAACTTTGCAAATGTGGACTCTCGCATTGTCCTGTTGCAGCAAAACACCTTTAGAGAGTTTACCTCGGCTTTTTTTATAGATGGCGTTTCTCAGCTGGTCTAGAAAGTTTGCATAGTACACACCAATTAATGTACTTCTCTTGGTAAAAAGTCCAACATAATAATGCCTTTGCGTCCCAAAATACTGTGGCCCTCACCTTGCCAGCAGATGGTTGCGTCTTGAACTTCTTTGGCCCTACCCATTGACGACTCTGAGTTTTATTTTATGGCTCATAATAATGAACCCAAGTCTCATCTACAGTCACCAGAGGCAAAAGAAAATCATCTTTTGACCTAATATATTTCAATGAGGTGCTGCATACTGATGCTCTGGTTGCCATTTGCTCATCGCTGAGGGATTTGGGGACATAATGGGCTGTTAGTTTCCGCATACTAAACGATCATGTAAGATTGTTGAAACGCTACTATGTGAAACGTCTGATGCCTGAGCTATTTCTTTCACATGAATTCGCCTATCAGAGTATACTAGATCCTGAACTTTGTTACACATTTCTTCGTCGGTGACATCCAGTGAGCGTCCAGACCTGGCTTCATCTTCTAAAGACGTTCTACCGCGTTTGAATTCCCCTACACAGAATTTAAACTGAGCATAAGATGATGCAGAAGTCACATAAACATAGGCTAACTCGCCGTGCATTTCCTTGCCTGTTTTACCTTTTAAATACAAGTACCGAATAATGCAGCACGGTACTCAACTTCAGCTAAAAAGCATATCTTTGCATCACTAGCCATGTTTGACACTCAATATCATATTAAAGAAGGAGCGATTTTGAGGGCACAGGACGATAAAATGTTGGAATCATGTCCGAGGTCAAATTTTGTTTTTTCTTGCTTGGAATAACTTCATGTCACTAAGGTCAAGGCCATGGAAAAATGAGATGTTAAAAAGTCCATGGAGGTAAATACTAATTTGTTTTCTTCCCTTGTATCCTCAGTATCTTACCCTCTATGACATCATGACCAAGGTCTCGGACCAGTTCGCAATAATATTTTCCATGCTTGAAATAATTTCAAAGCTCGTATTATTATTAAATCACAATCATATCACTAAGATCACGCCATGGGACAATCAGAAATTGAAATTATATCTGGTTTCTGATATTTTTACTATCCGTGTTTGAAAAGAATACAAAACATAATACTAGTAGGATAGTAACCGGACTCATTGTCACTGTCAAGGTCACACAACAATAAAATGAGTTCCTTTATTGTAGAGACGTAAACCATAATCGATCTGGAAGCTTTGCTATACACACTGCACTGTCAACGTCAATATTACTAGGTCACAGTGACTTGGCTTTGCAACCGTGAGGTCCTGAGTTTGATTCTCGGTCCCGGCGCTGCGTCAAACCTAAGATGTTGAACAGGTAATTTGAATAAGACTTCAAAAACGTAAGTCCCACGTCACAGTAAGCGTTGATACATTAAATAAACTCACTACTACGGCCTTAAACAACATGCAAAATTTCTGACACTTCACTTAAAGCTGATAGCACCTGTATATGGGTGAAAATTTGGCTTAAAGCAGCATACAAAACAGAATCCAGCTAGACTATATAAGGGGTTGGAATTATGCCAGGAGTACAAAAGAGTGTTCGAAAGACATCGGGAGAAGCAACGTGTTCGATTAGTATTTAGCATTGTGATACAAAGCATGACTACAAGACAACTGATGAACGAGTCAGTAATCATTTTAAGCCAGTTACCTCACTCAGTACATGGAGCATTCATAGACTGTTTAATTATGTAAAAATGATTATGTATTAATTGTGCCTTAGCAAGTTACGAATTAGTTCAATATTCTCTCCAGGTTGTTTTATTTTTGCGTTCAGACAAGTGAAATGACTTCAAACGGAGTACATTAGTGTCCATACTTTAAAGGTGCAGTATAGCGAACTTTTAGGCATTCTGTATAACGGACACAGGGTACCCACCATATCCGAGTTATAACATAAAGAATTGTCAACAAACATATAAAGCATCATAGCTGTCTTAGTGTGTTGACATAATTTGGTAAGGTTTTATGTTGATTTTGGTGTAGAATAGCAGAAGGGATCACTCTGTCATGTAAGACTGCCGTAAAATGAAACAACATGAGACATTCTATTCTCTCGACATTAGCTGCAAGGTTATATAAATTTCTTTAGAGCATTTTTATGAATTATCATTGAAATTAAAAGTCTATTAAGGTGATATTTTGATGACATATCTTAATTCCTAACCTGGGACAGATTATGTAAAACACCTTGGTATGATTGGCAAACCATTCTGTCATTGTTTCAGTAGTTTTAGCCTAAGAGAAATTACTTTTTTATCACTTACTTCATGTACGAATAGCATACGAAAAAACAAAGAGATGAAATAGACTCACGTGACAGATCACATGGACACACCATACAACTCTTTCCGCAAAGGTGTTGTGTGATCAATTGTTTTGTGGATATTCCAACTTAAATTTACAATGAAAAACACATCACAACCCTGACTAACCAACTGAAAGTCACTACGATCGTCACTGATCGTAACTCACCTTTGAAATAGCCTTTTTATCGGGCGTGAAGCGGGCGGTGGTTGTGCCGATGTACTCTGCCTTGACGCTCGCCATTAGTGTTTGTGGTCACAATTTTACGAGTCTTATTTCCCCATTTTATTCCTAATGATCACTGAATAAATATTGCACTAAAGTACCTTCTTTCCTAACTATTTATCAGCATCTGTGAGAGATTTCCGGGTCAATATTTTCATATTCCAAAAACAAATATTTCTTCGACCAGATGGGGGTGCCCAAACGCTGGTTGCATTCCTTTGATATGTATATGTACTGTATGTGGTGATTACTGTGTATTGAAACACTGGATTAATATTAAATACTTTCAACCAGAGTGGTCTTTATTTCCAGATTTAATCTTACCTCCATTGTTTGTTAATCCACTAGAAGGCTCCCCGACCTTTGACACCGGTAACAAGCAAAAACAATATTCATCTAACTCTTTCGCACTTCTCATCTAGTTTAATGGACCTTCATTTTAATGAACACATTAGCTTTGCAATGATACAAAGATTCATTTTTAAAACGTTTAAACTGCTAAAGGGGTTGGATATGGGTTTGTTACAAAACAGTTTAACAAATTTGCGTGTGTGCACGTAGTGAGAAAAAAAAAAGAATAAAATATTCAAATTAGAAAATATCACTGGTTGGAATGAATATAAATTATGATTTTCTGTTTACTATATTTTAAATAAGATAGGTTCGTAGTATGAATATTGTGAATACCCCCTTGGGAACCAAATTAATCTGAAATTGACTCGTATTTTAAATTAATTATTGTTTTGATGCGGAGCTAACAGATCTGCAGATGATAACAATGGGTTTGTTTAAATAGCGCCTTTGTGCATAAGAACAATCTTGTCTCCAGTACCTCTATAGCCCAGTGCCCGCTACAGTCCCACACACTGAATTTTAAATTCGAGAAAGAATTCGCAGCCTGTTGGTATCTCATGATGTACGTTTAAAAGGGGTGCAAGAACCTGATCATTGATTTATTTGTCCAATTACTGCAGACTTTTTTTTTAAAAACTTCTTCTCCATTTCTTGCACAAGTAAAAGAATGTCCCATCGTCACATCACTAGTTACTTTTTCGCTTACTTTCACCTTAGCTATTGTCATAATAGAACTTCCTAATCAAGGGTTTTGGGACGTATGTCATAATCTCCAAAAGACGACTGGTCCTTTAGAATGTACCGATGTACCATAACATGTTACTAAGTGCATGACACATTCAGTAACAGAGACATCGTTGCTGTTGACCGCTTAACGACACGTGCTACATAAACTTTGTTTTTTATAATGATGAAAATGAAAGATAAATTTATATTTTTATAAGCAAAATGAGTACAATTTATCGTATGGAATGCAATTTATTCCCATGATTTCTCAATTACCAAGAGAGTGGGGAAATTTACATACAATTATATAGGAAGGGGTTACATATTTCAGTTTTGAACAGCATAGAAAATTTACAGGGATGGGGTTAAATATTCCAGTTTTAAACAGCATAGAAAACTTACAGATCCCTCTGTTTATATACATAAATATGTGTGTGTGCTTTTACTTTTACAATCAAACTAAGCTAAGCCAGAAAATATATACCAACCCATACATCCCGCCCCCATTTTGTCGCCTCTTACAACAAGGAGTACCAACGATCTATTCAAACTTGGATTCTAAAAACCGCATTGGGTGAGGCGAAGCTGTAACTGGGGGGGGGGGGGGGGGGGGGGGGGGGCAAATAATGACCATATAAAGTCCACAGTCAAATATAACCAATAGTCACTGTGAACATATAAAAATCATGACTCAATATAACCATTTGTCATACTTGTATATAACCATATCTCAATATAACCATTTGTCATACTTGTATATAACCATGACTCAATATAACCATTTGTCATACTTGTATATAACCATGTCTCAATATAACCATTTGTCATATTTGTATATAACCATGGCTCAATATAACCATTTGTCATATTTGTATATAACCATATCTCAATATAACCATTTGTCATATTTGTATATAACCATGACTCAATATAACCATGTCATACTTGTATATAACCATATCTCAATATAACCATTTGTCATACTTGTATATAATCATGACTCAATATAACCATTTGTCATACTTGTATATAACCATATCTCAATATAACCATTTGTCATACTTGTATATAACCATGACTCAATATAACCATTTGTCATACTTGTATATAACCATGTCTCAATATAACCATTTGTCATATTTGTATATAACCATGGCTCAATATAACCATTTGTCATATTTGTATATAACCATATCTCAATATAACCATTTGTCATATTTGTATATAACCATGACTCAATATAACCATGTCATACTTGTATATAACCATATCTCAATATAACCATTTGTCATACTTGTATATAATCATGACTCAATATAACCATTTGTCATACTTGTATATAACCATATCTCAATATAACCATTTGTCATACTTGTATATAATCATGACTCAATATAACCATTTGTCATACTTGTATATAACCATATCTCAATATAACCATTTGTCATACTTGTATATAATCATGACTCAATATAACCATTTGTCATACTTGTATATAACCATGTCTCAATATAACCATTTGTCATATTTGTATATAACCATGACTCAATATAACCATTTGTCATATTTGTATATAACCATGACTCAATATAACCATTTGTCATATTTGTATATAACCATGTCTCAATATAACCATTTGTCATACTTGTATATAATCATGACTCAATATAACCATTTGTCATACTTGTATATAACCATGGCTCAATATAACCATTTGTCATACTTGTATATAATCATGACTCAATATAACCATTTGTCATACTTGTATATAACCATGGCTCAATATAACCATTTGTCATACTTGTATATAACCATTGCTCAATATAACCATTTGTCATACTTGAATGTAGCCATACTCAAGGACATTGTTTATTGAATGACCCCTAACATGGGTATATGCACTTGTTAGAAATATACAGCTCTGGAGTGTATTCATCCATGAAGAGAATACCATAGTATTGTCACCTTCTATCAATTCAATACATTTGTAACACTCGGGAGAACTCAAAATCGTACACTTTGATGCAACAACCAATATAAGAAATCTCCTTTGGACTATGCATCAATTAATGTTTTGTTCAAAATTTTAATAGTAATGATTTTAATATATACTTGTCTATACCTGAGTAGTTACTGGGAACATCTTGAATTTATTTAAAACAAATTACAGCAAGTCAAAATTTGGTTCGAAGTATTGATTTAGGCTGTACAGTGCTTGATATCAATGTATAGCTTTACTCCTTTGTATCTTGACATAAAGTTGACAATACTGTCACAGTAATTTATGGCAAATCCTTGGAATTAATACAAAACTTGAAAATTCTAAAACAAGTACTCAGCCTGAAGCTTTTTAAATATATCAATTTATATTTTGAAAATGTAAGACTAGCATCACAAAACAGAATAAAAATATGACTTGTACACAACACATTTATCACAGTGACTTTTGATGGCCAATATTTAATTTAAAAATGAATGAAAGAATTTCTTTTTCATAATATTAAATTTTGTATTAGCTTAGAATGAGTAAAGAAACTCAAATTGTACTAAATGAATAAAATATGTCATAAATATTGTAGATAAAAATATCTGTCACAAACTTTCCATTAGAGGTATTTATGAACATGCATTTACATATTGACATAACATGTCAACCCTATATTATTTACTGTGTAGAATGTATCTTGATGCCAGAAAAATGGGTATTTTACTGACATTAACTAAAAGCTGAGAGAGAGAGAGAGAGAGAGAGAGAGAGAGAGAGAGAGAGAGAGAGAGAGAGAGAGCGAAATATAAAAGTACATTAAAACACTATAAATCTATATATGTCTTTAAGATGGCAAACACTTGGAATGCAGAAATACAGTACTATACCATTTCAGATTCAAGTTATAAAATTGGATCTATTCAGAGTTCTTGAAAACTTTTTTTTTCTCTGTCAGACACAATGGGAATCTAAAACTTAGTCCTAACAATGTTTTATCAGCCTGAACAATTTTGTGGAATTTTAAGTAACAGATTATAATGAAAATAAAACAATGAATAGAAATTTCATCAAATTCAATTGACAATTCAATGTATTTTTCAAATCTGTTGTACATTTCCTTCTTATTCTGAATCACTGTCTATTTCACTTTCAACATCTACATTAATATCTCACTCCCTTGATTTTCAGGAAGAATGGCTTTATTCTAATTAAAATTCAGGAAACACAGTTTTATTTTCATTAACATTCAGGAAGAATAATTTTATTTTCATTTAAGATTGTTATTACTTCAGTTTGAATTTTTCTTCGAAATTGACTTTGTTTTTCCTTTTTCAAGTTGAAAATCCATAGAACTTTTTCATACCCTGAAATTAAACATCTGGATACTAATGCAAGTTGATTTTATATTTTAACTCTATATTATTTGTTACAAATAAAATATAAATCAAGTCTCAATAATTCATTTATTCTTGTATTAGCTATTTCAATTTGTTTTCTTCATCTTTCACAATCTGTACAATAAATCAATGAATAATGAGTATTTTGGGGATGATTTTTATGAGAAAGAATACATGTATGTACAGAGACATAATTTTCAGAAATTAAATTATCTCCAGTTTCAAGGTCGGAACATTTTTTTTTTTTTTTTTACGAACTAGTGAAAATGCTATTTTATGGTCATGGGGTGTCACCCTAGAAAAACATCTTATAAAGCACTTGTTGGGGTACATAATTATTTAATTTAAGAATGTAATAATTATAAAACTAAATGATACAATTTTAAAATAGCCTATTTCAAATTTTAGTCTGGCATTGTTATCGGTACACTAGTGATATGGTCTAAGCAACGACAAGAAATGTGCAACAACAATGATAAATTCAATAAGAATAACCATTCTGAGTGTATTGCAGGCAATACAAAGTCCCCTACCGCTTGGATAATTCAGTCAAAACCATATATAAAATTTCAATTGAATATCTTCATACAATGTGTAGAAAAATCCAGAAAACTGATTCTTGCATTTCATCACAGGACATAATTCAATCAAAAATAGGTCAAGCATAATGAATCTCAAACTTGATCTTTAACTATCCAGACAAAGCAATATATAAAATTTCAGTTGAATATCTTCATCCAAAAAAATCCAGAAAACCTCCAGCATTCATCAAATTCAGTGAAAAGTAGGTCAAGCATAATGAAATTCAAATTTAATCTGTAACTATTTCAGACTAAGTCATATATAAAATTTCAGTTGAATATCTTCACCTGATGCAGAAAAAAGTCTGGAAAAACTGATTCAGAATGACAGACAGATGGACAGACCTAGGGTAAACTGATTCAGAATGACAGACAGATGGACAGTCCTAGGGTAAACTAATAATCCCCTTCAACAAAGCCGGTAAAGAACTAAAAATATGAACAAAAGTTTGGACCAGACAGGTTTTAAGAACACTGCTCAGGGACAGGAATGGCTGAAATATAATGAAAGGAGTATGGCACACAGCATCACATCATTTGTTGTGCTTTCAGTCTATAGGCCACAGAGCCAACATATCTTTACTTTTATTGTGTTTGTCAAAACCAATGCCGAGTGGAAACTGATTTTACATTTCTGGAATTAATCAAACTGCTATGTTTTTTTTCCTTGTCAGACAATTGCACTAATAAGCAAACAATTTATTTCAGCTATTTTGCTTTTTAATCCACCAAACCGGTAAAATAGACACTTTTCAAGAACTCTGTATATTTAGTATTCAACAACTTTTAACATTTAGAATTTATAGTTCATTAGTTGATATGTAACTATAAAACAAGTATAAAATTACAAATGAGGTAAAATAGCTCCAATCTGATCTACAGATCTCTCAAATATCAAAGAGTTCACTTTGCTGTGTACTGTTTGAGAGATTTGTATATATAGCTCCTACACATTCATGATATCACATTTAAAAGTGAGTATTTTCATTGTGATCACATGGTAAACATGGTCTTCGTGTAACATTACTATAAAAGACCAAGTTCAAGTTTGAGGAACATTTTAAGTGAAGGATTATCAATCTTGTCTATTTCCCTTTTGGCACGATCATTTCCATCTTTCTCATAATACTTCCTTAATTCATCTGCATACATTATCCACACACAGTTTGCACATCCGCTCATACAACAGTCTACAGGAGGCTCAGGTGGCATTCCCTTACCCGGTATCACATCTCTGGAACAACTAGATGGAGAGTCACTGCCGTCTTCATTTACATAAACACTTAATCCAGGATCAGCAGAATGATTAAGAATCTCTGTATCAGGAGTATCTGATGATGCTTTATTACTTGATAAATTACTGGCACTTGTATTTTGCGCTGTTAATTTTTCACCAACTAGTGTGCCATTACTTCTGATCTGGTCATCAATCCATGTGTTTCGTTGAATATTTTTTCCAACACAGCCTTGATTCATACGACACCATGGCGGTTGATGTTCTAAATTCTTCACTATGTAGGAAACACAACCTCTGAAGATTCTCATCATTCTATAAATAGAGAAGGACACGACAATTCACAACAGTTGACAGTCAGTGTTTCTCATCGATAATATCTAAATACGTATGATGTGAACATTTACTTTCAACAGTATCTTCCTGAATGATCATTTCTTTAGACATCGATCTCTTCATTAGACATTACAAAGACGTAAGACAGATCGATCTGAAGGCATGTAAATGTTTCTATATCGATGACAAGTGCAGTTCTTAACTCTTGGCAGACGTCATTGTACCTAAGTATTTAAAGATATTTACGTATATTCTCGCCAATACTCTGGTTATTTACCTTCATAGTTAAAACACAGTTCTACATCCCTTTTTTACCGTCACGGCACTGACAGTGTCCTTCTGCTGAAATTCAGGAATACCGGAAGTGCACACTACGTCACTGAAATTGGGTTTTACGTTTAAAGCATGTAAACATTGCAGCGTGTTAACGGTGTTGCAAGTGAGCACTGTGAGGGATTACAAAATGGGGAAAATTGGCAAATTACAGAAGAGTAGAAAGCACAAAAAACTGAAGAACGTTGATTCTGAATATTTCAATGAGTCCAGAAAGTACATGAATGTTCTAATTTGATGAAATTTGTTGAACGATTAAAAAAAAAAAAAAAAAAAAATCTATTTCTGTGCGAATTTCCTCATTAATATTTTTTCAGGAAAAAGCCTCCCAATTTACCTCCAACAAACGGTGAACAAGATATTCCAAGGAAAGTGCAAACCATATCAAAATTTAAAGGAAAAACACCCAGACAACTACAAAAAGAGTATATAAGCGATATCAGCAAAGCGGGTATGGGTTTTGCTGTATTATCTTCTTTAAAATGATTCAGTGTTCATGTAAATCTTTGTTTTACACCTAAAAGTTATAAGAAACAATATATTTTAACTATTTTGAAATGTGCAGTGGGACAGATAGTTATCAGGGAATGCAAATAATAAAAATTCCATCAGGTCATAGAAATTCACATGATTTACACAGGAAAGAAACAAGTTTACATGGAGAGAGGGATGACAAGGCCACTGGCAGAACCTCCAAAATTTGTTCAAGGAAAGAAAGAGAAGAAGAAAGACTTCTTGAAGAGGGTGGAAGTAGAGACGAGGAAAGTCCTTCACCGTCACCAACTCTCCGAAAAGTTTAAGGTCAGTTGGGTTTTTTTTAAATCAAATTATGAATTGATTGTGTTGTGGAATGGGTCAGTGGTTTATATCCTATGTGTGCTACATGAATTGATTGTATTGTGGAATAGGTCAGTGGTTTATATCTTATTTGTGCTACATAAATTGATTGTGTTGTTGAGTGGGTCAGTGTTTGACTAGTAGATTTTTATAAGTTTATAGATGAGGATATGAAATGGAATTTGGCTTTTTTTGCTTAAAATATATATAAACTTTTGATTATCATAATTAGTTTTCCTGATTTATATGAACACTTTTGATCATCATAATTAGTGTTTCTGATTTGAATGTAAACACTTTTCATCTTTCTTTCAGATTGACATGGATGCTCTAGAAGCAGGGGAAATAAAAAGAGACAAGAAGAAGATGACTGATAGCCAGAAGAAGTAAATGTAGACATATGTATTATTATGTAATGGGAAAAGATTGTAACCAGTAGAAAAGTCATAGGCATAAGTATCTTTCATTTCCATTGTGCAAGTTAATTCAATTTCAAAATTTCAGATTTCTAAACGTTATCAAATTTCAGATTTCTAAACTTTATCCAAGTAATCACTTTGAATTGTGTGTTGTGTATACTGAGGTAGTTTTTATGATGATGGTTACAGGAGACTACAACAGAAGAAACAAAAAAAGTCAGAGAAGAAGAGAAGGAATTTTAATGAATTTGATGATTTTGAAGGTAATGTAGTGGAATGGAGTAAAGGGTAACAGTCTCTGAGCAAAGATTAATAGAATTCTTTATTAGTAAGAGTGTGGGATAGGGAAATGTCACTGACGAGGGACAAGATTTGCAATCTAGGATCAGGCTTTGTCAAATCTTGTTCCTGAGTTGGAATTTTCCTATCCCACACAATTAGATAACGAAGTATTATTTTTCTAACATTTTACCCACAGTTTAGTGCATAAATTCAGGAGCTTTGAGAAAATACAAAATTATCAAAATCTCCTTATGAACTTCAATTAAATAGACAGACAGAAAGAGTATACCTGAAAATGCTTTACAATTTAAGTGTAAGCTAAAAAAAAAAAAAAAAGAGGCAATCCACCAGAAAGCTATATCAAATTGAAATTTATAGATAACAAAAACATTGCAAAATATTTGACTTCGCTATGGAACATAAATCATAGAAAATATATGACGTCACAATCAGCGATGTTTGCAACAGTGTGAGACAGAAAAATCCCACATGTCTGTCACCCATGGGTAAAGTTATTCTCACACTGGGGATAATGTGAGAAAATCTCATTGTGCTGCTCATTTTCGGTTTAATATGAATATTTCATTACTGTGAAATGCTTCTATAAGAGACAGTTTTATATGGGACCCACTGTTAGAGAAATCCAGCTACATTCATTAAATATTGAAGTAAAATATATAAATGAAAGAAAAGTAATCTGGAATTTGGTAAATATTTCTCACATATGAATAAAAGTTGGTTTACAATGCATGATGTAGAAGATAAAGTGAAGTGTGGAGTAGTAGCAAATATTTACTAGAGAGATTGAATCCCAGATCTCATGGATATTTATCACACACAAATAAAAGTTGTTTTACAATGCAGTGCATCATTTGATCTATCTTCTGTTGAAGGTTGGTGGTCTCTTCCCGGGTACATTGTATCTGGGTTCCCTCCTCCACCAATAAAATTGGATGCCACCAGATAACTGCAAAATTGTTGAGTGTGGCGGAAAACAATAATCAATCGATCTATCTTCTGTTCAGATAAAGTGAAGTTTGGAGAAGTGGTCAGTGAGCCCCCTTCCCTTTCCACTCTACCCAGAAAAGCTGTGAGGGAGGAATCTGTGCCGCGGGTGAGTTTTGGACAGTAATCTCTTCATATCTCAAAGCAATTGTTATTCTAAATAACAGCTCAAACTGAGATGCATGAAATTTCTGAGGGTGCAAGAGAGATGGAGGTACAGAGAGAAAGAATTTTTCACAAAGGTAGTACAGTAAAACATGCGTGTAGCAGATTGCCAGGGATGAATAAATGGGATCTGTTTTTATAAATGTAATATGTTATACCCAAGACTCTCACAATTTGTATCTCTTCACTGTAAGCATGAATTCATAATAAGCATGTTCTCTGAAACCATGTTTTACTGTATTTCTATGCCCAGTGAAAATTTGCTGTAATTAATTGACAGACCAAATAAACATCATATACAGAGTGATTTATTAATGCAGAGGTTACATAAAACAGTATAGAGTGCAGCATTACAATAAAAAGCAATAAATACCGTAGTATCAGAAATAGTGATCACATTTATATGTTCACACTCAATACTGTTACACAAAAATAAGCATTTGCAAACATTTCAAAATAAATTGTATATATTTCTCTCAATTCTTACGAAAATTGCTATATAAGAACTTCATTGTAATTCATTCATAAAATTTTTTTAATATTTTAGCCTGGGAAGAAGTCGCTACTTCTGAAGGAGATCATAGCAGATAATGCCACCATAACCCCATCAAGTGTTGGATTCTCATCCAAGCGTGAAATCGGACAGTCAGTCAAGCGAAAGCATATGTCTCTGGCACAGCAAAGTAGAATGGACATGGAACGAGAGAATGCAATAATGTTGTATAGACAGCAAAAAAAGAGAAAATTAAAGGATTCCTGACTCGGTCCTTGATTTTGTGCTATAGCAAAGTTCGCTTGCCTGTTCTCCAAGTATAGCACATACTAAATATTTCAACTTCTTTGAAGTGTAATACAGGGAGTATAGTATATACCCAGTCATCAAAATTTACACTAATGCTCTTAGCCATAGGTGTAAGTAAATTGTGGTATGATGTACAGAGATCAGATGTTCAACATAGCCAGGATGGCTTCTGAATATTTGAGATAATCTTATGTTACTGTCTAATTCCTGTGCCACAATTTTATATGCAATAATGATTGATTTTAGGTAAAAAAATATTTAACCCTTTGTCCATCTGTTAAATACTACTGAATAAATATTTTACATCTCTGATGGTTATGCAATGAACTTCTGGGAGTTCAATTTGTTTTTGATGGCAAAGACAATTTAAAATGCTTTCTTTGGTTGGTAACTAGAACATGAGGGTCACAAAAATTGCAGAAATAATAATGGGGGTTATGCAAATTTGTACAACCTTCATCTTACTTGTACAAACCAAAGGGCATTTTATTCTTTATATTCTTACTTTATTTCTCTGTATGATTTTTAAATATAATTATATTCCTATATATAATGATTGACCCGTAAATTATCTAAATGAAAGAGCTGAACATCACCAGACCTTGACTTATTTCCTTATATATGGTGATGTTTTCCATATTCAAACATGTGAGAAGGACAAACTCTAAACTGAAATAAACCATCACATGATGTAGGTATGCATTATTTATTAGTCCCTTACCGGCTTTGGTGAAGGAGACTATTAGTATACCCTCTGTCTGTCTGTCCGTCTGTCTGTCATTTCGTTTGAGGTTTTCCTGACTTATCTCCACGTTGGATGAAGATATTCAATTGAAATTTGATATGTGGCATTGTCTTGGATAGTCACAGATCAAGTTGAAGTTTCGTTATGCTTGACATACTTTTGACTGAATCATCCTTTCTACTGCCAGCAATAAACTCGGAATGCTTATTATTCTAAACGCAAATAAAAGGTAAAAATTAAAACCAGAATCATTTTTCAACAATTTCAGTGAAATTTAAATATTTTAATTCTTAAACGTTCAAAGAATTCGGTTTCCGTCCTTTTTTTCCCCCTGTTGTACTTGCAGATATAAAGCTATGTGTAGTTGTATTTTGATGACATTTATCAAATACATGTATAAAAGGCGTAACATTCAACTGTGATTTATTAGTTACTTAGCCTTTCTGACATAACATTCAACTATCATTCCTTATACAAGTAAACTGTAATTCATTAGTTATTTAGTCGATCTGACGTACATGTAACGTCCAAGTGTAATTCATTAGCGACTTCAGTTTATAATGAAGTTGTAGTCGTAAAGCGGTTTCCTTTAGTTGCTGCAGTCAAGTTTTTTTCTAAGCTTTAGGAAGTCTTAAGTTAATACCAGTCTTCGATCTAAATTACACCAGACTGATGGAATTTCATTTGACAACACCTTTCTCTGCCTCCTCAAAGAAAATTCGTTTGGAATTGAATATTGACCTGTTTCCGTCAGATTTACGCCCATTGGATTTAAATTCTTAGGGACTAGTTTCCTTATAAAACCCCTGTAACATCAATCTATTTGTTAGTAGTCTGCCTCGATGTAAAAAATTATCATATGCAGAACATGCTCTTGCGTATCGAATCAGTTGAGACATAAACACCATATACAGGTGATAACGGAAAATTGAGTGCTACGCAATGCATATATTATGTATAATGAATTAACTGATCATTCGTTTCATTTAACCTAATGCAATATCAGAGGTTTGTTACAATTTAATGAAAATTTTTATTTATTTTGAGAAAAGATCTCGTAATTACGAGATAGTTATAATCTCAAAATTACGATAAAAGAGTTTGTAATTGCGAAAAAATACATGTATATAGAGCGACTTGCACAACTTGAGAATAGCCGTGGATTGATTGATTGTTGTTTTCCGCCACACTCAACAATTTTTCGGTTATCTGGTGGCGTCCAATTTTTTATTGGTGGAGGAGAGAACCCAGATACAATGTACCTGGGAAGAGACCACCGACCTTCCGAAAGTAAATTTTCTCACATATATGGGCGTGATCGAGAGTCGAACCCACGCCTTATATCCGTGGAAGCGTTTGGTTTGGTGAACGGAAAAATGTACCAAACCGATGATCAACTCTTACAAGAACTTTTTAAACTTTTTTTCCGTGAAATAAAATGAGTAACATTTTCTTAAACTTCATGTCTAATTTAATTGATGTGTTAATAAGACTCATACATGTATTGATTATTCATATATAGTAAACAGTAGTTAATTTTGCATACCAGTCAGCATATACCGAGTTAAAGGTAGCACAGTACAGTAGAAAGTTCATAAAAGAAAATATAATTTGCAGAAATCAATAATTAAATGATATCATTTAAAATTAACTATTCATTTTCATCCTTTACATCTGATCCTTAGCCGGATTTGATTCCAGTATTTGGTATTTTCTGGTCCTTTCAGCTCTTCCAAGTTTGTTCTGATTTCCGACATTTTTGACTTGAGCATCACTGAAGACAAATTATTTGTCGAAATGTGCATCTTTTTGCATTAAAATGGGTATCTTTTATGTTTTATATCTATTGGTATGAAATTCAAAGTAATTAAGTTCCTAACAATATGGCAGGTGCCCTATAGTGGTGTCTGTATGTCCATCTACCGGCTTTGTCGTTCAGTGCGGAGTTCTGAGACTAAATTTTTAGTTCACCTGAATCACTCGGGCGACCTTTTTGCTATCTTTTTTTTTTTTTTTGAACATTCTCACTCAACTTCTTTCGAACAGCTGAAGCAGTTCTAACCAATTTTGGTATTATAAAGCGTCTATGGGTAACAAACATTGTGAATTTCATGGACCCTGCCTTCCTCCCTCATGACTATAATAAGCAATGAGCCCTCTATCGAAATTGTGAATTTTATAACCCAGGGTAGGGCTAAGTTGATCATATATAGAAAATATGCATTATATTTCCGAAACACCTTCTAAACATAAAAGACGGAACATGTTAGTGTCATCGTAATGAACACTGAGTTGTCTAAAAAAAAGTTGGGAAATTTATGACTCCAGGATTCAGGTTCTGTTATGTTTACATAAGCAAACAAGCATTGCATTTTCTACTGAATATTTTTAAAAAGTTGAACCCATGGCAAATTACTTAATCACGTGTTAGAAATGGTTCTGTGTTAATGATTTTTAAAATTTCAAGCACACGAGTCGTGAGCTTTCGGAAATGTGACGCATGGTACCTTAAAGGTTCATGGGTCTCTTGTTATATTTCAATGCAGGACCCTTTCTGTTTTCTAGTAGTATAAATGTTATATACTAACAACCCCCCCCCCCCCCCCCCCCCCCGAGAGAGAGGGAGAGAGAGAGATTTGTACTTTAATCAGATTGGCATAAATCTCAATGGGAAACATTGTCTGTAAATAAAAGCACTGTAGATAGAGTAGTCCAACATGCGCTGATTAACCTGTCTGTGAGCACAGGCTTACACAAGTCCATCATCAAATCACCTGAGACAATAATACCACCTCTGGTATGACCAGGGGGTCCGTGTTTGTCCATCCCTCTGATTTGTATTTTCTATAGGAATTACGAGAATACTATTAGTTATCTTAGCTTTTTCATCTAGTGTTCTTGAATAACACTTCATTCCAAGCATTGATGACCATGTAATGGTTGTAAATGATATTAACATTGTTCCTCAATATAACCGCTGACAATCCCCGGAAGATCCAACTCTTTCGAAAGCACACTGGGAGGAAAAATTATCATCAGAGATCGTTTTATTAGCAAACCAGACGCTAGATATAGAGTCACTCTGGGAAACATTTAAATTTGGTATAGAAAAATCTGTGAGCAAAAGTGTTCCAACAAAGACTTGTTTAAAAAAACGATCAAAAGCACCATGGTTAGATAGGAAACTTAAGAGCATAGTACGACGTAAATCTAGATTCTACAAACACGCAAAAACATCAACACAGAGGAGCAGTCACAGAGAGTATCAGAAGGAATGTTTAAAAAAAGACCTTCAAAAGAGCTGAATTGTACTACATCAACAATACCATACAGACGGGCCTCGAGGAAAACAACCCAAACTTGTCCGTTTATTAAACAACAGCAAGATCAAGGCCGAGATACTAGCAGGTTAGTTCAAATCAGTATTACACAAGACGATGAGCACTAGCTATGCCTGATACAGGGATACGTGCCACCAAAGCAATGCCACGCGTACTTATATCCAGTAGAGGTGCTTAGTAGCTTCCATCGAAGGCTCAGGGCCCTGACAAGATCCCAAACCTTGTGTTAAAAACCTGTATCAAAGAACTGGCCTTGGACTAGCCACTTTATTTCAAAACTCTATAGATACTGGAAAATTACTTTCTGACTAGTGGAACGCAAATGTTGCACCTGTTTTGAAGAAAGGGGACGTACACCTTGTCGAAAATTACCGTCCAGTATCGCTCACCTGTGTAACATGCAAGCACCAGGAAAACATCATCTGCAAACACATGTTAGACCATCTCTAGCGGAATTATAGTACACTTGCCTCAGTAAACCATGGCTTTCGCAGAAGCTACTCATGCGAAACACAACTAGTCACTACAGTATATGCTTTAGTGACCAAATATGATACACAGGTACTCAAGTGGACATGGTTATTCTTGATTTCAGCAAAGCCTTTGACACTGTCCCTCACAAAAAGTTACTTCATAAACTTGATCAGTACGGTAACGATGGAAATATCAACTACTGGTTGAATGACTTTCCAACCAACAGGAAAATGCGCGTAGTCATTGATGGCGTAGAATCGGAAGAAGTCACTGCGACTCCGGAATAACCCCCCCCCCCCCCCGGGGAACGATTCTTGGCCCTATTTTATTTGTGTGCCATATAAATTACTTACCAGATACCGTAAAGTTAACTGCAGGACTATTCGTAGACGATTGCATTCTTTACAGGACCATAAAAAGTGAAGCGCACCACAACTCCTCAAACAGGAGCTAAACAACCTCGAAAATTGGCCAAAGACATGGGGAATGCGTTTCGACGTTAAAAAATATGCTACATACTTTCCATTAACCAAAAATCTAATATATTTTATAAAATGAAAAACCACATATTATAGCAAGTCCCTGAAAATCCATATCTTTGCGTAGCCATTTCTGATGACCTCAAATGGAGCACACACATCATCAACATCACAGAGGAGGCCAACATCATCAACATCACAGAGGAGGCCAACATCACACTCGGCTTCCTCCGACGAAACCTAAAGCATTGCTCAGAATAGTGCTGCAAAACAGCGTACCTGGCAGTAGTTCGTTCCACACTGGAGGACAGTTCTATCGTATGGGACCTCCATCTTCAAAAAGAAATACTTAAGATAGAAAACGTCCAGCGTCAAGCAACACGTTTCATCACAGAAGGCTACACTATTAGAGATTCTGGATGCATTAACAAAACGCTGAATGACCTGGAATTACCATCTCTACAGGACAGACGGAAAGCCAACAGACCTGTGTTCCTAACACAAGGTGGTCGAAGGGGTGGTACCAGCACTGCCATCCCATGACTTCTCAAATCCAATACGTACCAGCAGACGTAAAATCCAAGCCAGAAAATTTACTGACTACAAAAGTGATAACATTATAGACACTTATACTATAAACAATTCCATGTGCTTCAAATCGTGAACAGTGTAATTGTGAATTATTCAGATCTTCGATCTTTCCTAGGACGGTGATAGACTGGAACCATCTGGATGATAGTTTTGTACATACTAAGATGGTAGGCTATTTCCGCACAGCCGTACACCACCGAGACTAGCATATTCCTCTCTCTCTCTCTCTCTCTCTCTCTCTCTCTCTCTCTCTCTCTCTCTCTCTCTCTCTCTCTCCGATGAGTTTATACCGAAAGGCCCTTCAACGTACGTACCCAGATTCGAGCTGCATGTTGTTGTAAATATTTGGCGCATGCGCAATAACCTAGTCCTAAAGTTGCTAATACCGAACCACAATGTGTACTCAACGCCGGAATTACAAGAGTCTTGAATTGCCATACTCAGTCATGCTAAGTATTATGATAGTTAAAAATATTGTCGTGATAGCACAGAAGCTTACAATGATAAATCATTGTTTTTTTTCCTTTATGAATAACTTTTACTCAGCAAGTTACTAACTATTCTAATGATCTACTCAGCATCCTTCAATCAAAAAGTGAATTTTTACATTTAAAGCAGTATTTGAAAAAGAATGACGGAGGGAGAAGAGGGGAGCTTTTATATAAAAAGATAGCACGTGAGCAATATTTCTATATTTTCTCGTTATTACGCGCGAGATTCGATATAATTATCTCGTAATTACGAGATAGCGGAATGTAAATTCTTTTCTTTATAGACAATACCATTAGGCTTTCATATAAAACCCTTGCTTAGAAAATGCAAAAAGTTAAATTTCAAACGATTTTGCCGAGTGACCGAGAGCTTTCTGTACAAATTATCACAAACATTTACTCACCAAAGGCTGTCATAGGGGAAATGTCATTTGCTTTTATTTCGTATTCCAAATGGCACAGTTTAAAATATGTGTATTTCCCACAGGCCCCAGTGTTTAATTGATAAGTCAGTGTCTTTGAAGTTTAATATCTATTTTGATGCCCTTTAATGTAATACCAGAGGTTTTGATATCTCCTGTTCCTGTGAAGATTAATCCCGTAACTCCAATGAAGAATACAAAATTAAGAGTAGGGCAAAAACGGACTCCTGGACATACCAGAAGTGGGATCTGGTGTCTAGAAGTATCTCATGTGGACCGGCCACACCCGCCGTGTCTAATCAAATATCAGATACTCTGAAACCTCGGGGATGGGGGGGGGGGGGGGGGGGGGGCAGCATATTTTTAAATTTTGGTAAGAAAAGTGGGAAGTAGGACTTATTATCAAAGCAAAGCATCTTACTTCCAAATCGTGCGTGATCGTCGCGCCATCTGCAGTCCTTAACTGCGGTTATTGGTAAACATTTTAAAATTCAAAAAAAAAACAAACAAACAAACAAAAACAAAAAAACAAAAGCATGACTCACATTTCTTGTGTGTATATGAATTATTGGGGGGGGGGGGGGGAAATGCTGTGTTGAATTTACAAATTTAAAGTAAAAATGATAGGCATAAATCTTTATTTTAGAACTTTCTTTTTTACAAATTTACTTAATTTTTCAATTATATTTAAATGCAAGAAATAGAGGGGTATTTTATGAAATAGAGGTGGTGGTTTTTTGGTTTTTTTTTTCAGAAATAAAGGGATTATTTTTTTTAGAAATAGAGGGGTTATTTTCAAAACCGAGTTAATAAAGAAACCATTACAGTTTTGAGGTATCTCAAAACTTGAATACCGGCCGCGGTAGCTCATTGGTTAGAGCAATTTCAATCATAAAAAACGGAAGTTCCGTGTCAGGGTAGGCGTTAGCATGATATAAATTATCTTCACAGATACGACCTTGAACGCCCTACACAGGTCAAAAGTAACAGTGTACCAACATCTGTATGAGTGATAACTTGTATGACTGATAACTTCTTGAATGGGACGTAAAACAACATACGCACAGGGTAGCAAATGCGACTGAGTGTGCACCATTTAAAGCAATGAGCCCTTGTCCATATAAATCACAGACAAAATATGCAGACATAGCCTCCCATCCCATAAACGTGCAATTATTGCATAAATTTGAAGAAGCGGACGGTGAGTTAAGATTATTTAAATACATTTCGCACTAGGTCATTACAAGTCGATGGCTGATCAGTAAGCTGATTAAAAGAAAATATTGTATAGCTATAGATAATTATAGGTCTTCCATTCTCACTCATACGCCATGATTACGTGATCAATTACCTGTTGCTCATTTGAATGCTAAAATTATGCAACAGATATTGATAAGAGGGGCGAATGGGATATGCAGTAAATGTAGTAATTTGAATCTGCAGTGAGTGTGATGATTTAAATTTTCATGTCCGTGTGTTACTTTTAATAGCCTACAAAAGATATGCTCCAGGTGAAGGAAGCCTTGGATATTGACATTGCCCCGACAACTCATAGGTACGACAGCGTATATGTGTCGTTCTTATCTAGTAGGGAAAAAAAAAATCGTTTATACTTTTTAATAAATGGTAGGAACGATTTAAAAAGGCGTCTCTGTGATTTAGGAAAACTTACAATTAAAAACAAATTGTTTGTACAATTTAGTAAATCGAGAAACAATTTTAAAAAGTCGTTTTGAAATCGTTCATACAGTTTACTAAATCGTTGAAACGACTTTTTAAGTCATCTGGTCTAATTCGTCCATCGTGCGTTGCCTATTCTTCTTGACTGTTGCTCTTACCATTTTTTCCCCAAATTTGACATGGAGCATCTTTGAGACAAGGGGGACATATATTGTAAATCTCAGGACTTCTGCACCACCGAGACCTTAAGGGTGGGTTAAAAATAACTACCAAAAACTTACCAATTTTCAAAAATCTTCTATATCACCGTACATCTTAACAAAAACTAAATAAACTTGTCACCTAAAGCAGAAAGGCCTCCACCTACCAAATTTGTAAATTTCACGATCCTCGGGGGTAGAGGTTGTCTGACTCCAGGGCTCGGCCAAACTTGAAATATAGTGTTTATGTGTAACACACATAGATAGCATCTTTTTTCCAGTGCTATTGATACTAAATGGATGGTAAATGTATATAGAAGGAGTAGGTAGCTCATTTCAAAAATGTAAATTTCATGATCCCAGGTTACGGGGTGGAACCTAAATTATCAGCGTGATTATGGTCTTTCTCATCAGAAAGACCTCTTATTTAATTTTGTTGATACTGTATGGAAACTAAATATATATTTAGGAAAAGCAAATGTACCAAAATTGTCTTTAATTTCGCAAACTCTAGAGCGTATCCAAAACGGTCATATGTTACTATAGCATAATTTTACGTAAAATCTCTCACCAGTATGGGCACATTCGGGACATTTGAATTGAAAGAACATTTTTTTTTACTGCTACTAAATATTATAGAATTTAACTTAGATATGCAATATGTAACAACAGGAAAAATTACTGTAGATTTTTAACCCTTGTGGCTATTGATACTTTTAACCGATAAGGCCAGTGGGCCTCTTGTTAAAATTGTTTATATACTCTTTAAATAAATCGTGTAAACGATTTATCTTATTTTTTCTGCTAGTTATTACGTCGTCGTAGCAAAGTTATCAAATATTTTTGACATACGCAGTTTGTTTCAAGCGCTAGAATTCTAAGAGTAATTTAAAAAGTCATTGAGAGATCAGGTTTGATAAAACAATACCTTGTGCACTAAGTTCTTCATAAAAGCATTTGAAATTGTCCCCACTTTAGGATTGTTCTTTCAGTCGATGAATAACGTCAAAACATTTGTACCTTCAGTGTTCTCAAAATGTACACATGTGCTGTTCCATTTTTGTAATTTTTGTTTTATTACAATTTCCATGTCAGGTCCGTCATATCAGCGAGCTCAAAAACTTAGGTCGTCAATGCCTCTTTTTCTATAATTCTACTGACCGGCTTTTCGATCTCGCAAAGTCATTATAAGTCGTTGATCTGAGATTTGAAAAAAAGGTGAACAATTATGGCCATCAATTTATTGTGTCTAAATTATCCATTTCTATGCATCACCATTATCTTTTCTCATATTTGCAGATACTAAATAAGAATTAGTGATATAAATGGCGGATACTTTACATCCGGTATCTGAAAGCAAAGCAAAGGCAATTTTCTAGAATGACAACAAACCATTATGCATTCAACTTGATATTGTCATATGGTTTGTCTTTGAATGCTGTCCTCTTGACGTCACTTCTATTAATATTCTGCAGATGTCTCTCTGGATTTAAATTACTGTTGTCTTTAAAACTTCCGGTATCTCTAGATTTAGTTTGGTGAACATCATTCACTACATCATATACTGTGAGGTAATCTGACTCCGGGCGGTGATTTTTCCCCTCGGAGGCAGAGTCCAGTTCTTCGGATGAATTTGATTCCATTGGTGATTCATTATCACCTTTTACACCGAGTACTTTTCGTCTGATTTTTTCTTTCAAATGTCGGCAGAAACACGTAAAAGTCGTTCGATGAATTTTTGCCATTTCTTTTGCAAGATGACTGTGATGTTCCTCTAAGGCTTCCGTCATGTAGTCAAAAATAAATGGATTAGCCTTCGTATGTTGACAAAACCTAGTCCATTGTGTTACCTGATTATCGCAGCTCAAAATGTTTTCCGCTACAATCACATCTGTTATTTTTTTCTGGTAGAACGTGTCAATGATTTCGCACACTTTCACGTTGATTTTTATTCTACATACTACACATTTCATATTATCGTCTTCAATATATCCTTCCTGCAGCTTTAAATCGTAAACTTCAAGTAATTGTTTTGCAAGTTGTGGATATGCCTCATGAAGAGAGTCAATGAAATGTTTGAAGCAATTTTTGTCACGACTCTGTAACCGAAACAAAAGAGCACGTGTCTGACTCACTTTGATGTCCTCCACCCCCAAAATAGACTTTGTATTCCGAATTGCCTCTGCTTCACTGGACTGCAAAACTTGATACTGAACTAAATAATCCAGAATATTTGTGCTGCATAGATCAATGTCCATAAGATATTTATGTTCGTCTTTAAGTACTTCTTTGTGGATATCGATGTCATAGGTGGGCAGAACTGCATAAAAAATAATAACACAGATACAATTCGATCATCTTTCGCTTTCTCTCAAAAGATTTAATCCAATTCCAACGATATCATGCATTTGGGGGATATCATCTATACAATACCAAAGGTAAATATCAACAAAACATATTGAAGATCGGTTTATGGCTTCGGATAAATACTTGCTTGTGGGACTTGAATTTCGTAATCAGACAGGCTCTCTCTCTCTCTCTCTCTCTCTCTCTCTCTCTCTCTATATATATATATATATATATATATATATGAAATTATATTTTTTTTTTCAGACATTAATTCGTAAATACATTTCGACCATGACCTAAACAGAAATTAACATTTCGCAATAAGGTGTTCAACATAGACATCATTGAATACACTATTTTTGCAAACTAGTTTGATCCGGTATAGTACCACAGATCCACGTATCATTCACAAATATGGAGCATCGTCAAGGTCAAAGATTGTATTGCCTGTTTTGTTTAAGTAACGAATGGATCAGCGATATGATATTCTAGAGTATAGCAAACTGTCCTTTTTCGGGATTGTTGATTTATCGGGTGGTGAACGTATCAACCATTGCAACAAGGATTTTTTTTTTTTTAATGTTTGCTACTTTCATCATCATATAAAACAGCAAAGAAAGCATTATGTAAAACTGTATTAAACGAATTACATGAAGTGATGAGTAAAATAAAAATGACTAGAGATTTAAGTAATTTGCTGATTTTCCACCATTCAACCGAGAAGTTTTATTGGTTTCATGAAACAAAATAAAATCTTATCTCACTTGAAATTAATTTCTTTTTCTGAAAAATTGTTGCAAAGTAAATTTATTTGAGAGATTCAAATTAATACTTTTTGGTATTTTAAACTATCGAACTCTAGATTTAATTCCCATTCGTTCTTCAGATGATATTGTGGACTAGTGGTAATGCTATCGCTCGGGTTCAAAGTTTGAAATTTTGGAATGAACATTTTCGATAATTATAAATTTCGATTATGCACCTCGTCACTTGCTGAGGTTCTGTTCCTTCGTACATCAACTTTTTTTCATAGCTATGTCGCGAATTTTGCAACATTAGACTCATTATCACTAACTTACGTAGAAAAGGAGTAGTTCATTAACCCTTAGTTAGAGAAAATGATAAAGACTTATTTGTTACAAGGTTCGGTGAGCACGAGCTATTTCGTAGAATCCTATATTTACAGGTAAATGAAGTCAGAACCCGATATTCTGCTGCGACTGTCACAGCTCATTGTAGTGCTCGCTTGCAACACTCTCGTCATGTTTTCTTACTGTCAGAGCTTATGGACATGATGGATCCGTTGCTGATTTCCTCGGAAGACATGGAGGTCAGGGCATCGTGCTGTGTCAGATGGGGGAATCTAACCAACGGTACTGCGTGTGATCCAACCAAGTAGCTTTGGATGGTGTTCAGTTGGACTTTGAAGTCGACCTGTTGAGCTTTGAGTTCTCGAAGTATACCTGCATTACTGTTAAAGTCGTTTATTTGGACGTGTAGATCTTGAACCTTCTGAAAAAGCTGGTCTAGGGTTTCCGACGCACAACCCTGAAAGTAATCTACAATGTTTGAGAATACTGTTTTTACACAATGTATCAGAATACTCTGTTTTCATAATTTATTAGAATACTGTGTTTAAACAATATATCAGAATACCGTGTTTATATGTGTTCAGCACATTTGATAGTTTAAGATGTTACTCCATGAATTTTACTCTACCTGAATGCGTCAGCACATTTGATAGTTTAAGATGTTACTCCATGAATTTTACTCTACCTGAATGCGTCAGCACATTTGATAGTTTAAGATGTTACTCCATGAATTTTACTCTACCTGAATGCGTCAGCACATTTGATAGTTTAAGATGTTACTCCATGAATTTTACTCTACCTGAATGCGTCAGCACATTTGATAGTTTAAGATGTTACTCCATGAATTTTACTCTACCTGAATGCGTCAGCACATTTGATAGTTTAAGATGTTACTCCATGAATTTTACTCTACCTGAATGCGTCAGCACATTTGATAGTTTAAGATGTTACTCCATGAATTTTACTCTACCTGAATGCGTCAGCACATTTGATAGTTTAAGATGTTACTCCATGAATTTTACTCTACCTGAATGCGTCAGCACATTTGATAGTTTAAGATGTTACTCCATGAATTTTACTCTACCTGAGTGCTTGAAGCTCCTTCTGTTGCCATTCCATAAATTTTAAAACGTTTGTTGGTTGATTATAAAAAAAAAACCAAACAAAACAACCACATGTCATGCCATTAATCCATTTCGAAATATTTAACGTGCTTATCACAAGCAGGAAGTATAAATGTGCAGATTTAGTTTCCCCAATTTTATTTTCGATTTTATTGAAGGTGGCAGGATGTCAAAATTGTACACGAATCCTACCCAATTCTATATTTAAAAGCACGTAAGGAAATGATGCACAGCGGAGTATGACACTCGACAGACGTTCCAATACAGTACACAAATAATTTCCATTTCATTTTGATAATGGCCAGGTAATATTGAATATATCATGTAAATGAATTCATGTCTATGGATAAAGGAGAACAATACGTCATTTTTATGGGTAATTTCCGGTTAAATCTGACAAAATGCAAGTTGAAAAATATCTAGTTGCAAGAAAATTGGTATTTATAATCTTATGAAAACATAAAAGTTCTATCATTGCTTCCCCTTAACTGCTTCGAGATACCAATTTCATGCAAAATGTGTAAAATAAAATTTTGAACTTTTAATTCATTTGCCAAAAATAAACAGATCTTTTGTAAATACCTGTACATAAAGGTGTATGATTCAATAAAAGGTTACGTAGGCGGAATGAAGAAGGTCTAACTCGGAACTTAATGATCATAAGACTATTAGTATTTAGACAAAATACAAACCCAGTTATTATGTATTTTTATCACATATATAAACAAAACAGCAGCTTTTAAAATGAATCGTAAAACGCGACAATGCTCAACAGGGCACCAGATTTTGATAGAATTTTTTCATCGTACTTTCCATTGGCGGTAGTTTTTTTAATAAATGTTTCAAATTGAATAATTCAGCGGAGAAATTAATTGTAGATTAATCATATTTCTTATGCATCCCGGAAACATTTTTTGAAATAGATTATCATGCTTACAAAATATGCCAAATTTGCGAATTATATACCTTTAATTTCATTATCCTTATTGTACAGTATGAACCAAGAGTTATTGTTTCAAAGAATGAGTTACTGTACGGCCTGGAAAAGCTTAACCTTTCTTATATTTATATAGCAATGTAAAGTTGACAAAGACAACCTGTAGTGTTTGTCATTGAACTTGGATAATTCATTAAAACATGGAGAGTATTTTCATAAATAACCCGTTCCGAGCAAAAACTGGCCTTTAAGTAATTTAGTACTAAAGTATGATCTAGAGAAAACAATCCCTCGAAATATCAGAGCAGTAATGATTGTCATTTAGATATTAAAGTCGATCAAAGATAAACAACTAACAGGTGATAGGTGATCTTGGTGAATCTTTAGAGGTATACAAAAAATGACATCATGGTTTGGGTTTTTTTCCATTCTGACGTTTTGAAACCTTGTTGGATATAAGATAAAGATCTTTTTGCTAGGAACAGCTCAAATATAAACAATGTTTAAAAGTATCCGTTCATCCTCGAAAATTCGTTTACATCTAGTTTGCTGTTAGTATTTGGATATTACCCCTGATTTCTATTTCTGCTTTAGGAATAGTATCCGGTCACCATTTGAAATGCACCACTCTCGGTGCCTACTGTTGGTATGGAATTAGTGTTTATACATCGTCTGAAATGCACCACTCGTTTGTGGTTTGTGTCGAGTCATCATCTGAAATACATTATTTACGGCGTCTACTTGTGGTTTGAAATTAGTGCTCAGTCATCATCAACAGAATATGACTTTTGGTGTCTATATCTGGCTAGAGATTAGTTCAATTATCATAAATAATTATCATAATTATTATAAAGTGAAGTTCACTAACAATGATCAATCTCAGAAATCATTTACGGAATACAAATTTTAGAGCAAGTCAAACATGGATCCCTGGATATATCAGAAGTGGGATCAGATGTCTAGGAGCATCATCTGTTGACCGGTAACACCCTCAGTGAACCCTATGTCTTGATCAAATAAACGGATTAATCAGTAGCAAAAATCAGTATTTAAATAATGATTTATCAGTTGATATGAAACATATCTGACAATATACGCATATTTACAGTTTGTATTTGTAAATCTGATGGTTTTAACGACACTAATCTATTGAACATATATATATAAACAGCAAACTGACAACTCAACTTAATAACAAGGACGACTTTTCATATCTATGTAGCAAATGTATGTGAATTTTATATCTCTCAACTTATTCGATGTACAAGAGCATATTCTGCGTATGAGCATGTTCTGATTATGATTGGTTTTTAAATAGATGAAGTCTACTTGGTTCATGTTAAAGGAGTTTCAAAAGTCTCCTTTGAAATTAGCATTTCGCAAATTCAAAATTCGTCATAATCACTTAATTTGTAAATACAACTTGTCGTTAGGCTGAATTTTGTCTGACGTGTTTCTTACCTCTTGTTAGACTGTTCTTTATAACATACTTACAGATTTTCTTCGATTAACTGATCCAGATTTAGGGATCACGGCGGATTCGAACGGTCAGCTGGTGATGCTTACTCCTCCTAAGCATCCGGTCCCACTTCAGGTGTTTTCGTGGTCCATGTTTGTCCTACTGTCAATTTTGTGTTCTTTATTGGATTTATAAGATTAGAAATGGTACACAATGTAGAATTATTATACATGAAGTCTCGTGCAATGCATCTTCCAAAACATCGATGGACTTAATTATGGTATTTCATAACTGGAAATGCATACAAATAGGCCAATATATTTATTTCTACCTTGCCCATATGCGTGCTGTTAACGATGAAATTAAGATATGTGATTCAAATGAAATGGATCTTAAATACGGAGTGCCCAAAGGATCTGTGTTGGGCCCAAGACTTTATTGTCTATTTTCGAAACCGATTGGTGAAATTTGTCAACAATACGGTACGCAGATGATACTCAAGTACATCTTATGATTGAACCACTAGATAGTTGGACTGACATGCCAAGTCGCATCGACGCATGTTTGGAAGATATCAGTGACTGGGTGCGATCAAATCTTCTAAAACTGAATCAGGATAAGACCGAATTGATTGTTTTCGCCCCTAAACATCAGGTAAGAGACTTTTCGAATTGTCATATTCCTTTCGATGGTACTGTTGTCAGCGATGTTTCCTGGGTCAGAAACCTTGGTGTTATTTTCGATTAAGACACTCACTATGGAGAAGCAAGTTTTTTCACACGAAGTTTATCAACTTATCTCACTTTTATCTATTATAATTATGAGTTGGTTATTCTTTTGTTAATACTACACAAGTTTTACCTAGGGGGGTTAAAATCTTCTTCGTTATATCCGTGAATTCGCTAATTTCGCTATAAACGTAAAAAAAAAGATTAAGGCATTAATAGAATTTCTGCCGGGGAATCACGAGCGCTTCGCTATAAGCGTCAATTCTTTATCAGCGTGATCGTTATAAGCGTGTTTTACGGTATTTAGCATTTTACGTGTAACTTTGCTTTGTTTTATGTGATATATTATTTTTTATGCATGTTGTAAGCGCTTAGGGTAATAGTTATAATGTTAGATAATGCGCTATATAAATACTTTGTAACAATAATGAAAGAGGACGTGAAAAGGCTGTAGTGTACTGAAAATTGCAAAATATGATGATATAAATGGCGGACCAGACAGACGGGTAGTCATTCTGGAGAAGACAATCGGGCATTTGATTATATTTCTGCGTGCAAAAAGTAATGTAAGATCATCCACCTAACTTTTGTCAAATTTCTCTGCTTTGTGATATTATTGCGAATACATTTGGACATCGTTTTTTATATATGCCTGTAAGTTATGAATGATACTCAGTCAGGCCAGTCACAGTCACGTAAAATTAAACGTTAAACTGAACAGTCCTTCAGAAGTGGACAGTAAAACTTCCAGGAGGCGTTATTTGTCTTCATCACTTCCAGATCTTAGTGGGCTTAGTTTTGAAGAAAATATAAGTAAAATGAGTGATGTAAGTGAGAATGCTAGTAGTTCTGGATCTGCTACTCCAGGGACCAGCGCCCATGGTCACCCCCCCCCCCCATTTTATATAATCCAAAGACCTAACTTTCAGTCTATCAGAACTCATAATTTAGCAGTTTAGTACCGCTGTTAGTGGAGGCTATAAAACCAGCAGACGAGAAGGCAGTGCACACAGTGTTTTCCACATTACAGACCACTATACAACACCAAGGGGAATTGATAGAATTACAGAATACACACATAGAAACTCTTTCCAGTCAGTTACGTGAACAAGAGAACACCAGAAGAGATCTACAGGAGCAAATCTGGAGGCTGGAGGAGGACGTAAATGACTTGGAGCAATATGGAAGGAGGAACAATTGACGCTTCCACAACTGTCCTGGACCAGGAGTGAACAAGAGTACTGATGATGTCATTATCTCTATCTGCAGAGAAAAGTTCAACTTGGCTCTACAGCAGGGTGACATTTGCCGTTCTCACCCCATAGGCAGAACCAAGACGAACGGTAACATACACGTTTTGTGTCGTTTTAAGAACTGGAAAGTTAAGGACTCCATTTATTCCCAAAAGAAACAATTAAATGATTCTGGACTATTTGTCACGAAAGATTTAACCAAGTACAGGAAATCAGTTGTCCAAGAACTGGTAAAAGGCAAGCGTGTACAGTACATTCTTTTTGGACAAATGACGGACGAATCTTTGCCAAGTTTTCGGACAGAGACCCAAAATCCCCATCCGCTCAATTGATGAGCTCCACAATCTTGCTCCACCTAGTACTACTGCGGATATGGACAGTTGATTAACTTGAATGTTGATTACTGTACCATAGCCTATGTTTCCCCAAGCTTACCATAATATCAAAGGCATACACCTCTTAATGCATTCGAAATACACAAACACTTCCATGCCCTGTTTTGTCCTTCGTAACTGATCACAACATGAAATTGTTTGAATTTTTTTATACTTTGTACATATTTTGGACATTTTTCTTCTCATTTAAGTGCACTTCTGTCACAGTACTTCCAGTCTTATTTTTGTCATTTGAAAAAGAAATGTCTTTTTCACCATTGTTTTTTCCTTTTCTCATACTTTACCCCTTTATTATTTGTTATCCTCTTTGTTTTTAAAACTTTCAGTATGCATGAAATGTTAGCAACACGACATCCTAATGAGTTTATTTACATTTTTATCAATCATTATTTGCGACACATCCATTTATTTTTAAATATGATTTGATAACTCGCATAAATGGCATATTTCATCTGAATGATAGAAGTATTCGAAACAATATCAAAGAATCGAGGCCGCTCGCGTCAAACACCACAGAGACTTCCACTTCTGCTTCGTATTAGATATTTTACTGAAAATAAATGCCGGCGGCAAACTAACAACTCAACTTTATGACAAACGGGATGATTTCAATTTCTCCATCGTCTACTTCCTTTATTTATTTGGCAATATTCCATCATCACCTGCATATATTTTGTTTATATCTCCCAACTGAATCGATACGCAAGAGCTTGTTATGCATATGATCAGTTTTAAAATCGAGGCTGGCTACTGGTTTGCTCAAATTAAAGATTGTCAGGTATTGTTAAGAAACATTTTTGATCATTCCTATTTAGATCCCATGTGCTCCATATCCAAATGTTTGGTAAAAAATTTTAAAACATGTCACATATTGATCACCAGTAATTCATTTATTAGTAATCTCACCGGAAGTAGTTTCTGTACCAAAACGTTTGATAATCTGATCTGTAAAGCCTCTAATGTTGTCTACGCTATTGAGTGTAACCTCTGTGGGTTAATTTATTTCGGGGAAACTAAGGGGTCACTCAATAAAAGAATATCTGCTCACAGCTTTCATATTAATAATGGAGGTAATCAACTTCTCTACAAAGATTTTAATTCCCCAGACCATTCCATCTTGTCCATGAGGGTCAGGATTCTGGAAAAAATTACCATCATACAAACAATCCTACTTTAACTACCCCTTTCCGTAGATAATGAGAATATCACTGGATTAAAACTTTAGGCATTGCTTTTCCATATGGATGCAACGGTAATATATCCAATGTCGGAAATTTGACTAGTCCACTAGGAAATAACGTTAATGTGATGGGACTTTTTCCAAATATACATAGACGCAAACGCAGCCATGGACATCGTTCATATAAAAGACCTAGTATACACGATGTCACACTTGATCGCTTTTACCTTATGTCAAAAGACAATTAGGTCCACATCGTACTCGCACAAATCTTTACTCTGTTCCATTGAGAGTTTTGAATACGCTATTGAAGAAGCCAAAACTAGTCCATATCTGGATTTTGCACTCCAGAATATAGACTAAATTCTATAATTATGGATGTTACCCATCACAGGCTCTTTAAAACACCGCGGGTTTTGGATGATATTACCGAATCTAGCCGCCTATTCCTTAAACTCAAATTTACTAACAAAGGAATTGATGCCGTTACCATAAGCAACTTTCTTCGACATAAAAAAAGTTCAATCTTGTATTCCAAAGTATTTCAAGTTCAAGTCTACACCTTGTATTTCCTACAGATATACTTCCACTATTGCATCCAAACTTTTTAACTACAAACAAACTTTATAGTGCCTAGATATAGATCATCTTACACTCAATCCACCTACGTGATCTTGTTCCTCGTCTTTTTTAACTATAGTCCAGCTGGACATGTCATTACTGGTCATGTTGATATAGTTAAAAATGAAAAGATCTAAAATCACTTATTTTAAAAGGTCTTAAATGCAGAGAACTTCGGTCTTTCAATTGGTGACAGAACTTCATCTCTTTTATGAATTCTGTCAAAGATTATGCCAGACGATGGGCTAAATCTGAAAAAGAAGAATTTATACCTTGTCAGAATGGATAAAAAGTATAAGAGGAATATTAAAATCCCGTATCAGACATGTCAAAACAAAAATGCCTACCATCTATCCTTCTGTGTATAGTAAATCAGAAGTGATAAAAGAGTTGGATAGGTTACATGAGGAATATGTTTTGGTTCCAGCTGACAAAGCTGGCAACAACATTGTATCTTTACACGACCATACCTCACAATAAGTTAAAGACTAGGCTTTTTGACATCATAGACAGTTTCTTCTTCAACAAAAGTGGTAAAAGGAAAAATTCATATTTAGTGATTGTTCATCCCAAAAATTATTTTGTCAAACACCACTCTGACTCCACGCGCAAGTACTCTGAGAATTTTGTTTAAATATATATTTTATTATTTTCAATAATAACAACAAGTGAGGTCAAACCTCCGCAGAGGCCCTCCATGTATACCTCACCTTGGGTGCCAGGGGCTCCCTGGATCGGTAATTTTGCATAAATTCGATATTGTTTTGCTATTAATAAAGTATAGGAAGATTATGAATAAATAAATTCAAGATTGAAAAAATTGAAGAAAAAAAATATGCAATTTATCGATCATTAATTTGATTATAGAGGATATATTATAGTTACGTGTACTAATACATTATGCACACATTTAATAAAACATTTTATGCAATAATAGCATGTTCCTTCTGACTCATTGGGTAGTTCTATCTGAGGACTGAACCTCTGAATAGCGGATTTAGATAAAAAGAACGAGTAATCATACAGATGTATACATATACGTATACATATATACACATAGACATACATGTTATTACAACATAATTACGTTGTTTTATGTCAAAATATTTCGCAATTAGAAGGAATGTACTAAATTTTCAACAAGTCTACAGTCAGCAAGTGAACTGATATTTCTCAAAATATGAGCATACTTCATAACCGAAATTTTAACATGGTGAAAGATATTATAACAAGTTTCGTCGAGTGAGTTCAATCTACAATACATTTTACACTTGTATATTCTGTATGCTACATAGGAAATTAAAACATTGAATGACGTAGTCTTTCTGCTGCGTTTATGAAAGAATCCTATCATGACGTAAATCCATTTAATATTTATATTCAAATTGGCACTTAAAGTATTCCATACTTGAATAACATTTTCACATTCAAAAATAAGATGTTTTGAAATGTCTTTTATGTGGTTCTCTTTTCCATGTACTGAGATATGCGTTGTTACAGAGGATACTATTTAGAAGCTTATAGTTAAATTCAGATAAGTGCTTATTAGGAATATCCAATAATTTACATTGATATATATATCTTTCCATGAAACAGATTCAATCCTAAAGTCATCATGTAAATATCTTTTGACAGTAAGGTTTACAAAACTTTTTACGGACAAGATTTTCGTAGAAAAAAATCCACATCTTTGTTTACATTTACAAATCCCATGTAAAAAAGAAAGTTATTTCGATGCTGTATGTTTATGAAATTGCAATGCGAAAAATCATATATTTTACACAGTCGTTTAAAAACAGTAGAAAGAATTTTAGATTCACACAACCAGTTTGACTTATTTCTAATGCAATTTGAAAAATCCGAGAGCTGTTTGAAATTGTCCCCCTTATCTTATAAATCTTTCACATACAAAATTTCTCTTGATAATCAATTCTTTAAAAATAATGTATTCCCTTTATATATAAAATTACAATTGTTCCATATCGGTTGTTGCAAATTATCAATTGCTGGAACTTTATCTAAGGTACATATTTTGCACTCATTAAAAGAATATAATATTTGCCGATGAAATATAGGTAGATTTTCCAATTTCATATTTCTAATTTTTTTTTATCGGAAAAACACAATACATACGGAACATCTATATTCAACTGTTTGCAATAGCTTTCAAAAAATGCGATATAAAACAGATTTAGTTTTTAACAATCTAGGAACCCATGCAGGTTTTAGAGCTTTTAATTTGCATTCAATATCAACAATTGATAACCCACCTTTTAAAACACCACTAATTAAACATTCCACTTAATTTTTTCAGCCTTATCCCAAATAAAGTTGTATATTATACAAGACGCTGAATTTTCTCAATGTACGCATTATCCGGCAAAGTTAATATTGAAGCAACATACACTAGTTTAGATAGAGCTAACGTCTTTACTATGCATGATTTACCAAATAAAGTGAGTTTTCTTCTTTTCCAAGATTCAAAGCGTTTCTCCATATCGTGATAAATTTTCATCCAATTTTTATTGCAACATTCTTCTTTATCATGTCCAATATAAACTCCCAAACACCTTACTGCTTTAAATGTTGTCCTAATACCATATAGATCATTATACAAATATTTTAGATTTCCTAATAGTATACATTCTGTTTTAATTATGTTTATTTTTGATCCTGCGTGTTCGCAAACTTCATTTACCATATCTATAGAAGTTTTCAAGGAAATTTCATCTTTCAAGTACTCTGAAGATGATATTAAAGAGATCCTAGAGTTTCTCATAGACGATATTTTCGTAGTCTTTGGCGATCAGGTCTTCCAACAATCTGTTGGAATTCCCATGGGCACGAATTTTAATCCTTTATTACCTGACCTATTTTTATATTCTTATGAAGCAGAATTCATTCAAAAGCTTCTACATTAGAAGGAAAATATCTTGCTGCGGCTTTCAATTCGATATTTAGATATATCGACGACGTTTTGTCTATTAACATGATCATTTTCATTCATATGTTGATTCGATATATCCCAGTGAGCTTGAAATAAAAGACACCACAGAGTCTTCCACTTCTACTTCGTACTTAGATATTTAACTGAAAATAGATGCTGGCGGCAAACTAACAACTCAACTTAATGACAAACGGTATGATTCCAATATCTGCTTCGTCAACTCTCCTTATCTAAGTGACAATATTCCATGTTCGATCCATGGGACCAATGAGTTTAAAGTTTTAAAACTACAATTCATTAGTGTCTGAAATACTGTTGATTGGTAAATCAACACGATGGAGATATGTTTCACTATATTCACTATTTATCATTTTCCCGTGAAATGAAACCCATAGTGACTAATATATCAAAAATGTTTCAATGCTTTCGTAATCAAATCTTTAAAAGTAAATTTTTCCGTAGCGTAAAAATAAAACCATCGCGACTGTACCGTTGCAACAAATCGTGAAATTTTTGCACCGTGGATATAAAGCAATTCACAGTTATGAACAACTACCTGTATGTTTTGCTAGATGACTGAAGTGAGCATTGTGGTCCATGAGCCAGTAGTTTTTCCTCCATTTATGATTGCTTCGAGTAGAATTATTGTTCAAAAGCCTTCGTAGAATAAACAAGAACTACGTTAAACATTGGTAAATGAGTTGCACAACAATTATTTCCAATTCAATCGTAAAGATTCAAGAGGAAATATGACAGATATGCTAATGCTATGCGTGATACCAGTGAACCATCAACAGATCCGATAAGATTAACCTAGAAACGAAAAAAAAAGTTATTCTTATCAAAGCTGAAAGAGCATTAGATTTAAACTTATTATCAACATTTTTATCAAATCCTTTCCTCAAACACAATCTCTTGCTACAATAGGTTTGAAAAAAGTAGAGTTCTACGTAAATTGGGGGGGGGGGGGGGGGGGGGGGGGGGGGGCTCTGACGCTGTACATTTATAAAATGTATACGTCACTAACAGTGTTCATGTATATATGTGTATATATCGAAATATAGTATAAAAAGAAAACAATATACTGATCTATACCTGGCATCCTCATATTAGTTACAGAATGTGGAACAATGTACAAAATATCAAAATGTGTATGAGATTTGGATCTACACGTAAACAGAAAAATGTTAAAAATGTGTAGCAAATTTATTATCTTTAAATATTTGTAAGAAAACAAAGCAAGCAAATTAAAAAGCATAACAAAATCAAAACAAAACAAAACCAAAAAAGCCATACAAGATCAAACATATCGACGTGCTTGTGCTAATGAAACTGGTCATTGATCAATAACAAATCTATGTCTACTTTTCATATGGATAAGACATTTGAATTTACACAATTAAAGTTGTTTTTGGATCAGAGCAGACACTCGCAGAAATATTCATTATAATTCTAGTGCATGGAGATATGTAACCATACATAAGGTGCCCAAAGGTTTGAAGAAATTGGATACAAATTCGAGGGAAAAAGAAATGCTACTCGGTTTTGTTAAACACCTTTAATGTTTTCCTCTGTAAAACTAATACGATTTAGAACCAACATTTTAGGAGTCAATTCTCATACTCGTAGTCTATTGACCGGTCAACAGTTTTCGAACTGTTCTCCGGCCAATAGTCTGCCATATTTGTATTGGCTGCTATACGCACATCACGTGATTATCGGTCTGCTGTTTTGTTTACGTAATGCCAAGGTTCGCTGATTTGATTGATGATGATGATCTAATAAAGAACACATTTGATGAAACACAGAGCAGAAACGCAAAAAATCAAATTATTGATTAATAAGTATGATACTGGATATGTTTTCTGTCAAAGTAGGGAATACGTTGATAATTGCGCGCAATAACACTGTCTTGTTAAAAGTTCAAGGTCAACAAACCATGTACATGTAGTAAAACCAATCTAAACAAAATGAAGGTGTATAACAAAACAGTTAGACTGTGTCCTTGGACAACAGCTGTTTTGTTTGACCCTAGAGCGGATCTGTTGTCATTAGCCTACTACAACTGAAGGCAACAAATACGTTCTAAGGTCAAACAAAACAGATGTCCGAGGACACAATCAATAAACGTTAGTTCACGATCTTACAAGTAACTGTATATTGAAAATGAATTTTACTAAAATCTACGTTTTAAAAAAAAAAATTGTCCTTTCTTTAGTGACATGTACATTAAAATTACAGTTATTATACTAAACGTTTTCGTATAATATAGTCACTTTTCATCAGCATTTGGATAATCTTCTGTCAAAGCTATTCGTCTATTATCAGCACAATGCACGTCACAAGATAAACATTAACTGCTTAGATTAAACGTAAAACACACTGAGGTCGATGAATGTTTTACATTTGGTCCTGATGTATCCCTCTGACGTCTTTTTTCTTGAATGCTTGTCTATTAAATTTCTCTCTGAACCCAGTATCACCGAATTTGCCCAGAGATTCCACTGATCCCGAAATAGTTTCCTGGTCTGTTTGAGCACGCGCGGACGTATCATCACTTCCTGTTTCCTTGTCATTGATGTCTGGATAATGACTATGTTCTACAGGAGACGCGGGCAGTTTTTCCTGCTTATTTAATTCCTCCAGTTTTCGCTTTATGCTCAATCTTTTGCAAAAGCAAACAAATTTAGACATGTCTTTCATTTTGCGTAATTCACAGGACAAACTGTTGAATTTTGATTCAAGTGAATCTGCTAGAACTCTGATTGCCTCTCCATGTCTGATATGGGGTTTTATCTGTTCCCAGCCTTGTCTAGAATCGCCACACTGGATTATATCATTCAAAACCTTCGCAGTGATAATCTTTTGATGATAAAATTTGTCAATGACTACAGTTGGATGTACGTTTTCAATGATTCTACAAACGGTACATTGTATTCGTCCGTTTTTCTTTTCTTTGCACATAATACTAAGGGACCTTTTTAATGAGGTATGGAGGTAGTTATAGTCCCTTTCAATAGCGTCAACAAAACTAACAAAAGTGTCATGACCACGTTGCTCCAACTTCATCAGAAGGTTTCTAGTTTTACCTTTCCTTCCTCCCTGCCTTTGAATATCCTCAACATCGCTTGAGGTTAGAACATCATCAACTACCAATCTGTCAAGGATATCTGTGTTGTTCAGGTCGACATCGCTCAAAATCTTCTCGTGTTCTTGAACTAGAACATCTTTGTAAACGTTAGCACATGCGCTCGGGAGATCTGTAATAATAATGTGAAATTCATGAGATACATATCTCAGCTCTTCACACGACATAACAAAAGTAAATATATGTATAGCTGTCTACTGAAAATCAGTTGATGTACCCATGTGATTTTTTTTTTCAAAATCCCGAACACTCCTGTTCTTGGAATTATTTGTCAATCACGTCAATGTTATCTCTCACTTGGCAGTATTAACTGTGGCAGAGATAGTGGCTACCAGTGTAAATTTGTCCAATTCAATATCAATAAAGTGGAGTGGGTCATTAATATAATGCGTATTTTCAATGTGCACATTTACAAAGCAACAAAAACACATCAACATATCATTTATCTGCTATGACTTGGAAAAACTAAAACAAATAATAAATAAATGAAATCAAGCATAGCTAAAAAAATCAATTCGCCAATCATTTCATTAGTAGGTGTTACTAGTTTAGTATGTGCTGGTGCACAAGTTAGGAAGGGTAAAATTATCTTATCAATAAACTGATCAATAGATATTCAATAGCATTAATCAGAATGGTATAGTAGATGATTATAGTCCACATTTACAAAGCAACAGACTGTTGTGACTCTGAAAATCTAAAACCAATAATAAACCCATGAAATCATTCAAACTTTTGAAAACAAGTATTTTTGGTTGAAGTCAAAAAACGTTTAGAGGCCGAATTGGAGGCCAGGCCAAAATTTGGGTTTGAGCCATATTAGAGGCCAGGCCAGTTATAAGGCCCAGAAATGTTTTATAGTATGACCAAATAAAACTTTTTCGCAAATAAATGTTGCCGATATAAATAAGATAGTGTTTGCATTACTTTCCAGTTTTATGCTAAATGATCCATCGCTGCTGCTAGTGTCTGGGTCATCCTCGTTCTGCCAGATTGCATTGGTCCTCTTCAGCAGTCTGTTACGACCATATGTTGTAATGGGATAATGATGGCACTTGGCGCCATTGTTTGGGGCCCGTTTCCTATTATCGTCATTAAACTTTTTTTCAATGCTAGATACTCGCTCTGTGAGGACATCTAGTTTGTCATCGATAATTTGAAAGTGGTTCAAAACCCTTTTTTCTAAATCTTCATGCATTATCTGCAAACACACAAAACAGAGAAATTACCGAGATTTGACTGTAAAGTATACATGCATATTTTTATCGTTATTGTTAAGAAATATATATGCGCTCCTTTTCAACAACAATTCAAACCATTTAAAAGAAGAGGCCCAATGGCCAAAATGCTCATCCTAGTCACTTTGCTTTTACAGAAATGTGTTAAGATCTTTGAGGCCCAATTTTATCTCCATATTAAACCTTTACTGGCTATCTCTATAGCACAGGAGACTTCCTGTCACAATCTATGTCTTTTAATAAACTTTGATGAATATTTTTTGGCGCTGAAAAGAAGATTTCGAAAAACAAATTTTAAAGTATGTACATCCATTCTGGCTTCATAATATTTTTATATTCCCAGCAAGTTTTATTTATTTTAACAAATTGTCGTTGTGTCGTTCTTAGTTATAACACCCTACGCTTTTTTTTTTCATTTACAAATAATTATTGGGAGCTCTCGAAACGTTGAAATACAACATAAAGCTTTCGTGAAAATACGAGAAGTTCAACCCTTAGAGTCTCCAAACAAAAATGATAGTTTCTTGTGTATTAAAAGGTCGAGTAGTTCTATGGTTGGAATCCCAGCCATCAATACGGTAATTTCGTCAGCTCAATATTTGCTTCATAAGCAAGGGTGTTTCATATCATTTAATACTAAAATCAGGATGCTGAAATTATTAAACAGTATATTGATGGTAGACATCTACCAGTAACGACCGTTAAGTCTTTTGTAAATATCGCAGTCCAATTTAGTGCATGTCATAGGGTTGTATTTACAAAGAAGGTGCTTCATCGGCTCGTTTCTATTTAATTACACTAAGTTCAAAAAGATTATCCAACTGATACGACAACTGTGGAAAGGTTTGCAAATGCAACCAAATATTAGCAAACTTCCTGCAACCTAAGCATCATAACTCTGTTGCGCTGTGATACGAAGGTGTCGACATACATTCTGTCTTCAGTTTACAATTATATAGCTTTTCAAGAGCTTGCCACGCCAAGACCTGACAGATAAGCATAATTTATAATCCTACTCTGTTTTGTCAATGGGTCATTTGCGTGCTTCAGTGAACTAGTCTGTTACAAAAGAATTTCAGGAGTATATAAAGAGAAATATATAGTAAGCCGTTGACATACTGACATCATGCTTGTTAAATTGTAAACAGATCATCAAAATAAATAACTAACCTTTATCTTTTCCAAAATATCTGTAGATCCCTCTTCAAACCTGTGGAGGAAAACCAATCTATGGTTAAGATAACTCTTCAGCATTTTGAAAGTTTTGGGATCACTATCCAAGACATTGTCTTTGGAAAACATGAATTTTATTTCATCATTTAAAAGAAAAAAGGGTGACGAAAACGAACAATGATCAAACTCCTACAAGATAAAGAAGTGGGCAAGCATGGATACTCCAGAGGTGGGATCAAGTGCCTAGGAGGAGTAAGCATCCTCCGTCCACGGACCACACCCGCCGCGAGTCCTATATCTTGATCAGATAAACGGAGCAATCCGTAGTTAGAATCAGTGTGTCAAGAACGGTCTAACGGTCGGTATGAAATACGTCAGACATCATTTCAGCAATTTACTACGCTGTAACGTACATTATAGCTCGCCTGTAGAACACTGGGCACTGAATGGTGGATTTGGATAGAAAATTTTGCATTTTTACCATTCGCGTTCAGTTTACTTAATTATGAATTGATATGATATTGTCATCATTGCGATGTGTACAATGTAGAAACGAATATTATCAGAGTCTTGTGTCGCAGGACACAGCTTCGTTTTATACAACACAAATCTCTGTCGGTCTCTAACAAATGATTTATTTGAAGAATAGAAGTGGGGGGGGGGGGGATCTAGAAAAAACGAACATGCTCACAAGACAGCAGGCATACATACAACACAAAACATAAAGCCATTAAGACATTTACGATAAACGATGGCCATTAGAATATCTAAAATACGACTGTCAGTATAATTACATATATAAATTACAAGTATAATATAATAAAATCTTAACAGGCATCCACTCAGTATTAATAATAATAATAATAATAATAATAATTTTATATAGCGCCCTATTCGATCAAAATAATCGCTCTAAAGCGCTGTACATCATAAATCATAAGACAGGTTACATAAATACTAATTTTTAAAAGACAGGTTACATAGTACTAGAAGTAAATGATTTTTTTTATTTTTTTTTGTTTTTGATTTTTTTTTTATTGTAAGTAAAAATATCGTTACAACGAGTGAATCTATGTCAACTACCCATGATCGGCTGTCCTATATGAAGCTTAGAGTGAGCACTTTGGGGGGTTTATTATTTTATACAGTACACGAGTTAGTAAGACGTGCAATGCATAATTAAATTTTAATCGGTAAAATCCATTGATCAGCAGTATTTTGAACTCTGGCCATTGGTCAGTCAAATGTACAATTCAACTATAAATAGAATTAGCCTAATTACCACCTGTATATTGCAAAAGAACTAGTTTATTTTCGATTGGCTGAGCGCGCCAGTTGGTATAGCGCATAAAAAATATTTTAAATAAACTGTAAGTGTGACTCTTGTGTCAACACAGATTTTGTTTGTTTTACGTCCCGTTGAGAATTCTTTGATACATCACCAGTTGTAGGTGAAGTACAACAAATCCAAACCTTAGGTCCGTAGCAGTGAGAGTTCTTTAACGTGCCAACGCCTACCGCGACACGGGACCTCCGTTTTTAAGATGATATCTGAAAGGCCCGTGATTCTCACTTCTTTTTGCCAAATGTTTGGGGAAGAAGTAATCACTACCTACTTAGAGAATTTTTCATTCATGTCAACTGAGACGTCATCAATTGTAAGAGAAGTACCACAAATTAGATCTATGCTTAGCGCTCAGGGCCGTAGCAGTGAGGGTTCTTTAACGTGCCAAAGCCTGCCGCGACACGGCACCTCCATTTTTAAGGACCCGTTTTCACTTCTAATTGCCGAGAATTTTCCGAAGGAGCAACCACTGCTAATGTTTTACGTCTTAGCGGGGCTCGAACTCACGACCTCCCGGTTACGAAGCAAGCGCTCTACCACTAAGCTACTGTGTCCACACAGATATTTCTACAAAGTCGACGCGATATCGTATTACAACGTCAATATTACAAAGTCTACAAACATGGTATTTTTAATGTTTACTTGGCCACTACCTCTTCGTCATCTATTAAATGAAGAGAGCAAGTGTTATCAATTATAATATTAACATTCTTAAAACTTTGCCATTCCTTTGTATGCTGTTCGTTTCGCCATATCATCAGTATGCTTTAAAAACTGACCTCCAGATATAAAATAAATGAGATGTCACATGTTCATTCTCTTGATCTGTAAATAAGAGATAATTCAAAAGACCACGCCTGTCTGGTGATTTATCAATAAACTATGTTTGATATAAAATCCAAGAATTATCACTAACATCAATAGCAATGCATACATGTATGAAAAAGGGGAATATGAAATATTTTTATGTATATGCTTAAAAAATGTTTTTGAATACAGTGTCTAATTATCATATAACTTTTGTTTACTTTTGTCCGAGTTTGATTTTACGTTTTCAAGGAATTTTGTATTTTTTACTAGGTTACTGTGAAACAATATATATATAGATAGATAGATAGATAGATAGATAGATATATCCAACCAATAGTAAAAGTAAAGAACCATAAAACTTGAATTAGTTACATTTCACTGTAAGCGCTTACAATGAAATGTAATTCATTCGAGTTTTGTGTTGATTTTATTACTGGATATATTTGCTGTATCAAATACTGGGATTTTTTTTAATAATCGGTTACTCGGACGATCGAGTACTCGGTGACACCCTTAATATATATATATATATATATGGTCAGTAAATATGTGTGGATATAAATACAAGTCCACATCTGTAAAACGTATATACTGGTAGATATTTTATCCCTGTCAGGTATTGCACTTGTATCAGACATATCTCTAATATTGTAACAGAGTTAGAGGTCACAAAATGATGAGTTATTCATGCATTTGCATTTTATAATACAAGGTATATCTGCTATGTGTATATGTCATGTACACTTCGTGTATTCCAGTGTAAAACGCTAAATAGAAATACGAAGTTTCCAAATTAATAACGGCTATGAATTATCATATTGTGTATTACATTTTGAGAAAACATGGTAAATAAAATAATTCTATCAAATAAATCAAATTTCTTGTTATTGTTGATTTACATCTCGCATTTAAACTGTAGCTATGCAACGAGAAAAAATCAGTCATCTTTAAAGTTACTAAAGTGTCAACTCATCATGTTTTAGAATTGTAAATATTAAATAATAAAGATCCCTCACTTGTCAGCACTATTTATAGAATACGGGATAAATACCTACTTCCAACCTCCAAGTTTTCAGACTGGTATTTCTGAAGTGCATTTCTCTTTCAAAAGTTCAATTTGTTTGATACTTTATGAATTTGCAACCAGATAAAACATACTATTTACCAACAATTTACTCACCCCGAGTCAGCCTTCTGTAGACCCGCCATGATGTGCTTCCAACACAGATATTTTCACATCTGATTTCTGCACTGGTGGCGTCTTCTGTTTTTAATTCGGGGTTTAATATCCAGTCACGTCAAAATTACTGTAAATCAATAGGCTGTATTTAAGAGAGGATATTCAGTCTTTTCCTTTTCTTTTTCATTCAATTTTTATTTCCTACTTTCGGAGATTATTTTAACAAAACAATCAATAGAACATATTTACAAGGTACAATCATAAATATAGAATTATGCTGACCACGATATACATAAATACGTGGTTACTTTTATATTGTACAGTGTTTATGTGACCTTTCTGTACGCAACGTTGTCATCATAAGTGGTAAGGCTAGATATAACAAATGAATAATATTTTAACATAAACTTCTTAATATCAATTATATGGTCATGTGCACCTTTAATAACTGATATGTAAAACTCATATTTGCTAAATGTTAAAAAATCTTCATAAACATCTTTATATTCAACTAAACGTTCAGATAAAAATATACATCTATCAAAGAAGGAACAATGCAAGATGCAGTGGCAAGTGGGAAAACATTGGTAAACGATTTGGAACAAATAATACACTGTTCGATATCCTGTGTTGGAGTCCACAGATTGGAGATATAACTTCTAACTGCATTTCTTTTGCAGAGGGGGCCTCCGTGACTGAGTGGTTAGAGCATCGGGCTCAAAATCACACAGCCTTTCACCTCTGTCGGCGCGTGTTCGAATCTCGGCCTGTTATGTGAGCAAGTTTGCCAGTTTACTTGCGGAAGGTTGGTGGTCTCTTCCCAGGTACATTGTATCTGGGTTCTCTCCTCCACCGACAAAAACTGGACGCCAGCAGATAACTGAAAAATTGTTGAGTGTGGCGGAAAGCAATAAATAATCAATCATAATCAATCAATCTTTTGAAGAGAGAGGATGTGTCTCTCGGTTGTTGTTAAAGTATTCAAACAGACGTGGTAAAGATCTTGTTTGGGTAGGAGATTGGCTTCCACGTTACAAAGCTTTCCTAAAAAGCACAGCTTTCTTTCCTCGATTTCCGATTAAATTCGTTGTAGAACGAGCACACTTTCGCATGTTGTTGATTTTGTTGATTTGCAGAAAGTTTGTATGTCCCGTACAATAAGATTATGGAATCGGTTTAAAATTGCCCAGTCTTTTGTTTTTAGGTTGTTCCATAATTCGCAACCGAATAACGCTGATGGTAAGATTGCCTTTTTATAAAGATCAAATGAGGTTTTTGGATGAGTTTCTTTGAACATATTTGCTTTGATTCCGAAGTTGTTCACACACACGGGTTGTATTTGATAAAGACATAAAGTCTGCAGTATGTATTATACCAAGATGAACATATCTTGTGGAAATTGGAATTATGTCGTTTCCAACATACCATGCATAGCTATTAAATACTTTTTTGTTATCTCTAAATATGATAAGATTTTCCGGTAGTGAACATTGACTTTTAAAAACGGAAGAATATTAACACGATCTGGATGGGATGTTTAAAAAATCTTTTGATGATTACTAAAACTAAATTTACTTATATCACCACATTTGGAAGACACTATTGAAATGTACATATGCTGTTTTTTTGCATGTGCATATATTATACTGTATTTTAGAGATGGTGTTTAAAATTGGGTCAATGAAGAATATATTAAATAACATTAACTGAAATAATGAATTATATATTTACGTAAATTTGTAAAATTATTTAAATCAATGGATAGTGATGTTGCTTAGCATTATGTAATAGCACCTCTTCTTAGATATCAAATGTTTTTTAAAGAATATGCAAGTGACTTTAAAAAACAAAAACTTTTCCTTAAGTACGCACAGAGCACATAAGGGCTTTATCGACATTCAATCTTCACATAGTTCTTTTGGAATGCATTTAACTTTTAAAACATTCAGTATCTGTACTCTTATCAGTTGAAATAAGTTAGTGCATACTATTTAACAACAATTCACAATAGTTTTATACCTACCTATTTAATCCCCCCCGAGTCGGCCTTCTGTAGATCCGTCATGATTTGTTGCCTACACAGAACGAAATGTTGTCATATCTGATATATCTGCACATGTGCAATCTGCATTGTTACCACGACAGGTTAAAATCTTGGCAGGTTGTCGTAAGATTCAAGCGTAACAACTCTGAGTATCTATATATAATGATTTTTACCTGTGCTTTATATCAAATTTCTTCACTTAGGAAAGCTACTATGGGCGGCTTAATTCGAGAAGTTGCACGCGTTGCTGCAAGACAGACAGATGTGTTCTAAAAAAGAAGGAGTTTTTATTTATTTATTTCATTTATTTATTTATTAATTTATCTATTTACACATGTATTTATTTTACAAAGATTTATATATATGTTATATGTTTTTTATTACCATAGACAAAAAGTAATTCATGGTATATGTAAAACTGATTTACCAGTGTATGTGATCTACTATCGCGAGATTCATCAAGGACTAAGTCTATATATGTAGATGGCGCCATGCATTTAATACAAGATCGGCAATTTTACCTTGTTAAAGTTGTATGGTCCGAATGTCGACAAATTGTGTCCACCTTGTAAAAACATTATCAAATAATCGCACAAATGTACAACATGATATACATTATTTCACCTGTTTTAACCAAAATTATTTGGTTTGAAATCGGTGTTTACAAACAATCATCACTCGCCCATTTTTAATGCAAGTTCATGTGGGCCTCCGTGGCCGAGTTGTTAGAGCATTGCGCTCAGGGCCTCTCAACTCTAGTCGGCGCGGGTTCGATTCTCGCTCGCGCCGATATACATGTATGTAAGAAAGTTTGCCAGTTTACTTTCGGAAGGTCGGTGGTCTCTTCCCGAGTACATTGTATTTAGCCTCTCTACTCTATCTACAAAAACTGGACGCCACCAGATAACTGAAAAATTGTTGAATATGGAAACAACAAATAACCAATCAATAATGCAAGCCCAGTGATAGTCATGTGTTCAGTTCAAACTTGCAGGCCAGTGATCTTATTTGTGTAAAGCTGTGTATTTTGTTAATAAGTTTAAGAAAAAGAAAAATCTCAAATACTTCTTCGTAATTCGTTATATTATGCTTTTTTCAATTTTTCTTTTTACAGTAGTGTCCGAATTATATTTATATCATATTGGGATTCCCCCTACGCGTGGTGCTATTATAGACGCACAAAAGACTGAACGTATTTATAACTTCAAACTATATTTACCTTTTATATAATCTTCTCACTGTTTTCTTTTACATGCAGATGTACATGAACGAGTGGTTACACTCACAAAAAAGGTTAGTGCTTTACTTGTAATTCCGTAAGTACCCCAATATCGCCACAATGCGCATGCTCCGATGACGTGTTTTTGTCTACAATAACAAACTAATCATAACAAAACGGCGCGGCGACCTCAACGCGTACTTTATTCAAGCCCTGACTTGGCGAACTTTCCTTCGATTGAACACAGTGCAGTTATCATCATCATTGTGGGCAGAAAGTTCATAAAGAGATGGAATTTTACAAGCAAACCTAGTTTGCTTCTGTTTAGCAAGTCTATATTTCAAGCAATGCATGTGCATTCTGCAGGAATTACAAATTCCATTTGGATAAATATTTCTAATCCCTGAGTCTTCAGTGACCCTGATATGGACCAATTTCAGAATTTCCTCTGCATATAGTAGCATTTTGCAATTTTTTTTTTGTTTTTGTTTTTTTGCAACTTTTTTTTACATTTGCAACCACAAAGTCTGCACAATTGCATTAAATTCCCCATATGTACACTGCATCCACTGTAAACTCGTGAACTCGTGTAAGAGACAGTAAATATTAAGCAATTTAATTATACGTGCAATTCAAGAACTACAAAAATAGGTTTTCTGACCTGATCGCTTCATTATTAAAGACCCGCAAATACTTTTTCTTAAAATTAATTACTCGATCATACATTTAGGCGGTTGAAGACAATCTGCGGAAATGTCTATCAAGGTCATCGAACTTTAAAAGCAAATATTTCAACTTCTGCATCGTCTTTTCTCGCCATTTCTTCTTCTTGACCTTCAATGGAGCCATAAATAACAAAATTACCTCATTGCATATGCGCAAAGGGTATTTCCCACTACAAAATAGGAAAATAGCTGAGCTAAATTAGCTATCCAATTATAGAGTCGGATTACGGGAAATTCTATCTCGGTTCTAGATACTACATAGTATGTTTATCTAATTATGCATAAGCAAAAATAGCATTGTGTTTTGTAATTGGGTTAGAGCATTGTGCTCAAAATCACAAGGCCTCTCCCTTCTAGTTGGAACGGGTTCGATTCTTGCTCGCGCCGATATATGTGAGAAAGTTTGCCAGTTTACTTACGGAAGATCGGTGGTCTCTTTCTGGGTACGGTTTTCTCCTCCACCAATAAAAAAAAAATGGACGCCTCCAGATAACTGAAAAATTGTTGAGTGTGGAAAACAATAAACAATCAATGCCCTATAAAGCAATTTTGTACAAAAAATAGTTGATGAACATCGGGCCATACATTTTATCTTACTAAATAGATTACAATGCTTCTAGCACCACGTCTATTATTTAATATGCAAGTAGAATTTATGAAAAATGTTCAATAAATTAATCTTAAAATTTCTATGATAGAAGGTTTTTATTTATTTTATTTTATCCAAGTGATATTTGGAAATTTCATTGGTTGGTTTGCGGTGCAATGCATGATGGAAAGGTAAGATATTAAATTAATAAACTAAAGTTAAACTAAGGAGGCGGGAAAATGTATATATTGCAATTACAGGTTATAGACTTTGTATGTGAAAATATGATGACCGAATTTTTTGGTGCGTAGAGGGACCGAGCTTGCGAGTCTCTTACGAAGTCTACAACTTTTATTTCTTTATTGATTTAACTGAGTAATGGAATAAAAACAGGCAGAATTTGACGATTAACAGCGTAGTGGTTCCACCAGTGCACTATTACCGTGTTTGTGGGCCGCAAACATTTACAGGAAAAAGAAGAGATGACATTGATAGGGTATAATAATACAAATATTCAGTTTTCTTTAGAATTAAAACCATTCGCTGCAGACATGCTTATGACTATTTCCATACAATGAATGGTTTTATTAATAAATGTTATGTGCGTAGTACTTACTTTTAGATTAGAGGGGGTGGGTTGGGCTTACACTCCCCTCTCACACTGACAAAAACAAATCCTTACTATTTGAAATGAAAAAAAATAAATATACTAGCCTAGTGGATTCTCCACAGTTTTACTAAATGAAGAAGCAAAAATACTACTACTAAAAAGGTAAAATATTGAAGATACTTACGAAAACCGGCAAAACTAACTTTTTGTACTTGCACACACCCACCACCACCAACACAAACTCTTTATGGTTAAATCAGTGGTATAGGCTAAATTAACACTTTTAATTTTTTTTTTGAAATTTGCATAGAGATGTAAAATGGTAAACATGCTTTAGACAATTTTTTACCACGTGACCTTAAGGAAACTGCCCAGAACAGAATTTTTCCGCATCACGAAAAAGTAACAAATAAAAAGAGTTAGGTTAGTATCGATCGGACAATTGTGTCCTATCCTAATTAAATAATAATAACAATATATAAATTCGTTACATTTTGGATACCCACTTCCGACCCTACCCGGGGTTAAACTCGCTATCTGCGGAAACAATTCTCCCAGCAGCATGTGACCATCGCTGAAGACTACTCGACCATCTAGGGAATTCAAAACGCTTGCTTTCCATAACGATGGAAGTCTCAGCTACACGATCATTGAGAATGGAAATGGGATACAGTTGTTTGACGTAAAGAATTGGGTACCTAAAATATGTTGAATTTTTCTGTGGTTTATACCAAATATGTCTTTACTTATGGCAGTTTTGACTATTTAAGAGTCCATTGTAATCGCTCTGCTTTTGTGTGCTTTATATTAAATATATCGTAGCCACTGTGTATAGAATTATGTCAAGTAATTATCCCATTTGCATTCTGAAAGATCACATAGCGAGTGACAGCCTGACGAGAATTCCATCGTTATCGAAAGCAAGTTTTTTGTTTTTACTTGCCTAGATGGTCGAGCGCTCTAGCGCGATAGTCACACTAGGTGACGAAATATTTAATATAAATCAGAGAAAAATCCACAATATTTGGATACCCACTTCCGCCCTTGCCCGGTGTTGATCTCATGACCTGCGGAATAAAGTGTGACTATCGCGCTAGAGCGCTCGATGGTCGATGAGAGAGAGAGAGAGAGAGAGAGGAATGGTATACATACCTGAAATCTATATACGAACTTCCCCTTCTTCTTAGTAACACCACAGGTTCCAAGCTGGGTGTTGAAGGGTAACGCGTTCGTGTCGCTTGATAAGTTCAAGCAAATTCCGTTTTATCCACGGAAAGAATCCACAAAGTCGAGCACCTGATCTACATTCAAACTGTACACGAGGTTTTACCAGCTTAAACACATCAAATATTTTCTTAATTGTAATTCCCTACAATAATAAGCGCAGACTGACATACTAATACTACAGCTTTGGATGGATTGATTGATTTTATATTGTTTAACGTCCCGCTCGAGAATTTTTCACTCACATGGAGACGTCACCATTGCCGGTGAAGGGCTGCCAAATTTAGGCCTATGCTCGGAGCTAACCGCCTTTAAACAGAGAGGGATCTTTATCGTGCCACACCTGCTGTGACACGGGGCCCATTTAGTCGCTTCTTACGACAAGCAAGGGGTACTAAGGATATATTCTAACATCCCGAATCCCCATGGGGCCTACAGGTTTGGAAATTAAAGGTCTTTCTAGATGCTTATGTAATTTACCATTACTCATTTAATGAAATAAACACTGAACAAACTAATAATGTACTGCTGCAGCACATGCAATATATTTATGCGAAATAAAAAAGATACAACTGTGATCGGAATACTATTAGTCAATATGCGTCTTTGACCTTTGCAAAACTGCAACTCAAAATAACACAGGTGTAAATATGAATCCTTTAAAGTAAAAACGTACGTTAGAAAAATTGTTAGTAATTTGTTTCATGATAAAAGGTTTATGATGATATAATGTAGAATCACATATTATGAACTGATTACATTTTATGTTTTCTGAGCTCACGCTTGCCTCCTGGATTTTTTCACATGCTTCGAGTAAAATACAGTGCAAAATATATTAGTAGCATGCGGGGAAATTAGAACACGTCGTAGGTATCTTTTTATTGATATGAATTTATTAAAAAATATACAAGTAATGATTTAGATTAGAGAAACTTTCAATCTAAAGTCTTTCAAACTAGAAAGTAAAAGATATACAGTGCATGCATGGTTATTGAAAAAGTGAAGATTACGAACAGTGTTCAATATCATAACTCCTATTAGGCAAATTAGGCAAATACGGAGGCCTGGATATACCAGAGGTAGGATCAGATGCCTAGGAGGAGTATGCATACTTCGTCGATCGGTTACACCAGCCGTCAGCCCTGTATCTTGATCAGGTAAATGGAGTAATCCGCAGTCAAAATCATTTTGTAAAGAACGAACTAGCAGTTGGTATGAAACACGACAGACAGCATTTGACTCAATGACAGGTGGTACTGACAAACCATAGATAGTTATAAGGCAGACTACTGACAAAGAAGTTGATGTTACAGGGGTTTATACTGTATCATCTAAAGTCAGCATTTCGCAAATGTTATGGTCGTTATAACAATCTAGTTCACCGGTACAACTATTAGATCAAGTGCTGTCTGACGTATTTCATACCCATTGTTAGACCGTTCTTGGCATACTGATTCTGACTACAGATTACTCCGTTTATGTGATCAAGATATAGGGCCCTTGGCGGGTGTGATCGGTCGACAGTGGATGCTTACTCCTCCTAAACACCTCATCCCATCTCTGGTATGACCAGGGGTCCAATGTTTGCCCATCTCTCTGATTTGTATTTATTTTCTATAGGAATTACGAGATTGAGTTCTGTTCGTTATCTGCGCATTTTCATAAAACTGTTTCTTTACAAAAATATACAAAACGTCTGTGGAAAATAAAGGAACTCTATCGCACAATGGACTTGATAAAGAATTTTTTTAAAAAGCCAGAGTTATTATATTGGATTCATTGATTTGAACCATCACTGATTATTCATATATAAGGCTTATGAAATATTGTCCGGTGGGGATCAGGGTTAGAATAAGTCCTCAGTACCCCTTCCTTGTCTTACATGTAAGAGGTGATTAATTGGATCGGTCCTTCAGATGAGAAAGCACAAACCGAGGCCCCGTGTCACAAAGCAAATGCCAAGCAAAGGCCTAAAGTTTGCAGCCCTTCAACGGCAATTGTGACGTCTCCATGTGAGTGAAATGTTCTCATACGGCATTTTAAACAATATCCAACCAACCAACTTATGAATAAAATTTATGTTTTACAAGATATCTTACAATAACTATCGGAAAAGATTGCAACAAAATTTATGTTCTTATCATGCATAAATCGAAATAAATCATAGATTTTACAAAATCTTTTGACATCACAGGAGAGTGAAATTACTTTAATGTGTCTGAAGAGGATTTTAATATTTCTTTTATACATTTTATTCTGACAAAGTATCAAGCTCTTCATTTTTCATATTTAGCCCATCTGACATAATCTTCGAAAGAATATAGATGAAATTCTGTTGCCAACTGAATGACCGAGGTTCTCCAAATTTATGACCTTTTAAATAAGTGATTTCAGGACCTCGTTTTCAACTACATGTATATCAACATTACACACGATATTTATACAAGATTAATGCATTTATAATCAACAAAATGTCAAAAGTATGAAAACATGATCCAAACCGTGAATGTGAATCCTGCGAGTCCTAAAGTTCTCAGTCGTAGTCACGTGACTGTGGGAATCATGGGGCAGACAGTTATTTTTCACAAACAGTTCACACCTGTCGAGCTAGATCTATAGTATTGACCTGTTTCTTTGAATAGAGATCTAATATACTGTAGACGTATCTAATTTCGTGTCGGACAACATTTCGTGGTATGACCGTAGCTGCACCTTGAAAATGTTTTTAATATGAAAACACAGAGAATAGAAACCAAGAAAATCTCCAATGTAGAAATAGTGATTGTTGTTGTTGATTGATTGTTTGTTTTCCGCCACTCTCAGCAATTTTTCAGTTATCTGGTGGCGTCCAGTTTTTGTAGGTGAAGGAGAGACCCAGTGTATCCGGGAAGTGGCCACCGACCAAATACGAATCACCCTATTCTGGTAAAGAACTCAAACACTTTATACAGTTTGCAATTGCTTAACAACAGACCTTTAGAAACCAACAATATTTGTTCCCATTTTATGTTTATGTCAATATTTTTCCCAACAATATGATTGGACACGGTACGTTACTTACATACAATTGAAATGATAAAGTTTGAATCAAATCATAGTGAAATATTAGAAGAAAATGGAAGTAAATAAAAATAATGAATAATATTCTTATCATATGACTTAAAATCTAAAACAGTAAATTTCAAATGAAATAATTATATTTATTTTTGCATTTTATATAAGTAACAGAGACACCATAATTCTTATGAAGAACACTTGAGTCAAGAATCAATATTTATTTTGACAAACAGGTTTATGGACACTTGAAACAAAAAGCAAGATGTGTGTATGAAAACACTAATAATTCTGTAACCTCAAAGTAAAGGTCACAAAAAATTAAGAAAGAAAAGGAATACACATGTGCAATATGACATTTTATCCCACAGTTATGTTTAATTAACAGTGAACCTAATAATTTGGTAGATTTAATCCCGTAGCACTTGCAAAATGAGAATGATATTTTGTGAGGCATAAGTTATTTAGCTTGGAATGTAGACGTTAAATTTATGTTTCCCAGATTTGATTGATTGATTGTTGTTTTCCGCCACACTCAACATTTTTATCAGTTATCTGGTGGCGTCCAGTTTTTATTGGTAGAGGAGAGAACCCAGATACAATGTACCCGGGATGAGACCACCGACCTTCCGAAAGTAAACTGGCAAACTTTCTCACATATATCGGCGCGAGCGAGATTCGAACCCGTGCCGACAAGAGGTGAGAGGCCTTGTGATTTTGAGCGATGCTCTAACCACTCGGCCACGGAGGTCCCCCTCCCAGATTTTTTACTACATGTTTTAGTATTTTTATGATGCAGTTGATTTATGTAAAACTTCATAATTTACAGCCGATTTTCATTAACATATTTTGTTATTGAGGGCTCGTGCCACATCACTTATTCCCACAGAATGGTATGATGGTGTTCATGATATAATTTATGATTCGTGAATAATATATAGTCATTAGAGAAATAAAATAGAAATACGAGAGCTGTTCCATATGTAATGTGTATTGTACCACAACGCGATAACGCGTTGAACGATTTCGTCGATGATATAATACTCTTGAATAACTCCATTCAATACTTATTCAACAGTATAAACACAAGTCTTCAGCTCTACATAGTTTTAAACTTATAGTCATTTCAATAGACCAGTCGTTGACCACTGTTGTAAAAATGGTTGTGAAACGGGTTGAGAATATCAAAGAAATTAGAGCTTACATAACACTTCGCATAGAACTCGGTCATTCGCTGATGCAGATTTTTAATGAATTGAGGGAAGTCTATGGGTTTGATAAGGTATCATATGAGACAGTTCGTAGGTGGAGAAAGAAATTTCTGATTGGCACAGAGTCCGTCAAAGATGCAGCAAAATCTGGTTGACCTGTGACTGTAACAAGCAAGGCAAATGTCTCAAAAGTCAGGGAAGTAATTGAAAGTGATGGCGGGTACAGGATACGTGATATTGCCAAAGCTGTTGGCATATCACTATCGCATCGCGGTTGCATTTCATTTTGAAGCGTATTTCGAAAGTACGATAGATTTCTGCCAGATGGATACTGCATATATTGACAGATGACCTAAAATGTTTCCTAAATTCAATCAAGGACAATTTGCAAAAATTGTTACTGGTGACGAAACATGGGTTCAATATTTCGAACCAGTAAGAAAAATTAGAAACAAAATATGGCTAACTATACACGGTAGAAAAGTTTTATGATTTCTTTGGGAATCAACATTTGATTTTCAAAACTTCTTGCATATATTGTGGTACAATAAGTCTGAAATCTCCCCTTCACAACAGTTGATATTTTCGTGTGAAGTAAAGACAGAGGTAAAGCGTTTACTAGATCCAGCAATGTATCTCTGCTTCGAAGGGGATTTTTTCGTGTAGTTTTGGAATGTAGTATACGTAATTCATTAAATGTATTTAAAACTGAAACATGAATTTTAAGATTTTCTTCTTTGGAAAGGGAACTTGGAGCAAATGTGGAACTGAAACCACGATTGTTTACGATATTCGCTATCTTCACTTTCTCACACGATTGTAATGATGAGTCTTACAAAGACAATGTTCTTACTGGCCTTGTTGGCTGGAACCATGTATCCTGTCTAGTTCTTTCATCACTTCTTGTTTACTAACCGATCGCGGTAGCTCATTGGTTACAGCGTTCGCTTCGTAACCGGGACGTCGTGAGTTCGAGCCCCGCTCGTGCCATGTCAAACCTAAGACGTAAAAATAGGTAGTGGTTGCTTCTTCGCCAAACGTTCGGCATTTAGAAGTGAGAATCACGGGTATTACCTTTAAAACGGAAGTCCCGTGTCACGGTAGGCGTTGGCACGTTAAAGAACCCTCACTGCTACGGCCCTGAGCGCTAAGCATAGATCTAAATTTGTGGTACTTCACCTACAGCTGGTGACGTCTTAATATGAGTGAAAAATTCTCGACGGGACGTAAAACAAACAAACAAACAAAACAAACAAATACAAAACTGAAGGATGAATGACATATACTGTTATTCTAGTATACGAAACCAACACGCATTGGGTTGATACAGTGATAATAAACAGTCCATCCTTTTCAGTGGGGATTCAGATTAGAAAAGGACCTCAGTACCCCTTGCTTGTCGTGAGAAGCGACTAATTGGGGTGTTCCTTCGCAAAAATCGAGGCTCCTCGTCACAGTAGGTGTGGCACACTAAAAACCCCTCAGTGCTCAAAAGCCCTAAGGGCTGAACATAGGCCTAAATTTTACAGTCCTTCACCGGCAATGGTGACGTCTCCATATTAGTGACAAATTTTGGTACGCATTTTTGCTTTGACATGTCTAATACGGGATTTTAATATTCCTCTTATACTTTTTATCCATTCTGACAACGTGTCAAAATCTTTTTCAGATTTAGACCATCTTCTGGCGTAATCTTCGACAGAATTCATAATAGAGATGAAGTTCAGTTACCAATTGAAAGACCGAGGTTCTCTGAATTTAGGACCTTTCAAAATACGTGATTTTATGTCATTTTAACTATATCAACATTGCCAGTAATGACATGTCCAGCTGGACTATAATTAAAAGAAGACAAAGAACACGTAGGCGGATTGAGTATAAGATGGTCTGTAAAATTATGCACTACTATTAACACACAGTTGGCTCAATACCACATTGCCACCTTTGTTGGAAAATAAAATTTTGGGTTGTGCCATCAAAATTTTCAAAATTATTTTTCAGTATTTCAGCATATTGAGATATTTTTTTTTATCAAACTTTAGCATAAAACATGAAGCATAGTACGTGATAGAATGAACCACGGTTGTCATGGTTGGTTAGAATATGCTCTGAAAATCCGGATGTTTTGCTTAATTTGGCCATCTAATTAATTATTGTTAGACAAAGTAGCAATAATAAGTTCACTGTTAAATCTCTTCGGCGTCTTAATAAGTAGATGGATGTCTATATCACAGAAGTGTCTAAATATGGAATTTACACTTGAAAAAAGAACATGTTTATACCTGGGTATGCCATTAATCTCTTGCTATTAAACTACTTACACTGTTTGATGAAAAAATAACTTTAACTTTCAAGTGTCCTCTCACAGTCAAAAGTAGCTGGATGTTTACATTTCAGAAATATGTCATTCAGGGTTTTTTTTATATAAACAAAGGTGATTTTCATTCATACCTGACTATACCATAATCAATCACTCAAACATTTTTAGGGAAAATACACTTGACTTTCAAGACTAGAGTAGCAAGATTACGCAGGTAGAATACCAAGATCTGTATGCATAAAATGACGCTGAAGTTGGCTGTGTTTACATGGGATTTTCCATTATTTGATCAAACAACAATGTAAATCGGTCATAAATGCATGAAACGGACCAATGAAATACGTTTTTGAGGAATGTCAATTCTTGGGTACATTTTCAATAAAGACTTGTGAATAATGCAAAAATAAAGGTGGTTTCATAGAAAAGTTTTATGGTAAATATGAGGTTTTTATCAATATCAAATCATTTACAAATAGGTTTACAAAATTCTATAACAATAATTTTTCGACATCCTATGTCTTTGAATAATTAATTCTTCACATTATAGAATTATTCAGTTCTGTATTTCATACATGAGGGAAGTAATTTACATACCTGGAAACATCAGGTAAAACAGCTGTAAGTGTATGCTATAAATAGCTAAATTAGTTCTTTCCATTCGAATAAACCTAAAATCCTACAAAGATTATACAAAATTAAGAAAAGGTAAAAACAACAACAACAAAACGGACCCTTAAAAACTAAACATTCAACGACTGAAGTTATCAGTCAAAATAAACATTTTAGATATCATCCATCTTAGTTTATTCGTGTAAGTAGCGGATCACCTTAATTGATCTTTTATACCATATTCAGATAGGAAAATACTACAACCACTAAAATATTCATATATATATATATATATATATATATATATATATATAATACAAATTTCCAGTTATAATTTATTTCATTTGCGAAGGAAACATTTGAAAGTAAGGACAATTTACGTTAAAATATATATAAGTTATCCAGTCATTGTACTTAAATGTTTAGCCATATTCTGATAGAAAAAAGCTTTACGTATATAATCCTTAATTGAATATATTTATATTTAAGAAAAAAATCTTTAAAATTGTAAGGTTTTGTTTTTTTCATCACAAAGTATACGTATCTAGTCTAGTACCCAAATATGACATTTAAAATAATGTGATATATTCTGATAGTGCAATACTCCTTATTATGGATGAAGTTCTAGATATGACAAATACCTTCGAGAACGATTTAACTTCATTTGAATTGAGCATAATGATGTTTAAGTGGTTCACGAAACTAAGCATGGAATTTCATAGCATACACTTATATTTAAATAACTAATCCCCGTGCATATGAACATTATAATTGTGTGTGTGTGTGTGTGTGTGTGTGTGTGTGTGTGTGTGTGATTAACAACCAGCTATACAAGGTTTTAAAAGGAATCGCAAGTATTAGTAACAGGTTACCAATTGCAAAAGCCCCGTGGGGATCTGGATAAGAATAGATCCTCAGTACCCCTTGCTTGTCGTAAGAGACGACTAAATTGGGCGGTCCTTCGGATGAGACCGCAAAATCGAGGCCTCGTGTCAAAAAAAGTGTGGCACGTTAAAGACCCCTCCCTGCTCAAAGGCCGAAAGAGCCGAGCGTACGCCTAAAATTTGCAGTCCTTCACAGGCAACTGTGGCGTCTCCACAGGTGTGAAAAATTCTCGAGCGGAACGTCAGGCAATATACAGCCCACCGACCACAATTGCAAACGCATGATTTCTATATAGCTAGCATATTATATATTATTATTATAATAGAGTAGATACCCTTTGTGGGGTTTTATTATTGTTAAATTCTTGGGTTTTTTTGTTTGTTTGTTTTCTTAATTCATTTTACATGACATGTTTGCACCTCAATCGAATAATATCTCGAAATGTATTGTGTAAAATTCCATTAGTAGTAAAATCTCCACGTAGATGATTATTAATCAAATGTTGCAATCTGTTATTTGTAGCTAGTTACTGGTATCTACAGCTATTATTGGAATCAGCCGGCTACAAGTAGCTGACTACTAGAAATTAACCTTTTCAGAATCAAAACGCTGTCTACTAGTAACCAACTGTTCTCTTGTTAAGTGACTTGCTAGTAGTTTACCAATTGACCATGATTCTGACGGCCGGTTCTGTCGGTTTTATTTGTAGGCAGGTTCGATACTTATTTCAATACTGGCGTCTCAGCACTGTTTTGTTTCAAATCTTTGTGCTTTGTTTTACATTTCATTTTGCAAATTTTTCTATGATTTAAAGACCTCACCAGGTTAGGGGAATTGACAAATTCTAACCTATGTCTGACGCTTACGGCCGCAACGTTAATGTCAAACGGCCACCGTGACACGGGGCCTCAAACAGCCTCCGTGACACGGGGCCTCAAACAGCCTCCGTGACACTGGACCTCAGGTTTTAAGGTCATATGCGAAAAACCCGTGACTGTTACTTCTAATTTCAGGCACCTGGCGAAGGAAACGTCATTACCTATATTAGCTGCGGATACCTTATCACAGACAAAAGGATACATACCGCTCAATATACGTTCTACTACAATTTATGAGATTGATAGCTGTTCCTTATCTTTACGTTTTCATTTAGTCAAGACACTTTAACTGGTAAATTTCTGAAATACACTGCAAATGAAACTGTAAGTGTAAGTAATGAAAGTGACCTTTGGACTTATATACTGTCTGACCAAAGTGTTGTTTGAACAATTGATTGCCCATGGTCTAACGGCTTCAAGCAACAGTTTGGTCTTCCTGTCGGGAATATTTTTCTCCAACTATTGATATCTGTATGATGAGAAAAGTAAGTACCCTTTGCTGGTCGTAAGAGAGGACTAAATGGGGTGGTCCTTCGAAAGACAACGCAAAAACAGGTGCCCCGTGTCACTGAAGGTGTAGCACGATAAAGATCCCTCCCTGCTCTAAGGCCGTAAGCGCCAAGAATAGACCTAACTTTTGAAGTCCTTCAACGGAAATGGTGACATTTCCATATGAGTGGAAAATTCTCGAACGCAACGTTAAACAATAGACAACCAACCAATCAAAGTGTACTATCATCTTTAATAGTTACGAGGGGTGATCAAGAAGTCCAAAGACTACTGTTCAGTTGAGAGACATAATGGAAAATTGTTACATAAATAGGGAGGGTGACGATGGAACAGCCGATGTTATCCCGTTTATCATAAACTCGAGTTGTTAGTTTGCCGTTAACGTAAAGTATACAAAGATGTGGGCTCTTTTTTGAGTTCACGTGGATATATCGAACTAACGAATGAAAGTGAATGTCGTTATTAAGTAAGACATCTTCAGTGTATCAAAATGTAAACTTGTTTGTTTGTTTTACGTCCCGTCGAGAATTTTTCACTCATATTGAGACATCACCAGCTGTAGGTGAAGTTCCACAAATTTAGACCTATGCTTAGCGCTCAGGGCCGTAGCAGTGAGGGTTCTTTAACGTGCCAACGCCTACCGTGACACGGGACCTCCGTTTTTTAAGGTCATATCCGAAAGACCCGTGATTCTCACTTCTAAATACCGAGCGTTTGGCAAAGGAGCAATCACTACCCATTTTTCGTCTTAGGTTTGACGCGGTCATGGCACGAGCGGGGCTCGAACTCACGACCTCCCGGTTACGAAGCGAACGCTCTAACCGTAAACTTAAGGCCACAACAAGAGATTTTTTCTGAAAAAGATTTTGCCTCATAAAAAAGCTGATAAGGGAGCACAATACAAATTTCAGAGGACTGCTGGAAGACCTGGTCTTCAAACACTATGTAGGTAATGTCAATGAGGAACTTTAACATGATCTTTAAGTCATTTTCAGAGTGGATATGCGCGTAAAATCAGAACGATGTTAACAAAGTAAGTTTTGGATGACTGATCACGAAAAGAAACAGTTGATGTTCAAAATGTTAAAATGCCTGGTCGTTAATTTGTCGTGTGGAATGGTTTTGTGCAAAGTGTTGAAGTCATACTTTTTGATGCTGTTAATTTTGGAATATTTTTGCGACAAATTTAATAAAAATATAGTGTTCATTAAATTTTACGTTTTGATTTTTGATTAATAATTTTTCTCCTGGCAGTCTATTTTGCCCGTTGTCCATTATTCCATTATATACTGCTCCAAAGGAATGTTATTTCCTATAGATATACCATGTCTGATAAGATCTTATCATTTATAGTACACAAGTACTACTGCAAATAGTAATCTATGTCTTATTTCTCGTTTGAGAATGAGGCTAATTCAAAGCTTACTTGTTTTTTATTTTCCAGTATGTGTAGCCTGTGTACTTGTTCAAAGTGAAGTGTGTATGGAACGTTTGGCAAGACTAGAAAAGATGGTCGAGATTTATCAAGAAAAAATGACCATCTTGGAGAAAAAAGTAAAAATGCAAGGTCGGACCATTCTTCATCTGGAGAACAGAATGCCGGAGAGTCAATTGACAAGTGAAAATAAGATCCTCAAGGAAATACACAAGGTGCGTTGTAGTTGTTCACGTTATCGTCATCATCAATATTATTGTTTTTATTCGCCTCGTTGTTATTTTTACGTGTATTATTAATGTTATCAATGTTGTCTTATTAGTTTTGTTTTTATGGTTGTTTTTCTCGCTGTTGTTATGTTATTCTTGCTGTTGTGTTATTGTTCTTGTTGTTGATAAGTCGTAAGTAACAGAATTATACCTGTGTATTGGAACAGATTGAAAAGCAAGGTGCTGTTGCTACAAGTTTGACTACTGGAAATTACAGTCAAACATCAAACTTAAACCTATGGAACCTTAGATCAGCCATTAACAAAAGGTATTCCAGGCCGACCGCGATCAAAAGTAAGACACAACTCTCTTACAATTGTATTCACAATTGTTACAAAATGTTACGTTTTATATGGTAACTGATTCACCTAATATATGAACTATTTGTATGAACCTACAGAGATGTATAGACCTGCATGCATGTGATTTATATTTACATGTACTGTCACCTCTATAGTTACGAGGGTGAGCAAGAAATTCGACGACTAGTGTTATGACAATAATCTGCATCAAATTTAATGAATAATTGACAATTTCTTAATGTACAGAAAAAGTTATTGACGCAGAATCCCATACATTGCATTGTATGGTAAAAGTAACGATCCATGAAATGAAACAGTCAAAATTCCATAAAAAAAAAGTTAGTATCAGATGCCACAAGGAAATCTGGAAGAGTTGAATTACAGTATTCCATGGACTTGTACTGAGTCACTGACTTGGCTCTTTGAAAGTTAACAAGTTAACTACATTCATGTTAAACGACGAACAAAGCAATTCATCAGACTGCTATGAGCAACAATATTACACCCTCTTTAAGCCAACATTTTAATTGAAAACCTACAATGCAGTCTCTGGGCATCCATTTAATCTGAGCATCATTGATGGCATATTCAGAGATCGACAATCAAACTAGCTTCGACAGGTTTGTGACCTTTACCAAGTCATTTCACAACTTGATTGAATTCACCTTGGAAATTTCTAATTCCAAAACCACACACAGTACCCACTCTAAAGCACACCAATGTTCCGAACTTTTTCAACTTCAACGTCATTTTAAAAAGAATCATTAGTGTACCATAGACTCCAAGCCCGAGTAATGCAATCAACGATAGAAGAGATCGCTGAGAAGATAATCAATCTTTCACATGGTATAAAAAAAACAGAATAGCTATAGGCTTGCATTTTAACTTTCCATCCTATCAGTATATCCTCACATTCTTCCACCCAACTTTTTACAAACGTTAGTGAACGACCTATGTCTGTGAAGTAACCTCCCTGAGTACCTATAGGGTATATTAGTAAAGAACAAAATGTCCATTGAAGCTTCAGAATTTGTTTTCCTCTCTGATGACTTCTCAAAACACCTTCCTCGGTTACAAACATTATCAGCAGTCTCGTCAAAGGTCCCAGTTACAAAATGAAGAGTAGCATGTTATATAAAACCAACAACTGTATTTCCATGTATCTCATCAGCTGTGTTGTTTGTCAGACATAGTAAATGGGTGAGACGGGATATGTTTTATTACCCTGCAGCTTACCGTCAAAACGAAGACTTAAAGACCCTATTGGAGAACGATACAAATAATTCAGTGGTCATTGTGGGAGAACGTTTTACGTCTTGTTATTGACCTAAGCCTCACCATAGTCCTCTCTGAATGTTTTCTCTTTCTTCATTCTTTCACGTAATCCAGATCTATGTTTGTCTCTCTTCTCTCACTCTTGTATTATAAAACATATACGGTACAAATTTTGATGCAGCAGATGCGCATTTCGACATATAATGTCTCTTCAGTGATGCTCAGATCAAAAATGTTGGAAATCCGAAATAAAAGCAAACTTGGAAGAGCAGAAAGAACCAAAAAAAAACCAAAAACCAACAAACAAATAGTGGAGCCAAATCCGGCAAAGGATCAGAGTTATGCATGCGGGAGATAATCCGTAATTTTGAAATGAATTTCTTAATTTTATCACAGCAAATTTTTTTTTTATACGTAATTCATGCTAGTATATAATCCCACTTTTTCCTCGGTTGAGGAAATGAAAAATTCGATTTCCTATAAACAACATTAAAATCATATCTTATAGACATTTTCTACAATTTTTATCATTGTTATGAAAAATTAATGACATTGTCGTCTAACTTGAGTTTTCAAGAAATGTAAAAGACTGTGTATAGTCCATTTCTATTCTGTTTTGAAATATCGCTCATTTGCTGTAATCACAGTTGCTATAATCTCAGTTGTTACGACAGAGAAAGTGGTTGATCCATACATGCAGTCATGCAGTTACTATAAAAGTACAGAATCATTTTGTTCGGCATGCCATCATGTTTTAATTGCATGCATGGCTACACTGTTTTTCAAAGAAAATTGAAATTAATTTACTGATGTTAATTTACTAGGCTACGTACTAGTTTCTTTGTTTTACGTCCCATCGAGAAATTTTTCACTCATATTGAGACGTCACCAGCTGTAGGCGAAGTACCACAAATTTAGATCTATGCTTAGCCCTCAGGGCCGTAGCAGTGAGAGTTCTTTAACGTGCCAACCCCTACCGTGACACGGCACCTCCGTTTTTAAGGTCATATCCGAAAGACCCGTGATTCTCACTTCTAAATGCCGAGCGTTTGGCGAAGGAACAATCACTACCTATTTTTCGTCTTAGGTTTGACGCGGCCATGGAACGAGCGTGGCTCGAACTTACGACCTCCTGGTTACGAAGCGAACGATCTAACCACTGAGCTACCGCGACCGGTACGTACTAGTAAAACACAATTACATGTCAGTCTAGAATTCCATCTACATGCATCCTATATTACTGAACCAATTGATGATGGCTGTAGCTGGACAAACCAGAACCTTCTCATCTTCAGCAGTTTTGTGATCCTATAATTGTATATTTCATCCTGCCACCTTAGCCATGATCAATAATGGTTATTTGTACATTCTAGATTGTTATTAGTCCGTTTTAGAGTTGACCCATTCTGATATTTCCTTTGTCATTTTGACACTTAATACCTGAATCCAATAACCGTATCCCATTTTTACAACACTGGATGAAAAATGCAGCTTCCGCAAGGCGGAAACACTCTGGAAACTGTTTGGAAATTTAGCTATGCATATGGTTTCTGCCACGTTTCCGCATGGAAACTTCACGAACGGTGTTACGTCGGTGCTCTGTAGATGCAAATGGTGACATAGGAGTGGTGTTTAACAACGTAATTTTTGGATGACTGATCACTAAATATGAATATTTCCTTTTCCCATTTTTGTTAAAGAAACAACTGTTTATGATGTCAAAAAGTAGAGTGTTTGATTTATCTGGCACAGTACGTTTGAAGTTTCTCCATCAAAGCAGTTAATATTTTCGTGAGTAGCAAAGATAGGGGCTAGGTAGAACATTTGCTGGATCCAACAATGTATCTCTGTAAGGTTTTTTGTGAAGTTTAGAAATCCAATAAAGGTACAGTATACATAACTCATATACAGAGAGAGAGAGAGAGAGAGAGAGAGAGAGTGTGTGTGTGTGTGTGTGTGTGTGTGCGTGTGTGTGTGTGTGTGTGTGTGTGTGTGTGTGTTTGTGTGTGTGTGTGTGTGTGTGTGTGTGTGTGTGTGTGTGTGTGTGTGTGTGAAGAAACACGAATAGCGCTTTCATTTCCGATCTTCAGAAACTTCAGAAGATTAGAAGCACAAAAGTTTTACTAAATGTCTTCGTGTTTCTTTTTATATATTTTTAACATTTTTTACAGTACCTATACTTTCAACGATCATAGTGAAAAGTGATTATTTATGTATGTAAATATACTCTTACACAGAATCCGTCACCCAGACAGTACCTGCATTTTATGCTTACATGTCCCACTACGAGGTGTCTCCGAGCTCCCACCATACAATTATTTTTGATGCGGTCGGGACAAACAGTATGGAGTGTTATAACCAATACACAGGAATATTTACAGCCCCCGAGCCAGGGCTATATGTATTTTCGTGGACGATTGTCTGCGGGCCAAGAAGCGTCATGCACACTGAAATCATCCACAATTCTGCAGTTCTTGGGATAACTCAATGCAACACCCTTGGCCTTGATGAAAATGATATAGTGAGTTCAACCGTAGTCGCATTAATGAATGCAAGGGACGTTGCCTTCATCCGCACCAGTTCGAAGCACCCCTCGAGCGGCGACATTAGAAGTAACGACTACCATTACTCTTCCTTTTCCGGTTGGTTGTTGTAAACAAACCTACAATAAAATTGAACATTTCTCTTGTGTATTTATCAATATTGAAGATACACATGCAGCTGGCTGGATATGAAGGACCATTTCTGGTATTCATTGCCATTAAGCAATATTACATATTCAGTTAGTGAAATCGCCTATTCCGAAAAATGTGATATTGCCTTATTCCAGTAAAGTGATATCGCCGATTGATTTCGAAATGGTGATGATATCAGATATCATCTGTGGAAATAAGTTGTATTACCTATTAAAATAACCAATGCGCCCCTTCAAATGGATTATATCACCTATTTGAATAAGTGATATGACCTATTCATTTTGATATCGCCTATGCAATGCCTATATGTCGTCGCCCATTAATCTTGGTCAAGAAGACGCTTCCACTTTCCCATAATATTTGGAAAAGTTTGAGAAAGCAAACGCTGGAATGATAGGAAAAAATTTAGTATAAAATTCGTTTTGAGTAATTTCCACTTTTTTCATGCATTCAAAATAATTGTAAATTATTTGTATTATGGATTACTCTCCGTAACATTTCGTTTACAGTGATTGAAATGTTTTTGAAACAAAGCTGCGAAGATGGAATTTTCAATGCTTTGATTGATTTTTTTTTAAAGATTTCATCATTTGCTTTAGTGGCCGCCATATTCTTTTTAAGAAATGCAAATAGGAGATATTAACTATTGGGATAATCTCACCTATTGAGATTTATTTGTAGGTGATATCCAGTAGGTGGTATCACCCATTTGAATAGGTAACTAATTTGAATAAGGTAATACTACTTACGCGAATAAGCGATAACACCTATTCAACATCTCTCATCTGAATAGGCGATATATTTCATATTCAATACGCGATATCACTACATGACAATAAATACCAAAGTGGTGTCTCATAGGGTGGACTACTTTCACACTGTCAATATCAGGTGAATGAAATGAGATATCTGAACACCTGTGTATCCATCTGGATTATTTCATCAATAAAAATCGGATTCAAGACTGAGCTCTTCCCATTTTACTCGTATGGAAGTCCTAAAAAAAAAAGTGGTTCTGAGATTATCGTTTTAGCAAAGAAAACTGTAGTTTTCGTTGTGGTGGGTTTTTGGTGGGGTTTTTTTTCTTTTTGTTTGTTTGTTTGTTGGTTTTTTTTCGTTGGTTTTTTTTTTGGTTTTTTTTATTGGTTTTTTTTTTGTTTTAGGTTTTATTTTTATTTTTTTTTTTTTCATTTGTTTTAATATTTTTTTTTTATTTTTTTTTAAGTTTAATTTAATCTTTTTAATTATTTTTTTTTTTTTAGTTTTATTATTTTAATTATTATTATTATTATTTTAATTTGTTATTATTTTTTTTTTATTTGGGCCGTGGTATCGAGGTTACTTTAAAATATCGTGTGGACACCAACTGCGACTTGAAACCTCCACTCTCACGCCGGACACCCGGCGACGGAACGATCGTTTCATAGCCAAGATTATCAACACTCATCAAAATCCTGTGTATTCATTCTCGGAATGAATGTCATTAATACCTCTTGAATTGCTGAAATTTTATAAATACATGTTTAGTCCCAGTACATTTTGATTTTAATTTTTGGGGTTTTTTTGGTTTTTTTGTTTTTTGGTTTGTTTTTTGTTTTGTTTTGTTTTGTTTTGTTTTTTTGTTTTGTTTTTTTTTATTTTTTTTTTTTGTTTTTTGGGGGGTTTTTTTGTTTTGTTTTTGTTTTGTTTTTTTTTGTTGTTTTTTTTTTGCTTTTTGTTTTTGTTTGTTTGTTTGTTTGTTTGTTTTTTGTTTTTGTTTTTTTTTTTGAATATGATATAGGGAAATTATCGGCTACGTTTATGAATAGAACTGCTTTTAATGATCGAAGGATTCTATTTTTATAACAATCTAAGCGCCGTAACTCGTTCCGTACTTTCAGTTTGAGACGTGAGGGAAATACCACTACTTTCGATGTGATCTATTTTCATAAAACAAAAACAAAACTATGGCCAGTGAGGTAAGTCTCTAGTTTGTTATATTCCATGATACATAACATACTATATATATATTATACATTTGCATGTGTAACGATAATTTGCAAGTGTGATCGGGAAAAAATATCATTGTAAAACATGTTATCCTTTAATACAGGCATGATGTCATTAGGATGTCACATGCATCGTGTGTAATGATACTGATTAGGCCCAAGGACCCAATAAAGAATCAGGGACAGTCATTTCGAGAGAGAACGGCAAACTATTTTCATATTTTACAAAATACCGCAAAGCCATTCTATTTGTGTTTAATTAAAAACCAAGGACGGATTCATGATTATTGATTTACATGTATTACATCCGTTATATTGTTTAACAATGTAATGACGATTTAAATTGGAATTTCTTACACAGGCACGTAAAATGGGGGGGGGGGGGGGGGGGGGGGCAGAGTAGAAATGATGAAACCCATGTAGCGAAGGAGAATACTCGATTTTACACAGTTGTGAAGTCAACTTTTCCTTCGGCTGCCCCTCTCCCTTTCTCATCTTGAAAAAGGATGTTACGTGCCTGTGATGCTTTGATATAAATCTTAATTAGTTTGTCCCCCTGACCCTCACCCTAACCCCGAAGGTAATTACAATAAGGATTTGAAATCAGAAGGACATCTAGCATCCAGGGGGTTCTAGGACCGTTTAGGAAACCCCCTCCCCCCCCCGAAACTTGAGAAAATTAAAAATCAAAACCTAAAATCACACCAAATTGGACCAACTGTTGTATTTCTAGAGGATGCATCGATTTATTTCTTATTCAATATTTTAACAAATGAAATGCTTTTGTTATTGTTTTATCGGGTGATGAAGTAGCAAGCATTGCTGGGGGTGGGGGGGGGGGGGGTGGGGGGGGGGACATAACCCGTTACAGGTTATTGCACGCGGGTACACATTTTCCCCAGCAATAATTGCTTCTTCACCCGATGAAACAACAGGGAAAGACATGTTATTGTTTATTTTTATGCATTTTTTAAAAAATTTATAAATATACTGAAATCGTTGACCCATTCGTTACATTAAGGAAGTATTCTACATTGTCATAATTGCTTACTTCCTTTTAAAACGTGAATGATTTAAAATGTAAATCAGTAATATTTGGTCTGTAAATTCCCATTAGATTTAAACTGCCGCGCTGAGTAATTCAGTAGCTTAGCAGATCGCGAGTTCGAGTTCAGCAGGGGTTTTCATTTTTTCAGATCTACTTTTTTGACTAAATAAAGTACATTTGAAGGTTTTCAATTTTAAAATAGTGTTGCATAGATCCTCCATTTTTCATTCTATCAAATTTCTCCGATGTAGAATCCTTCCCTGAAGTGACAGCCATTACGAGCTGACCTTGATGACATCCCATATTTGGTCATTATTGTACATGTACTAAACATGGATCGAAATAACTAGTTTGCAACAAACATATATGCATTATAGAGGATGAAAGCAATGTCAATTTCAAAAGAAATATATGGGTGGTCTCTTCCCGGGTACATTGGATCTAGGTTCACTCCTCCACCAATAAAAACCGAACGCCACCAGGTAACCGAAAAATTGTTCTGTGTGACAGAAAACAACAAACTATGTGTGTGTGTGTGTGTGTGTGTGTGTGTGTGTGTGTGTGTGTTGTGTGTGTGTGTGTGTGTGTGTGTGTGTCTTGATTAAAGTAAAATTATTTTCATAAATTTTCCCACATTCTTGCATTCGTAGCTAGATATGCCTGGAACCATTTTTGAAATTTTCCTTCAAATGATGACCAAAAGTAAGTTCTATTCATTTACAGAGGTCCGCCCCTAAACAATGATGACGTAACCTCAGTATTGTTGTTAGTAATTTCTTACCCAAAGATTGCAGAAAACTGACAGAAAGTAACATATTTCAAGGTTGATTTATTCCTTTTAAGATTAATATACAGGAACATCAAGACCAGCCGGAAACGCGTGAGGGTGCCGCTGATCTTCAGAGACTCCAGAGTCAGATTAATGAGCTCGTGGACATTCTAGAAGACAATGTGAAGAAACTGCTAGAACGGTCAGAAAATTTAGACGACATGGAGGAGCTAGCAGAACAATTACAGTGTCGGGTTTGTTATGGGTTTTTGGTTTTTTGGTTGTTTTTTTTTTGTTTGTTTTTTTTTTTTGTTTGTTGGTTGGTTTGGTTTTGTTTTGTTTTGTTTTTATTACGTACACTGTAATTTGCTTTCTTTGTTGTTTAGTGGGTGTTTATTTTTCTTTCAATCTGTCTTCCTTATTTTCAATTCAAGTTTTACATTTTTTTTATGCATTATCGTACGAAAATAATTGTATTATAGTCCGACTTTAGATAAAGATGACTTACTTCTGAGATTGACATGATTAGAACTGTAATACAAACTACAGAATTATAAAAACAGATTGTGATCAGACCGACAGAATCAAGGCGAGAACTTATTGTCGAGAGTTGCCGAAACCAATGTGGCGGATAGCAGACACACATAGAATCGGAGGGGGTGGGTGGGGTAGGTGGGTCCCCCCCCCCCAATTTTTCACAATGACATTCATTTGTTACTTCGTAAATGCAAATAAAAAATATATTGAGTGACACCCTCCCCCTATTCTTGACAGTAGTAATGAATGAAGTGAACGTTAAGTTTGAAAGTTATGAATAAATATCATTTAGTGAAGTATGAGCTTTATTGACACACCCAAACATTCGCAGTGTAACCCCCCCTCCCCCCCTTCCTCCTATACGAATTAGGATTTTGACGATAAGGTAAAACACCCTTTTTTCTCTATTTTTGCACGTCAAGATTTTTGAGATGCCAACTTCCTACTCCCCCACCACCACCACCATCTTTCCCACTTTACGATGATATGTACCTGAACTTATTGAAAATTCGGCAAAATAAATTGATTTTGTGTTTAAATTATTTTAATTTTTCGTGCTTTGATTAATCCGCATCATAGCCATACATGTTGTATGATTTCAAGCCAGTGAGTTCCGAGTGGTCACCAGATGAATGAGAATTAAACACATGTTGTATGATTTCAAGCCAGTGAGTTCCGAGTGGTTACCAGATGAATGAGAATTAAACACATGTTGTATGATTTCAGGCCAGTGAGTTCCGAGTGGTCACAGAAGAATGAGAATTAAACACATGTTGTATGATTTCAGGCCAGTGAGTTCCGAGTGGTCACAGAAGAATGAGAATTAAACACATGTTGTATGATTTCAGGCCAGTGAGTTCCGAGTGGTCACAGAAGAATGAGAATTAAACACATGTTGTATGATTTCAGGCCAGTGAGTTCCGAGTGGTCACAGAAGAATGAGAATTAAACACATGTTGTATGATTTCAGGCCAGTGAGTTCCGAGTGGTCACAGAAGAATGAGAATTAAACACATGTTGTATGATTTCAGGCCAGTGAGTTCCGAGTGGTCACCAGATGAATGAGAATTAAACACATGTTGTATGATTTCAGGCCAGTGAGTTCCGAGTGGTCACCAGAAGAATGAGAATCAAACACATGGCGCGGGACAACAAATGGGTGCTTCTGGTGTTGCTGTTAATCACCATTACAGTAGCTATAGTCACAGGTTTCGTTTTTGTAATAATAAATCTTACATCTGCCTGATAGCGATGTCCATGGATATTTATCTAGACATAAATACAATGTGCGTGGTGTGAGGATATCCAGGAGATGGGAGTTCAAGAAGTTTTTGATTACCATCAAATTCACCTTTAAACTCTTGGTAATACTTTACTGTGGTTAATATTGTTTTCCTAAAGTGAAGAATTGAATTAATGTTCCCTGTTATGATATGGTCGATACATCTGAACAGAAATGAAAACAAGATATAAGCTTTATGCTTCAATACCAACTAACTATTTCATCCATGGGAAAGATATACTGCTATATTATGGAAATTCTGTTACTCTAATGCTACAAATTCTGAAAATTGTACTCGGGCACGGGTTTTGTTGGAATCTCAGTCTGATGTTGATACTATAAATGCACGTGCTTTGGTTGTGATGTGATTACAATCGTGCATGTTCTGATAGAGAGATCTGATGTACGTTTGTAGATCTGACGGGTAATTTTGGCGTCGGCAATATTTATTTGTTTGTCGGGGGTGGGGGTGGACTTAGCACTTTATATTTTTGCACAATTTCATTCCACAAGTGTTTTATTTTATTTAGAAAAGTAAACATTTTAGCGCTTTTAATATTGACGAATTTTCCTCATCCGCCAAAAAGCTGACATTTCCAGCGCACCAAAATTACCCAATACGGTACTTCTGTGTACGGTACTTATACTATTCTGTACACGCTTCACTTTCTACCTTTTACCTGTAGTATTTCTGTGAATCTGCCATCGTTTCTTCTGACTGTGTTCAACCTTGTTCAAGTTTAGCATGGGGACCAGTATACTTAAGAAAACAATGTACTTACTACTTGATAAAATCATACTGTGCTATGTACTTACAAATTTTTTTGTATATAAACTACTGTAAGATTGTGCATTTCTGTAAGGTCGTCATCTGGTAAAGAATATATATATATATATATATATATATATATATATGTGTGTGTGTGTGTGTGTGTGTGTGTGTGTGTGTGTGTGTGTGTGTGTGTGTGTGTGTGTGCTTATTATTTTGTTGTTGTTTTTTTTTTTGGTTTTTTTTTTTGGTTTTTTTGTTTAGTAAAATAATTGTAGAAAATTCTAGTTTCGTCTTTCTTTTGACTTTATTGCTATTGTATGAACACGTGAATATAATGAACATTAAAACTTCTATAAAGGATACAAAATTACGAGTTGGGCAAACACGAACCCCTGGATATACCAGAGGTGAGATCAGGTACTTAGGAGGAATAAGCATCCCCTTTTGACAGGTCACACCAGAGTATGCCCTATAACTTGATCGAGTAAACCCGAGTACTCTGTAGTCAAAATAATTGATTTAAAAAAGCGTCTAGCAATTGGTGTGAAACACGTCAGACAGTATTTGACCCAATGAAAGGTTGTATTGTTAAACTAGATCGTTATAACAACCATAAATTTTGCGAAATGTTGACTTTAATCAATCAATAGCCTGCCTCGATGATCATACGCAGAAAAAGTTCTTACGTATCGAATCGGTTGAAAGACCTAAACACCATATGCAAGTGACAATGGAAAATTGCTACTTAGATATGGAAAATTGACGATGGAAAAGCTGAAATCATTCCACTTGTCATAAAGTTGAGTTGTTAGTTTGTTGTTAATATCTATGTTCAATGAAATATCTAAGTATGAAGCAAATGTGGAAGACTCTGTATTGTCTTTAATATTTCGAGTTTTCTGGGATATATCGAATCGACATATAGTGTTGATAGATAAAACGTTGTCGATGTATCTAAATGTCGAGTTGAAGGCCACACCGAGAGATTTTTTTCTCATGTAGAAAGAAATTCTGCCTCATGAGAATACAAAAACAGACCAGTTAACAAAGGAGTACATTTCGTGCCCATGGTAATTCCAACAAACTGTTGGAAGACCTGATCCCCAAAGACTACGAAGATATTGAGGTATATATATATATATATATATATATATATATATATACGTTTACAGTTTTGCGTTCACAAATCGTTCACTTGTCATTCGGAACACAAAAATGAAAGGATCGATAGATCTTCATAGCGAGGCAAAAGTAAAAAAAGGAACGGAACTTGTTTTTACGAGTGGAAGGAAACTTTCTTATCATATCAGAAATTTAAACTTCAGTTACAAAATTTCAGGATTATCAACTGTGAAAATTCAAAAACAAAAATTGCTAACCACTCATCAATATCAAATAATATAATAAATCATTTTTCTTTTTACAAATAATTATTATTGTGTGGAGTAGTTCTAAATGAAAGAAGAATATAAAAGCTTACTGTTATGAATTGAACCAATGTACATGTACCATAGCTAAGGACATGCGCTGGTACAAGTACCAAAAATGAGGCATTTTAGTTTCAGTTAATAAACACCCCACTCTAACACCATCACCACCCCCGTGAATTAGCATTTTTGTATGTTCAAGTTTAGGCAAAAAGCATAATTTATTGTCATTTCGTTATTATTTTGTTTTGTTTCACGGGAATTTTAGACAAGTCAGTTTCTTCTTACGCCCCTCCCCCCTTATTTTGAAAAAAAAACACTGCATATTAATGCACACACGTGCCCGAATGTAAAACTGATTTAACAATTATTTTTGATTATTTTTACGTCTATGATTATGATGTCAGACTTTGTTAGTAAACGTATTTACTCCTTTTGCCAAATTTGAAACTTCCGTAACCTTGGTCTCTAATATAAAGATGCAATTTTTTCTCGTAGTTTCTGTCTCAATAGATTCTTTAACATTCTACGTGTAGTTCAGTATTATAAACGGTTTTAGTTGCATCGAAGATTTATAAATATTGCACAATCTATACGGAATTCAATGTCACACTAATTATTTTACACGTACGTAAATTCTCGGATTATCGCCTCGGGTCGAATATATGTAGTTGCGATAAAGAGACTGATACAAAATCTAAGTGGGATTAAACCATTTGTACTGTGTACTGTTTAAGAGCGTTCAAGTGTCGACACGAGGTACATGTATCTACATGGAATGAAATTTTCTTTTGTTTGTGTGTGATCGCAGCGTGCATTGATGTATAATTTACGATCATTTCAAGAGAAATATACATTCACTACTCGTACAGAATTACAGACTGAATATATTCAGAATGTAGAGCATGCAATTTCCCGAATCGGTTTCATTTCATCATTTATTTATGGATTAAATTAGATATATATCTTTTTTCTGCCTGATTAAAAAATTAAGTACAATCCAAGGACAAGATCCGAAACATTCCGAGAAAATAGACCATCTCGTGTTCACCGTTCACTTTGCGTTCACCGTTCGCTCTGCGAGCGTTCAGTATTAGAAGAAAAAACAATAATAATAGTAGCAATAATAAAAACAAAAACACCCCCCCCCTTTTTTTTTAACCCCTGCATATCTGAAAGAAAAACAGTATGCTGTATGTATGGTTAGGAAGACCGCAGGGATCATGTGACAAATTGTGAAAATCATGACCCTAGCTGAACCAGGGGTCAGGCTTTAGGGTGGGGTCCAAATCAGTTTATCATGTACTTGAATATCTTCATTACTTTTAAGATCCCTACCCCTGGGTCATGGAGTGTTGGGTCTAAGGCAAACTAAATAGGTAAACGAGTAAGTATTTTGGTATTACATCTTATAATCAAATGAATTTCTAATACTTCCCAGGAGCATACCAAGCGAATCTAAATGCTCCGGCGTCATTAAGAAAAAATAAAAGACAAAAATGTAATAGATGCAATATTTTCAAGGCATTGCAATGACTTGATAATGTGATCCCATAATCCGTAAAAAAATCTTCTTTTTTTTCTTTTTCTTTTTCTTTTTTTTTTTTTTTTTCGTTGCTGGACTTATTCAAATATTCTTAACGGCGATCATTTTAGCGTATTACCATTACATCAAGCTAAGAAAAAGCAGCCAACGAAATAAGAAAATAACAAGGCTGTTCAGAAATTCATAATCAAATTCTACTGCAGCAAATGTAGGATTGTGGGATAATAAATATTTACTGAACTTCATTTTGTTATTCAGAAATTTACCATTTTGCCCCCCCCCCCCCTCTTTTTTTTTTCCTCGTCCGGCCTTCTTAGCTTCCTTTAGAAATAAAATAAATATCTACTGGGTCACTTATCAATAACGGCTGTGAGCACTTGTACCATTGCAATGTAGCATTTTTATCATTATTCTGAATGTTAACTGGGGTTTGCATATATTTCTATTAGGCTATCATGAAGAAATCATTGAATACGTGATTATGTAACAGAAGAGGAGACCCACCATGTAACTCATTATGTGTTTGTTTGGACATGAGAGGGAGTGGGGGGGGGGGGGGGTGTTCGTAAAGCAAGTTTCACGCAACATTCAAAGTGGATTGAAAATCCAAATCGCATGTGTCATTTCAATCCAATGTTTTCAAAGGCGTCCGCGCTTTTGGTATATCTATTGTGCTACGCTGAATGCTGTTATTTTCTTTGTCAACAGAGAGGGGAAAATGGCGTCTCCGAAGAAGTCAACGACGAAGAAATCGGCCGCAAAAAAAGTTCTTAAACTCCATCCGTCGTTCCTGGAAATGGCGATAGAAGCCATCAGTGCAAGCACAGACACGAAAGGCGCATCTGTACCATCCATTCGTAACTACATTACAGAAAAATACAAATCTGTGGACCCGACAACTGTGCGCTACCGCCTGAAGCAAGCTCTCACGAAGGCGCTCGAGAAAAACATGATCAACAAGTCGAAACGTTCTGACGACAGGCCTCTCATGTCGAGTAGATTTAGGATACCAGCGACGAAAAAGAAGAAAGCGACAGAAAATGAAGACGGAGAAAAAAAGATTAAAAAACAGAAAAAGGAGTCGAAGAATCTTGATCCTACGAAGAAAGTCCGTGCACTGAAGAAAGCCAGCAAAACGATCAAAACCCCAACCAAATCCCCTAAGAAGTCTCCCGTAAAACTTGCTCGAAAAAATACCGTGAAGGTGCCTAAACCCAAGGTAATTTCTCTGCACAAGAGGGGTAGGGGGTAAAGTGACAAATTACACGGGGAGGGGAGGGGTGTTGTTTAAAAATCGTTCAAAAAGTAAACATCCGTCATCTATACTTCTGTATCTTTTCAGACACCAAAGAGACCACAGAGCGCAAAGAAAATAAAGAAGTCGAAATGAAAATTGCCGTTTACTTGTACAGAGGAACTTCACAAGGAGTGTTCCAATGGATGCATTTGGTTGTGGTGGTTTAATATAGACATATAGTGTAGATGGACTAATTGCATGACAGTGGACAGGGATTTTTAATCTTGTAGAGTAGTTTTTTAAAATACTAATATTCCTATTTAAAAATTGTATACTTTTTTTTTTAGATAAATAGCTTTTAATTCTTTCTTGATACTTTTTTGAGTTGGTGACACGTGTGCGAATTCAGTCTTGGTACTCGGTTGGAATCACTGTCCGAGTACACTCTGCTGGTACATTCTGCTTGAAAAGCAATAGCATTATGTATGAACATATTTATAAGATATCGTGCAGTTGAAATTTATCTAGTAAATCGAAGAATTCGGAACAACGGTATTGCCAAAGAAAATGTGATCCCCATTTAGACAATGGAAACTTGGACGGTGTTGAAATCGACGAGCAAGAAAAACTGGAAGGTTCTAGACCTTGAATGTAATCTATTTTATAGCTTGAGCTCACCTGAGCTGTTATTGCTCCCTGGTCGAGTTTGTCATAGTCTATAAACTTTTTGAAGGCTGTCCGATGCTCCTAAAATAAAAAATTACTAATTTTGCCAAAATGTTAAATTCGGGGCTTACAGCGGGTGTGACCGGTCATTGGAGGATGCTTGCTCCTCCATGGCACCTGATCCTACCTTCGACCTCCGTGTTGCCCAACACTCGAACTTGTATATGTGTTTGGGATTTATGATTACGATTAACACATTAACTTCACCATTCGATATTCATGGGAAACATTTTATTTTTCAATGTCGGCTCCAATTTGATTGATATATATATGTATTGCTAGTCCAGCGGTTTTCAAACTGCAATCGTACTAAATGTGTATTAACGTAGATTGTGCAGTGAAAGGCAATTGACCAGTGGAATCGTGTTTTTGAGATTTGTTTATTGGTTGTGACAAAGATGTTGGTATTAAGTTTGTAGCGTTATGGTTTTATATTGTACCCATTGACCATAACGCTACAGTTCCCGTAAAATATACAGGTTGGTAATAGAATATGACTAGAACTAGGGAATGAAGGGTATTTGATTGACCAAGGCTGGAAAGTGGAGAAATAAATCCCCAAAATCTGAAAATCTTGCGCCGCAAATTCACCATATCTGCATTACGGGAACTGCAGCGTTATGGTTGAAGGCTAAATTATAAAATTAACGCTACTGTACTGCATTGTAGCAGCTGGGACAAGTAAACCCCAGAAGATGCCCTTCATGTTAGAGTATTTGTGAGTTGTCAAATTTGCAAAGGTTGGGCTATTTAAATGTTTAAAACTATAATATAGTTCATCTTTTTTTTAAGTGCTGGGTAGTCTCTTTTTGGATATAGGATCACCGGGCCACACTTATACTCAACCAAAAAAAAGTGAAGGGCCGCCTATTTTTCATCAATCGGTTTAAATTTAACTACATTATGGTATATTTTTCTTGCCAATACTGGGTTTCCATAAATGCTCATGCATTGTAATTCAAACACTCTTGATTCGTACTTATTCCTTCGCAGAGTTAATTATTGGAAGTTTGGCATTGCAGAAATGCTTTATTTTCTGTCGTAGGACCGTAACAAATTTTGTTGAGTATATATCAAAATTCAAACGTTCCTAAATTGTGTGGATTGTTTTTCTTTTTGGTTCACATTAGTTACGTTGGATTAGATTTAAACGTAATATACCTGTATAGAGGTGAATGTGCAGGACATCAATGCTGTGTTTGTCGTATTGGCCCTTATGCATCGTCACGTGTAAATTGAAGTTCGGCATTGTCGTCTTCAGTTTCGATCTAGTTTGGGACCACACTATCGGGTCAAAATAAATTATTGAAATAAAGATTGACGAACAGAATCCTTTAAAACTCGCACCAGCCAGACACTGGTGATCGATTAGGCCCGTTGGCCTCTTGTCAAATGGCGAATCATCCTTGATTTAAAAAAGTTCATTTTGTTCCTTTAAAAAGTCACGTCGCATCGAAGGAGATGAGATTGTGTTTGGGATGTCTAAAACATTCTCCTAAACAAGCTTTTCACACATGGAGCGCTGGGTCCATAGAAGGGGTTGTATCACAGAGGCTCGTCACGAACTTTTTGTCTTGCCAAATATTATCACCATCTATATCTATAATATAGAATTGAAAGGGCTAATACGTAAAGAGGCCCTGTGGTTGTATCGGAAAACAAATTTCTGAAAATTCGCTTTTAAGGGGGTGAAATATTTATTCTGCAGACCGTGACCTGCCGGGTTTACTTGGTAAGTAGTTTGAAATTTTCTTAAAGCTGACATACGTAGCAAATGTACTAGACTTCTCAATATTTGCCATGTTGGTTATAAATAAAGTTTTAGTATTATTTGAGATTTTCATGGGACGCAAGGCTGTGGTGTTTGCAAAGCTTCACTTTGCATCAATATTTATAATATACCAATCGACGGATTCAATTGGTTGTTTTGCGTCTCGTCGAGAATTTATATCACCCATATTGAGATGTCACCAGCTGTGGCAGCTGGTTGACTTGATTGGTGTACATCTACGAATGCATAGGGAACAAGAAACAAATAAAATCCTCTTTTTAAAACACCGTGCATTGCTCAATATTACAATAAACATTGTAACGTACTGAAATATAAGTTTAGGATGATTTAGACCAAAAAGCGAAGACTTTCTCTATGTATATCGATTGAACAGGATTTTCGGAGTACATGCGCTTGGATTTACAGATTTCTGGCCAACACCGGGTCAGGAGGTGAAGTTTGGTCCCTTCATTCATAACCCTTCCACAACCTATCGCAGATGTACCTGTGGCTGATTAGCTTCAAATGGCGCCTGGAAGATTTCGTGTATCGCTACTTTCAAAATCGCGATGTATGGTGAGTAAAGCTTATAATAAACAATATAAAAATATAATTTTAAAAAATGGAAGATGTGTTGCGGTGTTTTTTTTATATACACTTATCAATTCAATAAAAGCACAAAATTGCATGGAAAATTGGAGAGAGAGAGAGAGAGAGAATCCACAGATTTACAAGAAGTATTTCTCGTTAGATCTGTTTTGCACATTAAAAGGTGATAGGATCAAGGTTATTGTCCGAACGTCTAGTGCCTGTGGTTTATTTCTGGAGTATGGATACGTTTTGTACACAAGCGTTACGGGGGGGTAGCTGGGTACGGATGTAAATTAAGCTGAATTCGTTTCTCACCAATATTTGACAGCTGTTTAAGGGCACTTGCTACAAACAAAAACATAGGATGCATGGATTGACACATGGTTTTTAACTTATTCTTTTGTAATTTGTGCAAATATATTAGAAACTTGTATATCCAAGCCCGTAAATTCCATAGAGGCATAAGAGACAATTGCCACCTCCAACTTTTCAGCAAAGGCCTATTTTAAATTCCTTAGAATCAAAACAGAGATAGAAAGAAAAAACTATAATAATGCATTTTCATTGGAGAACATTATAATAGCAGAAATACTTAAATTACAGATAGATTCTTCGATTGATGCAGTTACTTAGACATTGTGCCCTACTAAACGCACAAGGAATACCATGCATATTAATGTCTAGCAATGCCCTAGAATCAAGGATAAAAAAACCCACACACTTGCACAAATTAAGGGTTAAATTACAACCTTGTTTTGTAGCGACGTAAAATATAAATTAATGCGGATCTCTCTCTCTCTCTCTCTCTCTCTCTCTCTCTCTCTCTCTCTCTCACCGTGGGGAACCGGGATAGAATAGGTCCTCAGTACCCCTTGCTTTCCTAAAAGGCGACTACATGGGGAAGTCCTTTGGATAAGACCACAAAAACCAAGGCCACATGTCACAGCAGGTATGGCACGATAAAGATCCCTCCCTGCTCAAAGGCCATAAACGCCGAGTATAGGACTAAAGTTTGCAGCCCTTCACCAGCAAGGACAGTGGAAGAATCTCTCGCTCGTTCCCTCTCATCAATAATGGAAGATAACTCTAATGTAATTACGTCTTTTATCACTGACGATAAATCACGAGTTGTGTCTCGTTGTTTTTATTTAATTCGTCTTATCCCCGCACAGGATTTGCATATGCATTTTATCTTCCGTTTAATTGGTGAGAACGTTTTTCTGCCCAGTGGGAACTGTGTTGATTATCGACAGTTCTGATTCATACAAAATCCTAAAATTGTTAACAAATTGAACGCCTTTTCCCCAAAAGCGACGATAGGATGCTAACTAAAAGGTCGTTAAAATTAACAAAAGCAGGGCGTTTACAAATTGTTAACCGTGTTCACTCATTTTTCTGTCCTTCTTATGCTAGATTAAGTTTTGACACAATAAATCCTCATATTTCATGACTTTTAATTTTCCGAATGAATGATGACGGGATTTTTATGTAATTTTTCTTTCTTTCTTTTTTTTTTAATTTCGAGAGCCGTTAGTATGGACTTTTAACTCGCTGATTTAATTTAAAGACAGAAAACACCAAGGAATCCTCTGCATGCATATGTATAAATTTTGTAAACATATTAAAAACAAATACTTCCAAAGTAAAAATTCAAATATACATGCATTTGATTATAACTGTAAGCAGCCTTGCAGCAGATTTATAAATACCTCTAATTATCTCTCCAGAAGGGACAATGATTAATATAGCGCACGTGTGAAAAAGAAAGATTGGACGCGATTTTGTCGGATATTGTTGATGTTTTATGCTATTTATAATTTTTGTGTTTACCTGTCCCCGAGGTGAAGGTTTTGCTAAGTACTGTATCCTGATGTACTCGATAAGGCAAGGTTAATATCTACCCTCTCATAATCAGCTCACCGACTACTCGAAAATGAAATGCGAATGACGAAAAATCGAACATCTTTGGGTGGAGTATTTAATCGATTCGTGATAATTAATCTACACATTTTACTACCATCCGTCAATAGAAAGCTATTGGGCTCGACACTTTTACTAAATAAATACAAAATTGGGATAAGTAGTTGAACATAGAAACGCAAAATATTAACAATCAAAACTTAAAGAGAATCAATACATATTTACGTGCATTGTGTGCTAGATGTATACAATGTGCACGATTGTACGAATATTCGTTTGTCCGCAAGTCCCCCCGTATCTTGTATCTGCACTTGCACTAAAAATTTGCCCAAACCACTTAAATTTGCTCTCCCTCTCTCTCTCTCTCTCTCTCTCTCTCTCTCTCTCTCTCTCTCTCTCTCTCTCTCTCATGGTATTTGTTCAAGGGAATTAAAAGCAATTAGTCCATGGGTGTGTTTGCGATGTATATCATATGCGTCCAGGAAAATATTGTGGACACGATAGAAAATTAAGTACCATTCCAGATATCTTTTGTGTTTTGCTTGTTATTCGAAGATGACACTTGGAAAGATGAAGATGCTCACTGACAACAGGCCAAAAAGGTCAAGGATTAAGGTAAAGGTGAATAGGAAAATGAAGTGACCACCCAATATTGATCAGAGACCAAGGTTACAATCATTTATATCAAACAATTTATTATGGATGACGCTTAGAACCGTAGCAGTGAGGATTATCGTGCTAATGCCTACCCTGACACGGGAATTTATTTGTTAAGGTCATATCCGAAAGACACGTGACTTTTACTTATAATGCTGTGCTTTTTGGCGAAGGTTTGATCAGGATCGAGTATGTCGAACCCGAGCCTCCGGGTGACGAATCTAACCTCCAGACCACTAAGCTTTTGTGTTCATTGAATACTGTATCACAATGTAACGTAATGCTTTACACGTGTTATTATATAACCTTAGGATATGAATTAATGTTTTATAACATCACTGAATGGTGCCCTACGATTTGAAATCATGTTTTAGAATGCAATTCACTGCATGCTGACTTACTAAATCATTTTATATTTTATGGTATTACTGAACGCTGTCTTGCTATCAAAATTAATGCTTTAGAATGTTAAGTGCTATTTTACAATATGAAGTAATGTTTCAGAATACCCCAGTTAATTAAATGCTGTTTTGCAGTATGAATTAATGTGTCAGAAAAAGTCCTGATTAAATGCAATTTAGAGTGTTCTGATTGAAATCTGTCTTTCAATATAGATTCGTTTTTGATATGCTATTAGTGGGATATAGTCTTGTCATACGAAATACCCTGACTGAATTTTGTCTTACGACACGAATTAATATTTTCATGATTCTCATTTGAATATTGTAATTTGAATTATTGTTTTGAAATGTTATACTCTTAGATGTTATATGAAGTTATCCACTCAATGTTTTCTTACGACATAAATTAACATATTCGATTGTTATATCAATGTGTATGAATGTTACTGACTGGGTATTGATTGATTGTTTGTTTGTTTTACGTCCCGTCGAGAATCTTTCACTCATTTTGAGACGTCACCAGCTTGCCTTACGATAAAAAAATTAATATCTTTGAAACCGTTGCCACCTTGTTCCCCTTTATCATTCATTTACTTTTCATTATATTTTTCTTTTCCTTCTATTTTTGTTAAATCAATACGTAATTATATTTGATTTGTTATCATTACATGTAAATCAAATATAATAGTATTTCTGAATACTGTCCTACGACATGAATTAATGTTTTAGAATATTTCTGAATGCTGTCCTACGACATGAATTAATGTTTTAGAATATTTCTGAATGCTGTCCTACGACATGAATTAATGTTTTAGAATATTTCTGAATGCTGTCCTACGACATGAATTAATGTTTTAGAATATTTCTGAATGCTGTCCTACGACTTGAAATAATGTTTTAGAATATTTCTGAATGCTGTCCTACGACATGAATCAATGTTTTAGAATATTTCTGAATGTTGTCCTTCGATACAAATTAATGTTTTAGAATATTTCTGAATACTGTCCTACAACATGAATTAATGTTTTAGAATATTCTAAATACTGTTCACCGACATGAATTAATGTTTTAGAATATTTCTGAATGCTGTCCTTCGATACAAATTAATGTTTTAGAATATTTCTGAATACTGTCCTTCGATATGAATTAATGTTTTAGAATAGTTCTGAATGCTGCCCACAACATGAATTAATGTTTTAAAATAGTTCTGAATGCTGTCCTTCGATATGAATTAATGTTTTAGAATATTTCTGAATGCTGTCCTACGACATGAATTAATGTTTTAGACTATTTCTGAATGTTGTCCTACGACGTGAATTAATGTTTTAGAATGTTACGGAATGCTGTCTCATCATGTGTGTCACTGAATGTTGTCGAGATGGAGGGATGCTCCCACATATGGTGCCCTTGCTTCTAATGTTATGTGTGAGAAATTGTCGGAATTTATTTCTGTCCAGTATGACATAACATCGTCAAAATGGTTGTTCGGTTCCGGAATTCAATATTTTGTCATGTAAACGCCCTTCACCGCAACTGACAATGGGAAACCTTTGAAAAATTACCCATTTCAGATTCCAACCAAATGCTCAACCGTACACTACTAAATTCGGACATTTTTACGATTTAAATACTCAAGAAGTCTTCGCAAGATTTACTCTTGTGTATCACTATTGTATGTTTTTTGGTTTTTTTTTTAGTTTTTTTTTTGGGGGGGGGGATGCTTTACAATGTTGCGTACATACAAACCTGCGTGTATATGCATATGCTCATTATATATTTGTAATATTTCATATAAATAAATAATGAAAATGTGCTACGTAATTTTTGTGACAATTGTTTTACAAAGTAATTAATTGCCTTGTCAAACAACGCATGACTTAATCAATCAGTCATTATGTTCATAGAATGCAGAATAATTAATGACTGGAAGTACGGAATCTCCCGGAGTGAATGACGGTATTGCGTTCTCATTTTTCCTGCTTGACGGTGTTGTGATTTTGATATAAATTTAATGGTTTCGTGTTTGAATATCCATTTTAAATAAAATTATCTGTTGTGATACACGTCTATCATACTCTAGAGTTAGGATTTTTGTCAGCTCTAAGTTTTCTGGTAGTTTACTTGGACCATTTGTTTCTCTGACTACTTAGGCACGCGAAATTATTTCAAAATATGATGTATAGATTTTTTTTTTTTACTTATCTATTCTAACACTCACTGAAATTTAATTTTGGAAACCTTACCGCAGCCATGCGAAAAAACATTCATTTTTCCTGAAATAAAGATCAGACCGATATTAGGACCACACCAGCATCGTGGTTATTCTCTCTCTCTCTCTCTCTCTCTGGCCTCTTCGAATATTATTATATTGGTTTTATGCTTATATAATTATATACATGTATAAGGAACGATCACCTACTTTTTTGTCGTATTTTAGTGATTATTGAATATCCAGGTGTTCATTTTTCACTAATAGTTAGAGTACGTTATTCTATGCATGAAATCACGATTAATTCTCTTTGCCATAACATCACCAGGGGAAAAACAATTGTTTATTTAAAGTTGTGTAGATATGCTCTTTCATTCACAGAAACGTCCCTGTTTTGTCTTTTGTGTATTTTCCAACAAAAAAATATTTGTGGTTAAATTTAAACACTTTGTATTAGAGTCGAATTGACACAAATTGTCGACTTGATTGAAAGGCTCCATATAGAGAGGGGCGATGTTTTATTCTACACACGTACCGTTATAATTTATTTTTCAGGACATGTTTATACATATAGAATTATACAATCGTTTTCCGTTAATTTTACGAAATATGGTGGGGAATTTTAAATTACCCTTCTGTAGTTACAAAGTTGTAATATTCAGAAGCGTACGTTTTCCGGGACAGTGTTAAATCTGGGTACAACAATTACATGCACGTATTTCCAAAGCAAGAACACACGATGCACACAATTCTAGCAAGAAACGACACTAATCTACCTTTAGCATATTTTTTTTTTCCTTCTGAAATATCATATGCTTGGCAAGTTGCGAGAACAATGGGAAAGGGACACCCGCCCACCCTCCGGGAAAAAAACAATTAAAAAAACCCCCACCAACTCATCTGGTCAGTGAGCTGTTTAATTCATTGAATATGTTTGAACTCATTTAAATATAGCATCTAGCACTCCAACACATTGATCGCCAATGCATATACGTGATTGGGCCATCATCTCTAGCGGGGTCAATAGGTGTTTTATCATCGTAAAATAAATAATCTAGGTAATCCGCTACGCCCTTTCATAATACAATTGCTATCATAAACAAAGATTAAAGATCTACTCTCCAAAGTGGAGAAATTGTGCACATAAATCCTCGGCTGGAAATTTGATGTAGGTTTTCTCTATTGATTTCATGTGAATCAATTATTGAATTATATAATGGAGGGAGGGTGCCCTTGGAATTCGATAAATAAAACATTTTCCGTTGCCCGCATGACCATAAATCATAAACATTTCTTCAGATAAGACCCCCGAGGACCGAATGGCAGGTGCCCGAATCCATAAACGATGCAAATTATCCTCAAATAAGCAACCACACCCATCGCATATAACAGCTGATATTGTTTGGTTTTAGGTCAGGCATAGTCTGTTTCAGGGAATCCCCGCCTCGGCGATGTGTATTCTCTACTGTTGTTTTCACCGCTCTATCTCAATGGTTGTCCACAGATCTTGCATTATTATAACACCAGTGACAAATTCTGACAACATTTTCTGTATATTTTGCATTTTATCCCACCAAAACGCTCTTCATGGGTGGGTATGAATGAACATTAACGTGGCTTCCCATTGGGCGCTTGTTATAGTCTTAGCGCAATATAAGCAGTTATACTACAAATGAGGTCGTTTAAGGAAACTAACTAACTTACGATTTAGAAATTATAAAGAAAAATATTATCATATTCCGGTGAGATTTTTATATGTAGTTTTCATAAGAATTGTGTTGGCTAAGACTAATGTATTTGCGGATCTGTGACCGTTAGAGCCGATCGATCAGTTGCCATGCGGATGTACATTTAAAAAAAGAAAATGTGTATTCCCCGTCGGCGCCCCTCTGTGATCTCGTATTACGATAGAGCGACACGGTATTATTATCATTCCATGCCGGTATTATGACAAAGTCAGGTTGAAATTATTATATATTGATGATTATGAAAAATGGATTACACGTTTAATTCTTGTTGTGACTGGAAGTTTGTCTGTATGAAGGGGATTTATCAGTGAATGGAATTCGTGTCTTAGAACGTTATGTTATTGTCCTAGCCTCACATCATAGATGCTGGAAAGCCAGTCGTCGTGGTATACATGCAGGGGATTAGATGAGTGTACTGTATAACTATATAATAACTGGATATTTCTGGCAGTCTAGTTTCCCCACTTTCCCGATGTCCCCGCCGGACTCGGAGTGTGTATTTTTTCCCCATTCTACAAGCAAATGGTTCGGTCATTTCGGCTGATGTTCAAACCGAAACGCTTTCTTACCTATGTTGTTCTCTGGTCAGTGTTCAACTCTGTCTGTGTCTACTCCCAGGTAAGTTAATTAGGTCAATATCTGGGTCACTCATTTACCACCCAGTTATTGATTTCATAGAGCGTGTACTTTTATATAGGGTTAGGAAGGGTAGGAAGTGCACAGGGAAATAGTTGGAGTAGTTTTTTCACTATGTGCGTTTAATGGCTGAAAAGACTTGCATTCTTAATTAGGAACTCTTAACTAATTTATGGAAATATTATTCTTCTAGCTTTTAATGTTAGAAAGAAAATTCTAATTTGAATGTACGTAGTACATTTTTATTAATCATATAACATATACTTTATTTTTCTACAAATGATGTCTTTTTGTTTTTTTTACTTCGTGATATAAATAAAGACCAAATAACTGGTTTTACAGTTATAGTTCTAGGAGAGAGAGAGAGAGTTTTAGAGAGAGAGAGTTTTTGAAAATGTTATGTAAAATATTGAATCCGCCACTTGTATTTGAATGATAGCGTTCTGAGCCATCGCTGGCGATCAAACCCAATTCTGAGTCATTTTGGCGGTTACGCTTTTTTTCCCCTCTCTCTGGTGTCGCTAACGCGAGCATCAATTATTTTTGATCATACGTTAATCAATCAATAATTTATTATTATATTTTTTACTATCAAAAAGACAACGAGGAACAATGTCATTATTAGAACAGGTCGTGACATTCCAATGTCTCACTAGATTAAATTTCCCGAAATCAAAGACATATGTGGTATTTCAGATTGAATGACAAAATACCAGTCTTTTTAAAGCAATATTTTCTCACACTTTCAAATGTCGAGAACAATACGGATTTCCTTCTTATATATAAAAAAACAACAACAAACCAACAGTAAAATTTCATTAGAGTTAGTTTTAGTTAACTTTTTTATGAAAGAATTAAAAATAAGTTGAAACCTCTTTAACTTGTACGCACGTCATATCCAAATCCAATAATATTGTTCACAATATTCAGAATTATTTAGAATTTATCGATTTATTTTTTAAGTGGCGCGAACATGCACAATTTAATTAGAATTTATGAAAAATAAAGAACAAAAAACGCCATATAATGTGTTTGCATCTGTAGTTATAAATACATCTGGTGGTGGAAATTGACAAGACGCAGATTGGGTGGACGTTTAATATCCTTGCAAGAACTAACGCGGAAGTTCTGGAGTTTCATTGTACCTCGTAAACCAGGGTTACCATGTGCTATGTGTTAATCAGTGGGAACAAGAGCTTCCTTATGTTTGCAGAATGTTCTGGGTGGGAATTTTATTTTCCATAAAACTGGAATAATATTTCAATTAAAAAATTCACGTTTTGTTTTTCTCTTTTAGTATAACTTTTTACAAGTTGTCTACAAAACTTTATTGAATAAATTAAAATTAGAAATTTGAATTAATTTTGATTAGTCTGTATTTTGTATTCACCAGTTCTGAATTAATGAAAGACAGTATATGTACTTGTACTTGTTGTTTAACTGATAGAATGAAGTCCACATCAAATAGACTCCATACTTATTACTCAAGTTAGCAGTAATTACTTATATATAGATGAGAATATAGCAATAGTATTATACACGCCGTCACCAGAACTGAAACTAAAGTCAGAAGGCATTTATGAATTTTTATCAGCATCTATCCAAACACGAAATTCTTTGCATTGAGTGCTTGCTTTAATTTGCGTCACAACACTCTACGCTTTTTAACATTGCGTCAATTTAAATCTTGATGCTGTGCATGTTGTGTGAAGTAAACAAGATTGACCCTGTTATTTTCCAGCAAGATAAATCCTATTGTTGCATGTTGCACATGTCAGTTATCAGCTGAAGTCAAAGAACAATCCTGATAAACATGCTTATGCAAACAGTTGCACTTAGAAACTGCAATTAAGCAAAAATGACACCGGGTAGAGAGAGAGAGAGAGAGAGAGAGAGAGAGAGAGAGAGAGAGAGAGAGAGAGAGAGAGAGAGAGAGAGAATGAATGAATAACGGTTACGAACTTTAAAAGCATTGCTATGTTGGGATTGACTCTGAACCATTACCATGTTAGGATATCTGAAGCATATCTGTACTTTGCACTTCGTGTATATATGTATTGTGAGAAAATTTTCAAACCTGTATCCGGACCATTTCAAAATTCAAACTTGGTAAAACGATAGGCGTGAATTAGTGACAAACGGCGCCCTATTGGCTTGCCATCAGGGATCAATATATATATTTTTACTCGTGAGTAACTCACTGATGCAATATGTATTTGAATATTTATATCTATCTCTACAAATCTAGTCCCAGTGCACGTTCGTTTTAATTAAATTTGAGTGCTGCAAATGCAAGCACGATAGGTGCGTTATCATAAAGTTTATGAAATACCATATGGTAAGTTGTCTCTGTGACCAAAAGTCGTGCGCTCTCAGAGCTGTTCTGTATTGCAGTCTGTATTGAGAACTATATGCAAGGCGTCAAGGCTGTGCAGAGTACATTGCACGTGTGTTATAAATGTACATGATGCATGTAGGTATTACTGAATTTGATAACAACTGATAAATTGTCCATTAATATTGGAATATTGTGTAACAGACATCATCCGGAATGATAAGCCGAAATAAAATAAAAATCAAATGAGAAAAAAAAAATTGCTATCGAGTCATAATAGAGATAGTCTTAAAACATATGAGGTTAATGGAGAGAGAGAGAGAGAGAGAGAGAGAGAGAGAGAGAGAGAGAGAGAGAGAGAGGTATGCTACCAGCAGGTACTGTTATTGTACTCTGTTTTTATACTGTTATTGTATTCTATTTTTGTACTGTTGTTGTACTCTGTTTTTGATGACAGTCACCCCACCCTGTTATTTCTGAAGCAAGTACAAATATGGGTCTCAGCTTGAAAGGCTTAATGTACTGTGTTTCCACATTGTCCCAAATGTCCATAAAGACGGGTGTACCGCACCACCTTAACTGATGTCCACAAAGACGGATGTACCGCACCACCTTAACTGATGTCCTCAAAGACGGATGTACCGCACCACCTTAACTGATGTCCATAAAAGACGGGTGTACCGCACCACCCTAACTGATGTCCTCAAAGACGGATGTACCGCACCACCTTAACTGATGTCCATAAAAGACGGGTGTACCGCACCACCTTAACTGATGTCCATAAAAGATGGGTGTACCGCACCTCCTTAACTGATGTCCATAAAAGACGGGTGTACCGCACCACCTTAACTGGTGTCCATAAAAGACGGGTGTACCGCACCACCTTAACTGATGTCCATAAAAGACGGGTGTACCGCACCACCTTAACTGATGTCCATAAAAGACGGGTGTACCGCACCACCTTAACTGATGTCCATAAAAGACGGGTGTACCGCACCACCTTAACTGGTGTCCATAAAAGACGGGTGTACCGCACCACCTTAACTGATGTCCACAAAGACGGGTGTACCGCACCACCTTAACTGATATCCACAAAGACGGGTGTATCGCACCACCTTAACTGATGTCCAGAAAGGCGGGTGTATCGCACCACCTTAACTGATGTCCACAAAGACGGGTGTATCGCACCACCTTAACTGATGTCCAGAAAGGCGGGTGTATCGCACCACCTTAACTGATGTAACAGTCATCATAGCAAGATAATCAGAGGGATCTGGGTTCGATTCTTCCCAGGAGCGACAGTTGTCTTCCTTTCCAGAATGTTAGGATGCGTGAAGACAGGATTATAAGGTTTTAAAGGATTCCGGCTTGTCCCATGAGGATCACTGACTGGGTACAGTGAAAGTTAGTTTTGTGTGTTGAACAAAATCCAAACTCGAGTGTTTCGAATTTCATTATGACCTAAGACTAGTGTAGCTCTGAATTCTTGTAACCCCCGTTTTTAACAGACGAAAATATTATAAGCATGGTCAAAATCGGAGATATCCCTAGGTCAGTTTAAACAAACACGGGCTGCATCGGAGAAGGATTCATTTTCGCGCAGAATACAATTATCACACACAGAACTACACAATTATAGTTCTTATCATTATCAATTATAGTTCTTATTATTATCAATAATTAGTTGTGTAAATGCAATAGATTACTGACGTCTGTGACCATGACCTTTGACATTTCGACCCCGACCCAAATTCTACGCGCACGTTTTTCTTTTCCCAACTCCTGGAAACTGACGCTGTAATTCATAATGTGCATTGTGATACTCCATCTACAAATAACGTATCTACATTTATTCCTTATATTCATATACAGTAATAAACAAGGTTTCAGGTCAGTTTGAAAAGTCAGTGCGTTTATCGAAAAATAGAAGCACTGAAAGAGCATAGCTTTGTTACTGGGAAATATTAGTAAAAGTAAAAACATTTGGTCACTGATCCTAATCTTAACCCATGACCTTCGCTTAGTATTGAACTTAAGATCTGTTCTTGACCTTTCGACATTTATAGAAATTTCACTTGTTCACTTTCCGTTTGTAGTAAGATATTTCAAACTAGAAATGGTATTTTCTCTCTCTCTCCCCCCTCTCTCTCTCTCTCGAATCCAGACTTTGACCCTACCCTGTCTTTTAGACCCAGAAATTTTACGTCTGTCTCCACCCCCACCCCAAATGGAAGTAAGAGGCCCTCATATGAATGTTGTCATATTCACATAATTTTTCAGACAGGCACAACGAACACACGCTGGTACCCACGGCCGCACACCCACAAGACAAGTTAAAAAGGTAGCCCTCTATGCACCTCAGTTCTAGTGGAAAGGCTATGTCTGTCCGTTTTTCTATAGAGAATGACCCTGATATGTGCACTTGGTTGTTGCGTAACAGCAGATGGACATGGGGATCTATCTGAAACATTCACAGATTTATACAAGATTGATACAGTGGAAAACAGTCTATACACTGTGTACAAATATATGCACAGTACTTCACTCGACATTCAGAAACATGCCCCTGTGATGACTGTGCGACACAGTTTTGACACAGAGAATTTAACTGCGGTGACCTAATAGAGGCCTCAACAGAAGAGGTTAGTTTCGAGAGTGTTAATATCAACCCAATATCGTTGACAACAACTCCTGAAAGCAAGATGGATAGAATTCTTGGAGAGGGCGGAAATATATCATAAGTTGACAGCTACTACCTATTTCACGAAATTTCACGTTTTCTCTAGTATGTCTTTCAGTTAATTAAGATAACGTCTCCAATATCGCATTTATTACAGTCATGTTTTAAACTTTTAAACAATGTTTTGTCGCTCACTCATCAGGGATGCGAGCGATTCAGATGTGCCAATTTTTCAACAAGACCAAAGATATTTTGCCGATATATCTTTTTTTTTTACACTCTGCAATAAATTCCAAAGGGTGCAGAAAATCTTTGTAGTTGATGGGTGGACCAGTTTCTTCACAGACTATCCTGTGATAGAATATGAATAGATTAAGATTACCACAAATCTGTCAGAAAAACGTTCCCACCCAATAGAATACTAGTATATTGTTCCTTGTCGACCAACTTAGATGTAGATTAGTAACTGTAGATTAGTTCCAGCAATATATATATATATATATATATATATATATATATATATATATATATAGCTGGATCGAATCTGCATGGCGGATATATCTACTGCACGTACACTTATGAAATATATAATTTTCAGTGTACATAATCGAGCATCAAATTAAAATTAAATATGGTGGCATTTAAATTATCGATTTGTATGGTGAAATATTTTATATATAGATATCAAAATTGATAGAAACATAATCACGATTCAATTGATTTCCTTTGTGTCACCGAATGGCGTACACATTTACTCGTGTTAAATCTCTTTAGAGAAGAGTGCCTTTGAATGTTAGCTATGCCTGTCCACTCGCAATCTGCGCATGCTCGCAATTTCACTACTTCTCTTACAAGGGGATAAATGTGTTATTTTATTAATTAGAATGGCGGTTGTGTACATCCGCGTACTCGGAAATGGCTCTTTGTACGAATCTGTTTATCTTTCCTATATACTCGGGCGTGCCACATCCCGTTTCGTACGAGTCGCTTCCTAAAGAATGATTTGCTATACTGAGACACAAGAGGGCGTTACTGATGTACCAAATACGACGAGGTCCGTTTCAAGTAACATGAACATTAGTACAAAATAAGTAATGCAATATACATTAATTGTGAGCAAAAAAAAAAAAAAAAAAGACACTTAAACATTATACATATCACTTATTACTGGCACGTATAGCGTTAATGAAAATATTTGAAAATTACACACTCCTATTTCTACACGGTACTTATTTCTTGCAGGCTCGCCGTTTACTCTTATAAAACACATTATTAAAACACATTGTGGTTATACACGTGTATATATGAATATAAAATATAGAAATATTTCAAACAAAAACTTAACTTGTATCGAAATTATGTTGAACATGAGCGTATGGACAGGAAATAAATCTGCTTTGACTCGCGTCAAACACGTGTTTATTGTGCAGCTCAATCATTTTTCACGAAAATAAACATTCATTAAAATAGACATTCTTTTGTACTTGATAAATTTCTTTATTAGATTTAACAATTATATATATTATATATATATATATTTATGGGGCATAGCCTAGAGTAGCTAAATCTTTCTTTCACTTCTCTACACTGTGTTTTACTCCGGAAGGGGTTAAAAATAACGATAACTAATTTACCGCGGTTTATAAGTTCCACGATTAGTTAACCGTGAGTAACAAATTTTAACTACGATTAACTCGTGTTAATTAGTTACAGTGTACAAAAAAAAACAAACAAACAAAAAACACCTAAAGTCAACAAAGGGTAACGTATATAACGCAGAAATATCAAACCATTCGTACTATACACACTAGCGTTCATGATGGTTTACACCAATAAGGACGAATGCAATGTTTCTCAGTAGTGTGTGTGTGTGTGTGTGTGTGTGTGTCACTTCAGGTACAATACACTTGCATTCAACAATGGTTTAGAAGGGGGGGGGGGGGAGAAAAAAACACAAAAAAACAAAACTTTGAGGGATATATTACCATGTCTGTTTTAGAATGAGCATATTTTGATAGTTCCTAAGTGTGGCAAATGAAAAAAGTAAAAGTCATCTCCTAAATGTATTACAGAAGCTTCTGTATATAAGAAAATTATTAAGTTTTTGTGGCAAAAAAAAAAACCACAAAAAAAACCAAAAACAAAAAAAATCTTTGGATCAACCCGGGCCCCATACTTTACTGATAAGATGATCTAACCTCGAGTTGAAATACGAAGTATAAATAGTAATCAATTTAAGTCCATTTCAGAACTGACATATAGAGGAGATTTAAAAAATAGTTTTTATAAAAATGTCCGGCAGAAAGGTGCGTATGACCTTAATGACAATTATACTAGGACCTTTGTACTTGCTGGTTAGAATTTGTTCTGCAATCACAATGTAGTTGTTCAATACGCTTCATAATCTACGATGTATAGAATGGAGCTATAAAAGCTATATAGGAAATACTGAGAAAAATGTGGTGGTTTTGGAATTTCGAAAATCTGCCAAATGCATTTTAGTGTTAAATCGAAAAGAACCGAATCTCATGTGGGACGCGCACGCGCAATCTACGAGTTGCCAGCATAACGCTTTACGGAATAATAATATTCTTGTTGTTTTGAATTTACTCATCTGTCAGTGGATTAAAGCTGGTTAGAAATTGATAATTATTATATATTGGCCTATTTTTATTCAATTCCAGTAGTAAAATAATAAATTTTCTTTCCGAGTACAGATTGAACCCCTTATAAAAAATCCAAGGGGGGGGGTGGTTAGGTAGTGGAACCGAATCCTTTTTTGGGGGGGGGGGGGATGTATGGATGTATGTATAGCGGCCTGCGCTCGCCCTAACAGTATATATTTATTGGTGTATGTTATGCATCTTTAATAACCTGACATTAGTAAGGATTTTTAAAAGGATTTGGTTTTTCACCATAGTGTATTTCATTAGGGGATTCATCTTTAGCATCTATAGCATATATCAGATACACACACACACACACACACACACACAGAGAGAGAGAGAGAGAGAGAGAGAGAGAGAGAGAGAGAGAGAGAGAGAGGAAATCTTAAGAATTTAAATTTTATCTGGAAGTGAAAAATTTTGGTATTTTAGAACTATGCATAGTTGCAGCAGCATCTGGCGGAAAATAAAACATGAAAGGTGTTAAGGTGACCACAGGTGCTGGTGTAATGGATGAATGTCTTTTTACTGGCAGACCTGAGATTAATTTTATCTGCCGTATTAATAACCTGAGATGAACTATCGCCAGTGTGGACACTGCTAGTCGCTACGTAGGGTAGTACAACCAAAGGGACTTAGCACACATGTACACGAATTATGAATATAGATGTACCATAACACCACTTAATCCAGTACATCTGCATAAAATAAATATATGTGACAACACGTGTGGTATAATCACTTGTTATTCCTATGAAAAGTGAATATTACGAGTAAAGCATTTCATGAAAGGGTCACCATGCTTATCAGATTATATATTTTTTCATATTGAACAAAACAACAAGAAATAAAATTTGAAATATTAATGATAATTTATTTCCTTACATTCTAGGTTTCTAGAAAAGATTTTAGTATCCAGTTATACGAGAAAAACTTACCATGGGTAGCTTGTCCTGAAGGTAAGCATTATCTGTACACATTATACATAAGTACACTGTTACATCTGTACACATTATACATAAGTACACCATTGCATCTGTACACATTATACATAAGTACACTGTTATATCTGTACACATTATACATAAGTACATCGTTACATCTGTACACATTATACATAAGTACATCGTTACATCTGTGCACATTATACATAAGTACACCGTTACTTCTATACATATTATACATAAGTACAGTGTTACATATGTACACATTTTACATAAGTACACTGTTATATCTGTACACATTATACATAAGTACATCGTTACATCTGTACATATTATACATAAGTACAGTGTTACATCTGTACACATTATACATAAGTACACATTATATCTGTACAAAATAACATTAGTACAAATACATATATGTACACCATTACATTAGTACACAATTACACCATTACATTAACTGCTGTAAAATGGCTGTAATATTGCCAAGTTGGCATAAAACCCCAATCAATCAACCATTACATTAATACACCATTACATATGTATACAGTTACATTAATAAACCATTATAAGTACACTATTACATTTTTACAAGATTAAATTTGTACACCATTGCATCTGTACACCATTACATCTGTACATCATTACATTAGTACATCATTTCATCTGTCTACCTTTACACTTGTACACCACTGTATCTTTACACCAACATGTACATCATTACATGTGTACACCATTACATCTATATACCAGTACTTTTGTACACCATTACATCCATATACCATTACATTTGTACACTATTACATCTATATACCATTACATGTGTACACTATTACATCTATATACCATTACATGTGTACACCATTACATCTATATACCATTACATGTGTACACTATTACATCTATATACCATTACATGTGTACACCATTACATTTGTTTGCCATTACGTAAGGACATTATTACATCTGTACACCATTACTTTTGCATGCCATTACATCTGCACCTTAATAGATATTGCGGTGGAACAGATCTTTATATCCCAGTTTAAAAATGGTTTTGTTTGTAATAGCACTTGTCTAATTTTTTCTAAAACTTACCAGTCCAAAACTATAGGGACTATCAAATTTTTGATTTGCAAGTTATATTCATTCTTGAAGTTTCCTGCAGGTCTTAGTCACTAAGTAAATGTTTCCTGCAGGTCTTAGTCACTAAGTAAATGTCACATGACTTAGTCTTCTAACAGGAATTGCCCATGAATTAATTATCTGTAGAATTGTTTAATGCATTATAGATCTGGGAGATGAAATGTTTTGAAGATGTCCATGTATAGTTTAGATGCACTCTACCTTATATTCATGCCCATGTTCATGCACGGCACTAAGTAACCTGACTGGCCAAGGTTTTCATGAGGGCTGTTTGCTATTTCTTCTTATTGCAGCAGCTCATCTGCTGTATGTGTTAGAAACACATTCTTCCTACTAGCTCTGGCTTGTGGGTTAACCTTTCAGGTCAAGTGGTAGCGCTCTGGACTGTTATGCCAGAGGTCCTAGGTTTAAACCGCAGGAGAGGCATGTACTTGTCTCCATTATATTAAACGTTAGGACCCTGGTAATCTCTGGTGGGTTTCAAGAGTGATTGCCCCCAGAACTTTGCCCCACAGGAGTTGGCACTTCAGAAGAGTCTGGACGCCTCTCTCTCTGGAGGAGGACAATGTGGTAGTGTTAGATACATGGCCTTCATACTAGCTCTGACTAGTGGATTAACCAGCATGATTGGTAGAGCAATGGACTGTCATGCCAGAGGTCCCAGACAACAGTACCAAGGACTGGTGTGGCTTAAAGCCATTTTTTTGCCTCATTGACATAATGGATAATTTATATTCACCCAGTTTTAAATTTACACATGTAGAATATGGGCAAAAGTGAAGGTTGGAAGGGGGTGAGGGTTGTTACTGCCCAAAGTATCGAAGTTTTAACCTTTAATCTTCAGTTACTGCTATGGAAGAAATTAAGAAACTCTTTTTTATTCTTTCCCCCATCATGATTAGACATTAACAGACATATTTATAACGATGAATGTCAGATGATGGTAGGTTATAAAATTAATGAACCACTTACCCTTCTAGCAACATGCTTAAAAAAGCATGAAGTAATTACACGTTTTATATATGGTGGAGTGTAGCTAATTGTATCTGTTGTATGTATGCTGTCAAACTTTCATTGATAATTAGGTAAATTTAAGTGCTCTTGTTTTACAGGGTGGAGTAAAATTGGAAGCACATGTGTCCTGGTTTTGGCAGAATTAGAAACATTTACTCAAGCAGAATCATTATGTCAAAGGTAATAAAAAGAGGGAGGATGAGTTCATCATCAAAGATTCAGGTTAACAATGTCTCCTCAAATATTTCAGTCTGCAATCTGTCATCTATTTATATATCAATAGATTTTTCATTAATTCCCAAAAACATTATATGAAGAAGGAAGTTTCCAGTTTTAGTGTTATCAAGTTGTCAATTAATTTTCATTCCTATTGTTAATCTGGTTCTCATTCCTGTTGTTAGTCTGGTTCTCATTCCTACTGTTGATCTTGCTTTGCTTATGGGAGGCCAGGGTTTGATTTATAATCTCATCACCACAAAAAACCTAAGGTGTTTAACATAGGTAGTAGGTGATGGTTCTTTTGTCAAATGGTGAAAGTCATGGGTCTTCCAGGTATGACCTTAAAAATGGAGGTTCCTTGACATGGTTGGCATTGGCACAATAAAGAATGCTCACTGCTAAGGCTGTAAATGTCATGCATAGGTCAGAAATTTTGGCACTTCACCTAAAGTGACATCAATACATAAATGAAAATTTCTCAAATAGATCATGAAACAAATGTACAGGAAATCCTAGTGTTCTGGTTCTTATTCCTGCTTTTAGTTTGGTTCTCACTCCTATTTTTCTGAAAAAGATGTGGCAGGGGGAAAACGTGTACCAATTCATTTTCAACATGTTAATACCTTTGGCCTTCTCACTAAACTGATTAGAGAAATATGCTCTGGACCATTATTTGACTGTTCATTCCAAGTGCTGATCAAAATCCAAAAATACTCTACAGGGTTAGACTGCTTCTTAAATTAATTGGTCATATTTGTGCTTTTTACAGCATACAACCGTCTGTAGTGAATTACACCCTTCATTTCGAATATACCACTACCCCGATAATTTCCTCAGTCATTTCTTAATTTTGTGCAATAATTTCACATCCCAGTAATCAACTCTTATAATTTGCTTTCAGTTCAAAATAATTTCATTCCTATTTCTGGCAAATCACGTAACAGGTAGACATTTATACCACTGCTATACTGTAGGGACATTGCCTCCAGAGTAAACATCCAGTAGTGTGGTACTCTCATTCCTAAGCCAGGCATTTTCTCCTTTTCTTTACTTTTTACTTGGAAGTAAAATGATACAAACAGCAGTTATTTCTTAACACAAAGTAGTGTGCACCAATTCAAAACTACTTACTCAGGTATGTTAATAAATGATTGTTCTTTGGGGTGTGTATTTGGATATTGGACACTAAGTACACCATATTCAGTGGGAAATGACATTCAAACCAGAGAAAATGTTTAGTATGGAAATAAATGAAACTCTTCCGAAACTGTGATAAAGTTGTTAATGTTGTATATACTAGAATAGGTACACGAATCAGATTTTTACTTTGTTTGGGGGACTTAGCTACCAAGATACATGTGCCTATGAATTCTGTGTCATATTGAAATGTCACATCACATGAATATAGAATAAGGCAAAAAGAATTTAGATTCACAGATGTCCAATATATCTGTCTTGCACACTTTGTGCAGTGCAATATGGTTTCCCTTATATTTGATTATGGTTGAATTTACAATTGACACAGGGGGCCTCCGTGGCCGAGTGGATAAAGCATGGCGCTCAAAATCACAAGGCCTCTCACCTCTAGTTGGCGCGGGTTTGAATCCCACTCGCGGCGATATATGTGAGAAAGTTTGCCAGTTTACATTTGGAAAGTCGGTGGTCTCTTCCTGGATACATTGTATCTGGGTTCTGTCCTCCACCTACAAAAACTGGACGCCACCAGATAACTGAAAAATTGTTGCATTTGGCGGGAAACAAACAAACAAACAAACAAAAAAAACCCCAATTGATACATATAGTAAAACACAGTTACAACAAACATGCTTATAATGAATTCATGCTTACAACGAAGTGATTGTCATTCCCTGTAGTTTTAAAACATATGAAGTTATTGGATATAACAAATGAATTTTGTTAGTCCCCAGTACTTTGTTATAAATGTGCTTTACTGTATATTGAAGAGGGTATAGAATATTCTATTACTTTATTTATTTATTTTTTAAATATTTCATTTGCAAATAGTGGCCTAGTAGCAAGGGATGTATTGAACACTTAAGAATTTTCCTTATAGCAATGTATGCATTTTGATTTAAGAGTTCGGTGGAATCCAATGTAGGCCACTTAAGCCTAACCTTCCCCACACTGTACTAATGAATCGGAACCTTTCATACCAATATGCTGGTCACGGATTGCCTGCAAAAACTGACTTTATGATAGGCGATGGTTATTAATGCTGTTTAAATATTTGCTATCAAGAAATACCTCCTTTTAATAAAGATGGAATGCCACTAGATTGTGATATGCCACCAGATGGTTCACAAATCTGTTTATTCTATGTCACAAGTTGGTTACACCCCCACCCTTCATTATATATGCATCAAAAGCCAGGACTGTCATCCGCATAATTTCATTTGATTTCTTTTTTTTTTTTATTTGATCTTACAGAATTGGATTGGTTTGTTGCTTTTGAAGTCATATGTTGTCAAAGGACAGTGTTTTCTTTGTTTTGTATTCAAGTTAAGATTTCCAAAAGTCTGAACCTGTTAAGTAAACAATAATAATCAATCATTAATAAATGCATTCTGATTTTTTAGCAAAAAAATTTTTTTTTGCATACATGTGATTGAATAATAAGCAAATAGCCCACCTGCTAATTAGAAAGCTGGGTTGTTTTGTGTAGAGAGTCTGATGGGACACTGGTATTGGTAATTAATGTGTAAATGTCAACTCTTCCATCAGAGATTGATGACTTAAAAACAGGATATCTGAACTGCATATTAAGTTAACACTTTGTTTTGGGCGTTATCTGTTAAAATTTAATTGTTTCAATGACTCTTGTTAAGCTCTTAATGTATTCCACTGTTTTTGTGTGTGTGATTTAGCAGGCATTGCTGGAGTCTGTGTGAGCTTTCTCATTAACATGCACAATAAAAACACAGAAATGTGAAACAGACCATTAGAGGAGAACTTATAACTCATATAGCTATTCAGTACATGTATTATTGAAATTGAAATCATGATATAACTTTTGTGTTATTTTTATGCCATATGCATATTAATGAAACACAACATGCATTTTGATAAATTTAGAAATTAAGTGTTTACAATGTATGTATGTCATATAAATAGAATTTTTACTGAGGATTTAATTTTGGTAATATTTGCAAGAGTGATGAGATCGCTGAAATTGAATATCACTAAAAATTTATTTCGTATCGGACGTAATGGTGATCTTTCCTGGATTATAAAATCACTAAAATTAGCACTCGCTAATATGGAAAAATTGCTAAATTTGTGTCTAGCTAAAAATTTCACATACACGATATATAAAAAAAAATAATAAAGTTATTAGAAAGTATTTAAAGCTGATTTATGTGTGGGCATTCAGTAAATGATATAAACATTTGAACTTTTTTATTTTCCCTTGAAATTTCAAAGACTCTGATATGCACAATATAAATTTCTTTGTGTAGTTATGGAGGCTGGTTGTTGAAGATAGAGGGGTATAATCAAAATCAGCAGCTTGGATATTTCATAGAAAATGTGCAACGTCAGCAGAACAAATCCCTCCAGGGGTGGGAAGGCAGCTCATTCTGGATTGGTAAGTGACAAGGAAATTGCTGCTAATAATGTAATAAACCTACAATGGCCATTTTTTGTGGTCATCAATAGATCCAGAAAATATGGCTTGATTAGCAGGAATGCTGTAGGATTAAAAAATGAAAAACGGTTTTGTGAATGTAATTTTTAGTTCACCTGAGTGTGTGTGTACATATATGCATATATATATATATATATATATATATATATATATATAGAGAGAGAGAGAGAGAGAGAGAGAGAGAGAGAGAGTTTATAATCAAAATTTGTCTAATGTTTCTGGTAAATGTTTCACATTTGACTTCTTTTCAAAACTCAATAGGCCAATTTTAACTGAACTTGGTGCATAGTATTGATATTTGAAGGGTATACAAATGTGTTTAAATGAACGGGTTAGAGAGGCCAAAGCAAGGAAGAGCTTCCTTTTAAGACCCCTAAGAGAAGGGCAGGAATGATTTTTTAAAAACCACATCAGTTCATTTTATCAAATCAATATGCAAGTCTCCTCCTGAAGTGTATATTCAAGTTTGTTTGTGTCTAATCATTATCGTGGGGCTAGAGTGGGGTCACAATCAGGGGTTTAAATTTACAAAGGAATAAATAGATTTTAAAAAAAAACCCAAATCTTTTAAAGAACTACTAGGGTATAGTTGGTTATTTTGATATGCAAACTGTCACATGTATTGTAGATTCCAGATGGGTCAACCTATGACCTTGGGGCTGGGATGAAGCCTCAATAGAACTCTTAAGGCTTTTCATAGGAATGATGTATATTGGGGAAAACAATTCTTTCCTAATTTTGCAAAATTCTTTGTGGGCAAATTTAAAACTTGGCTTTTGTTTTCAAAAGATGTACAACTTTAAAGTAGCAAGATAGCTCTGGGTGAAAATATATACATATGATACATGAAGAATAATACTTCAGTGTGCGAGAGCTAAGATTATACTGGGTGGAAGTTTTCTAGTATAGCAGGTGACTCAAGGTAACTCAAAGTTCAAGGGACCATGATAAAACGTTAGGTGATCAAGAGTTCTCAAGTTAGAAGGTTGCATAAAATTTGGAAATTTAATGTCTGACCATTATGGTTTAGATTTTATGAATATTCATTAGCATGTCTCTAAATTATTTTTGCAAAATTACTGTCTCATTGTCAAGTCCAAAGAAACTTTTTTCAAAATTACATGGCCACATACCAGCTATCTGATTGTGGTTAAAATTGTACAATCAAACAATTTGATAATTAATTACCTTCCCATGAAAGGAAGCATATAATGTAAGGTTAAAACGGACAATTAAAGAATCATCTACTCCATAAAGATGCACAGGTTTTGTGTCACCTATGTGAACACTTAATTAACATAGCAAGTATTCATGTTATTTAGGGGAGGTCCAAGTGGAAATAATTATATGATTGATTGATTGTATCTATATGTTTTTACCACTTTCAGATATCAAGAATGAAAAACAATGAAATATATGTTACATTTCTTTTCGAGAGATCAAGAACTTTGAAAGATCGAAGTTTGAGCATCTTGAATCACCTGTAGTATAGAAAGTATCTCACCAAGAATTAAAACTGTACAATTTATCAAATTGATATGAAATGTCCCTCATGTAGAATAAATGTTTTTCATTAATTAAGACAAGGTGTGACCAAGGGGTGCTTAGGAATTTTTTTTTCCAAAATCTTCTCCAGAACCTTTATAATGATACAATTTGAAATGTTCAAGCATTTTCATATTTTGTACATTCAATTTTGTTTAAACTACAACTCCAAGGCCTAGGGAGAGTAGTATGGACTGAAAAGTTCTACACTGTCTGTCCCAAAGTAATGAGGTTTTTTTCTGTAAAAAGTAGATGAAGGAGGTGAGTGTTGTAACCCATGGGCCTAAAGGGGGAAAATCCTTTAAAACTTGAATTAATCAAGAAAGACACTTCCTTCTACAAAAAATTAAATAAATATATAAAATAATTAGAAATGACCTTTTGGCTTTCTCAACATGTTCTTGGTATTCAAAATAACCAAAATAAAACATTTTCTGTCACAAGAAATGTAAGAAATATTGCTTTACCATTTGAGGAAAGACAATAAATAAATATAAAACATTTATTTGCACAGTTGTATGATTCTAATTTTGGCTTCAGCAAAACAAAATGATAATTTATGCTTTTAAATATATGGAAGAAACAGAAAATTTCACAATATATTTCAGTAATTATAGTAAATTTGAAAATGGCCAAAAATATAGGTTTGTTTGGAAGCAGATTTTTTTTTTATCTAAAAGTAAATTTACATTGTAATTTTTAAAAATGTTGACTAAAAATTTGATAGGATTGTCCAGAGATGAAGCTGGTCACTATAGCTGGACGGATGGACAGGTGACAAACATGGAACAGGGTTTTTGGACCCTGGATCAGCCAGTGGGCTTTCAACACGGTAAAGGCCTTTATGTATTTGTCTTAGCTTCTTACATCAAACACTGTACCAAATGTAACACATTGATCACAGATTCAAATGTTTGAGGAGGAATTCATTGTATGTTTGTAGTTGTTAATTACATAATCATGTTGTGGTATGGACAATGAAATTCACATTTCTGAATAATTTTACCCCACCACATTATTCAGTAAGTTATACGATGTGCTGAAGTGTAAATGTGTAACTTATAAAATATGAATATCATGTAAGCTAATGTTGTTTCATGCAAGCATTCAGAATCATTAAGCAAGACATGGTCGAATACTAATTGAAGTGTAGACTTTTATTCAAAGTACAGAGTGACTTGCATAGTTCTATCCATGTTGCATAGCACAAGGCACATAATAGTCAATTTTGACTGGGTGCCTCTACTGATAAGAAGAAGTTCCAATTATAGTACCGGTCGCGGGAGCTCAGTGGTTAGAGCGTTCGCTTCGTAACCGGGAGGTCGTGAGTTCGAGCCCCGCTCGTGCCATGGCCGCGTCAAACCTAAGACGAAAAATAGGTAGTGATTGCTCCTTCGCCAAACGCTCGGCAATTAGAAGTGAGAATCACGGGTCTTTTGGATATGACCTTAACAACGGAGGTCCCGTGTCATGGTAGGCGTTGGCACGTTAAAGAACCCTCACTGCTACGGCCCTGAGCGCTAAGCATAGGTCTAAATTTGTGGTACTTCATCTACAGCTGGTGACGTCTCAATATGAGTGAAAAATTCTCGACGGGACGTAAAACAAACAAACAAACAAACCAATTGTAGTGGTTTCTTCAACTCATTAACACTGTAGAGCTGTACCTTATGAGATTTTTCATTATCAGTAGAGGGCCAAAAAGTATTGATATATCAAGTCAGAACAGAGTAAAATATTGACATACAAAACATGTTTTGTTAGTTTAGCATCATTTTCATCAAAACCATATGATGAGTTTTGTATATTTTATTTATGAAAGAAATTTCATTGTTGAAAATACATAAGGTGATAAACTGTGACACTTAAAGCTGACATGTGCTTCATGAAATTTTGCCGGTGTAAAGTGTCACAGTTCATGCCCTCGTGTATTTTCAGAAATAAAGTTCATTTCATATATTTACATTCTACTTTCATTTCTGTCAGAATTCCCAGCCATTCAAGTAGACATTCTATATGTATCTGTATTCATACACACATTATTTAAAACTGCAATGCATTCATGAAGAAATGAATATCATTGCATTTGTAAAAATATCAAAGGCAAAAACCATTGGAAACGTAAATACATTTCCATTGCTGTCTGCAACACCTCTGTGTTTCATGTAAAATGTAATTACTTGACCATTCAGCAATGAAAAAAACAAATGAATTGTTCGTTAAGGATGTCTATGTCTGAGAGTGATTGCTCGTTGTTTGTCAGACATTTTGAAATAACTTTAAATTTAAACAGTAAAAACTGATAAAAACAAGCAAATTAATTTTGTAAAAAAAAACCATCAACATAAATATTTTGATATTGTATGCGACCACCATAGTATACAGATATGGAAAAATGTGTTGATATCATCAATGATAATTATATTGATATCAAGTCCATGATCAGTTGATTAGTTCTTATTCAATTGCTAATGACTGCACATAATTAATATATAGACTTGTGGATATAGTATTCCCTACATGTACATAACATGGATGACCAGATCTTCTCCTGTTTTGTAGGTCACAAACTGTGTTCTTCTATAAACGTAATTAGTGTAACTGACTTTGGTAAATATCGCTGGTCCTTAGGACCGTGTGAAGCAAAATTGCCAGTTGTGTGCCAAACTATGCCATGTGCTGAACAGCAGTATCGCTGCCAAGATGGAAGCAAGTGTATCAGTTCTGATTGGTTGTGTGATGGAGTTGCCGATTGTCTTGACCAATCAGATGAAAGAAATTGTTCAGGTAAGTACCAAAAGAATTTATAGTTAAATCAGGTATTCTAATTACAAGTGATGGAGACTGCATGGGTATCAAAAAAAAATTTGTATGGTAATAAAAATTTTGTTCAAAGTACTGTGTATACTTGTATCAATGGAAACTAGTTCAAAATGAAATGCAGTGGTAGTTGATGTTGAAACTGGTGCAGTCATGAAACGGTCTGTGTAAGTGTTTCTATGTAGTACATATACAGACTTAACTGTATTTAGGTGTAACCTTGTAACTATGTGAAAGGCTTTGAAATATGAATCGTGCAGTTGTAAGTACATGGTTATTAAAAAATGAAGAAGAACCATGCACGTGATATAGGTGAGACGTGTCTCATAAATATAAATGTTGCACAAAAGTTCAGATTTCTAATGAGAAATGATTCAAAAATTAGAGCAAATAATTTCTCTCTCATTAAAACATCATTAGAAAGATTAGTTTTACATTTGACGTGCTTATTAACCTTGAAATGTGGGATCACCAGAAAGATAGAGCAATTTATCGTTCTGTCACCTTGGGGGTTATATTTCATCACTGGTTGATAAGAGTAGTAGTATATAGTCCGTAGTCTTTGTATTAAGTTTTTTGTGGACTGTGGAAACAGGGTGGCAAAAGAATTCAATGGCTTTTTTTATGTTTAGAATTTTAGAGAACTTTTTTTTTGTCGTCCAACTCTAGTGCACATTTTTTGTTATGGAAACTGAAGAGAAAAAAAAATTAAAAGTTAAAAAAATATAATTTTCTGTAAAGTAATAGATATGATTAATATAATTCAAGACTTGATAGTGATAAATTTTCTTTTTTACCTTGCAATTTCAGTAAGTTGATTGAATAATTTCCAGTGCAGTAGGTAATTAGTCATGATAAAGCTTTGATATTGATTTTTAAAGATTATGTCATCTTTTCTACTCAGAACATTGTTGCTGCCAATTTCTGTGTGACACATGCATTTATTTGAGCGATATTTAATTCTTACGTAAATTAATGACCAGGATGTGCTAGGGTCTGTTTATAGTACTCCTAGTTAATAGGAGCGGGAAACCTTATATATCTCCAGTCTTTAAAGCTGTGGTCTGACCCCTCTCGGTAGTATCCATATCTTGTGCAAGGTAAACGCGTAAAATAGGAGAATTTTCAATAGCTTTTGTCTATACAGGAGCCCAAAAATGGGCGTGTGCTGAAATTCATTCTTTGTTAAGGGCAGTATCTTGTCAATGTGGTATTCTTATGGAAATTGTGTACTTCATGTAAAATGTAGAATAGAAGTTTTCATTTCAAAGCACTGAATGCTTGATCTTTGCATTCTCTAGTCTGTGGATTTTAAAATTAGTGAAAGAATCTTTTATCCATAAAGAGAAAAAATTTAAAAATTATTTTCATGTAAATAGATGAGATTTAATGTGTAATTATTGTGTAACAGTCAGCTTTAAGAAATGTCACTTGCGCGAGCCCAGATTTGTAGGTCATCATTTCCCTCTTTAGTACAATTCCAGATTCGCGTGTAAGTTGTTGTTATGCACGTGAACCACACCATGAGAAATGCTATATATATCAGAAATATATGCTACCATTTCAACTTTTGTTGATTTAGTTAGGTTGGAAAAGGTATGCTGTCAAACTTTAATTGAAATGAATAAAGCTTGTTTCCAGTCATTATCTACAGCATTGCTTATTTGATATGTACAAGAAACTGAAAGTAAGCACGGAGACATATCAGAGGGATCACTTGTCCTTCTAGATGATAAATAATCAACTTCAAATTTTAGTGTTGTTTAAATGTAGTGTATATCAGTTTCTTCAAGGTTGGCTATCTACCATTTAGATTTACAACAATTTTGTATTACTATTTGGAGTAACTATTATTTTAAATACCTCTATTTTTATTATTATTATTATTTTTTTTTTATTATTGTTATTATCCGTACACCATTAGATTCTACTAAAATTTAATGGCTTCAGAATGAACCCATTAGAATTCATGTGCACTTGACATGCTCCATTTTGTTTGTCAGTGTAACAAGACCCCACAATTCTTGATTATTCAAGAATGAATTAATTTGTACATTATTTATAAGAATAAGGAAAAAGACCTGAGCATATATCACTGTATGCCACTATGAGATAGGTGTTTTATGAGAAATTATCAAAACCATCTTAGTTATTTGCTGTGGAATGGAATTTTAAATTGCTGTGTGTATATTGTAGTTTTTATTGGACCTAAGTGACATTTTTAATACAATATCGGGTTGATAACTTGATTGCAGACTTTCCTGAGTAAATAAATAGTTTGTATGAAGAGACTTGTTCACATTGATCACACACATACTCTGATAGGTGATGAAAGGCAGTTGAACCTATGTTAAGCATGCAGTAAATTCGTACATAAGGTACCATATTTTCTGTCAAAAAAATAAATATGCAATTAAATTCAAAGAAGTCTTTGAAAAATCATATCACTGAAAATATCTTATAGGAAGTCTTTAGTGTTGGCAGCAGGAAATGGTTTTATCAATGTGACAAGGCAACTTTTCAGATCTCAGATTATTAACTGACATACAAATTAAGACATCTAACTTTTAAAACTTTTTGAGACTATGGTACACATGTACATGCATATATATGTAAAGAAAAATGGCATGAAATGTGAAGTACTTGTTCAATGAAGAAACATCTCTGCAATCTTGATTGGCTGGCTCTATTCTTCAAAAGTTTTACAGTGGCAGATCTGAAAATGATAGCTGGCATAATGGATGTCACTTTTTCTGCAGGTTACTGTGGCAATAGATATCAGGGAAACAATGGAACATTCCAATCACCTTACTATCCTCATCAATACCCACCCCTCTCATCCTGTCAATGGAACATTCATACACCTGTAGGAACGAGAGTCTATTTACAGGTAAAACATTCTGAGATACGATTATGTTTGTATCAGAAAAAATCTTAAATCAGATAGTTGTGAAAGATTTTTGAGAGCCAAATCAAAGGTGAAAAATTTTGGAGAGCCAAATTATCTACAAAAATATTTTGGATTTCCAAATCAGCTGTAAAAGATTTTGAAAGGCCAAATATAAAAATCACTCTGTAGTGGGGAATTTTCAATGTTACAAAAACACCCTGGTATATTGAAATCTGATTACGTCTCATTTTGAATTTAATGTATTTATTGCTGTAATACAGTTTCGATTTATATCAGTCCTATATTAAACCAATAGTTATAGATAAATCTTTACACAAACATTGAAAATGATTTCCTAGTATATGTTTAAATCTGTAGAATAGAAATCTTTCTGTGGTAGAAGAAAGAAAATGTTTTGCATTTATTTATATGTGGAAACTTTTACAGTTTGAAGCTTTTGACATAGAGAATGGCTATGATGTTGTCAGCATATACGACGGTCGCTCCACACTGGATCCGCTGGTCGGAAACTACAGTGGAAGCAGTATACCCATAATTCCCCTCGCTTCATCCAACAATCTCCTAGTCAAGTTTCGTGCAGACCAGGACAGTCAAATGGCAGGCTTCACTGCCATCTGGTTTGCGGGTGAGTACAAACTAAAAGTTTTAAGAGACTGGAATCTAGTACGAAACAAATACATAGATTTCCAAACAGTAAAACCAATTGTTGCAGAGAGAGTGGAACAGTAAATTATGTTTTTTTTTAAGGAGTAATAGCATTTTCATGATAGCTGACTAAAACGATGAAAAGCAATGGCAAAATAAACATACCTAGTTTATAGCTTGCTCTTTTGATTGTGTAGGCAATTAGCTCTGTGACAGTGGGTGTATGTGTTGGGTGTTATGTCTGTAGATTGTGAGTTCCAATGTCTGAGGGGTTTCAATTTCTTCTGTGGTGCCTTTCTACTATAACTGCATTTTTTCTTTGAAATAATTTTTTTGAATTTTCAATATCAAAGTACCACTGTACATGTCCTCCACTCATATCATTTTTCCTTGGTGTGTTATCTGAGAATTATTTGTTATAGCCAATTATTTCTTTTATATTTCCTGTCCTAAGGGAATAAAAATCATGATGATGTGTTTGATTAATCCTTGTCCTTCTGTATCTTTTGTTGATTTATGTGGTGATAAACTGCCAATATTTGTAATTTGTTTGGAGTTGTGTAAAGATTTGATTAATATTGATGTTGATTATAGATGGAGTGGGTTACCTGGTTAGGAAGACCACAAATATTTTGAGTTCTAAAGATTATAGTTGTCATTTGTTTCTTTACCACAATAAAGAGCAAGGTGTGACAAAAATTGATAATGTTGCAGGAATCTCCTAATCTGCATAAAAACATGCTAAATCACATTTTACCTGACCTTTTATGTTTGTCAGACAAAAGTATCATGATCTAGTTTCCTTTTTTCCTCCATTACACACTGTTTTATTTCATCCAAATTTGAATAGATCTTTATCTTTACAAAGAGAATTCTGATTATGAGTGACAGAAAATCTATTAGTGAATGAGGCGTTTGTATGTGACAAATATATAGCAATATTTAATTAATACAGTTTATAATCATCAATCACATGATTTAGTCTTCAAGGTGCCATTTCGTCTTCAGTGGAAGTTTCAGTTTCATAATAAGGGGGTTTTAATCAACTGTGTTAACAGTTTCCATCTCAATGGAATTTGTGACCGTGAATTTTTAATACCATGTATATATAACTGTCTTGTAAGGTGTCAGTAGTGTTTCTAGAAATTTCTATTTTGATCACAAATTGACAATGTTTGCCGGAAAACCACAATTATTTAATAAATCTGAAACACGGTTTGATTATTGACTGAGTGGTTGCATTTTGTGCGTCCTTTGTAGTGTGTTAAACAAAACTGAAAACAAATTCTGAAAATGTAAAAGTAATATCAAATTTGTATATCACAAATCACAAGAGAAAGAGTATTATCAATTGGGTTTATTTTCCCAGTTAGATGTATTTATTATTTTTATTTGGAGAAGTTAAATGTTAAATGCGATACCTCATAAAATACCCAGTTTGCCTAAAATTCTTGTCAAATGATAGACGTTGCCAAAATCCAGACAGCATCCTGGTATTTCTTGGTTGCTACACATTTCTTTCAACTGCTGCTGAATTTGCCACTATTTTTGTGTAATGATTTATTTTGTATCTTTACTCGATGAAACGCCTCACCATTAATTATCCTAGCTGTGTAAACAAAAGTTGGAATTTAATTAGAGGGAGTTACCCTAATCGACAGCAAGCTTTTTTCATCGGTCCACAGGGGAATATTTATATCTCAGGGATGTTGAACACTCTTGATGTGGAGAGATTTAAGTGCATTTGATATCTCCTGGTATCAATAAAATTTGGGTGTGTCTGATGCTCTAATGTGATGGTTACATGACAAAGCATTGACTGCAGCAGAACTGAAGACACTACATGTTTTATGAAGCGTTGTTAATAAAAAGCATTATTAATGACAACTATGTGTGAAGGTTTGTGGTGGAAAAAAAAAATAAAATGATGCAAAATCTAAGGAAGTTTATGGCTTCAACCACAAAATTTAAAGAAAAACCTATAATTGATGCTGAAAATAATTAACTATGAACCTTTTTTTTTTTTATAGAAGTAAATCATGCATTGTGAGTCATCAGATCTTTTTCTGGATTCTAAAGAGTTTCCAAGACAAATATATAAATTTATATAAAATTTTGAAGTGAAAGTTTATGAATTATATGTACAGAAGTGCAGCTGTCTTGTTCCAGACACAAACTGACACTGGTTAGTTTAGAGAAACACCTAACTATCACCAGTAAAACTTTTATTGCCTATTTCCTATAGTTTACCTACTTCTATCATTTTAGTTTTTTTAAGTTGAAAGAAATAGTCTATTTCAGCAAGTAATTAATGCTTTATTTACTCTCAGAAGGGAACCTCCCAGAGTCAAGGTTAGGATTTGCCCTACATTGGGACAGCTTATTAGGCACTGCTTAGGTGGGGGAGTAGTCATTAATTCACTGAGATGCTGATAAGTCTCCGTTATTATCAAACATGTAGATAGTTTAATAGATTACTTACAGTATGTTTGAATGCACCACCCAGAAGTTAAAACTTTTTCACAAATACTAGTTGGTTTTTTTTTTCCTGTGTGCAAAAGTACATGATAATGTAAATTTAGATAATTCAGTTATATATGTACCGTTAATGAATTAGTAATGACCATGTTTTTATTGAAATGTCTAACAAAAAAACAAGCTGATAGAGATTTAAAATTCCTGATGATATTGATAAAGCTATTGAGTGACTTAATAAAACTTCTGCAGGTGCTTCTGTGGAGGGAGGTTATTTTAAAAATTCTCATTGTGTGATACAGATGGTGATAGCTGAGTTCACTGATCTCGAAGGTCCTACAATCTGCAGCTCAAGCTGATGTTTTGTGCCTGCATTTACTGTAGATTTGTAGAGCAGTCATTAATGAGAATTTCAGTGTCAATGAATCGAAATGCAAAAAGTATCAATTAGATACATATATATAAAAAATCATTCGAGTTTCTCTGCTAGCTTATCAGGGTTAAGGAGTAAATTTCAGTTGCGATTTTACAAGACCCTGAAATTATTTCCACAAAAACAAACTACCAATATTTGTTCTTTGAATATTGTACATGCAAGTCTCTGGCTCACCAAACTGCTGGTCATTTGAGAATAAAAATGGATAGAATAACATGTGCAAAAATCAGCAATAAATCTTAGCAATTAATCATTACTGTAATGTAGCAATACAAGTATGAAAGTATTTGTTAAATTTCATATGGAAGGTTTTAGAGATCTTTTTTGTAATCCATCAATCAATGACATTTCTATGATTTTTATTTTCCTAAAAAATGAAACAGATTATTATAAAATGACATATTTATCAAAGATATTTCTTTTAAAAAAAAAAAAAAAGAATCAGATTGTATAAGAGTGCTGAAATTGATTCTCAGTACTAGTTATTGAAACACAGATCTATGCTGAATTAAAACAAAAATGATTTTTAAGTTTTTTTTTCAAGGAATGATTTGAAGAAATGGTTTAGGCTTTTTGGTTAAGATCTTGAGATGATGGACAGATTTAGAAGTGCATTTGCTACGTGAATGTATTTTGTGACACAGAAAGCGGTGTGTTATGGCATTCCTTTGAATACCTCAGAGTTTACCATGGAAACGTGCAGTGTAAGTTATGACCCACCCTTTTCTTATTACTGCATTTTGTATACATAGAAATTTTGCTGCATTTTTGCTCTGTTGGCATACCAGTTCAACACTCAATGTAGAACTTCAAGTCAATTGTGTCATTAAAAACAAAGTCACAGGCTTAGATTTTAGAAATTTAATTTATAGGACGTGAGAATTTCCGTGATATTTTCAAAATAGTGTGAAAATATGTTGATCAATGACAATTTGTTTTCTCCCCATCAATCTAAACCTGCACCCAGGGTCTTTTCAATATGTTTTGCTTCTCTTATCAATAATTTGTTTCCAGAAACCAGCAACAAATGACATTTTGCTGACTGTTCTTCAATGATAGGGCAGCTACAGGGAGTTCTTATCTTGTCTAAGACCCCACTAATGTCAGGACTGACATAGGCATTTCTTTGCTTAAGTACGCCCAAGATGCAAAGTGCTTTGGGGTGATCAGATGTGATACAGGGGAAAGAAAAGGCCCCATGATAGGTCTCTCAATGTGGGTTTTTCGAAGGTTATCGGTCAGATGCAATGTTCAATAATGTTTTTTAAAGATGATTTATATACATGTAAAAATAAAAATGAAATTTTGTGAAGTTTTAAAAAAGTCATTCTGTGAATTTTGCAATGGGATTTCAAGTACAGTTTGTGTAATATGTGAAATAGATTTATGGTTGCTAATTTTCACAGAGGCCAACTGCAATAAAAGAAAACAGAACACTGCAACTTCATAAATAGAACATTTTTCCCAAACGGGAGTCAGAGGGGGTTGTTTAAATTGAAATTTATGTCACCACATGAGAGCTTTTAGGTGACATTGATTTGGGATAACAAAGGCTGGTGTTATTGTCGTCACTGATCGATTACCAAAGTATGCAAGAAACAAGCAGCTCCACCCAAAAATCACCGAGTTGTATAAATATTTGCCAAGTACATCTTGGTTGAACTGGAGAGAGAATCTGCAGGGAATGTTGGTAGAACAATGAAAGGCTTGCCAGAATGCAAAATTGTGTGGAAAATTTAATGGAACACATTTAATATTTATACAATTGTGAATTTTTATGCAAACATGAGATTCCTCGGAAACAAAACTGGGATATGCCATAATATCAGTCTTACTTTGTAGTGTATAATGAATACTTGTAAGAAAAATGATGAGACACTATGGATTGTAATATTTAGTTTGACATTTAAATCTTTATCAGGATGTGAAAGATTGACATCAGTCTAAAAACATTATCAATTTCTCAATTTTCGGTCCACCCAAAACAACGTAGATAAGATGAAAAAACAGTTTGACTGTTATAAATCTCTTAAAATAACAGGTAGCTTTTCTTAGAGAGAGGTGGAGATGTTTTCACAAAAGTGAAAATGGGATTTGTTTAGATCCAGTTGCATCTTGGTGATTTCTGACAGTTAAAGTTTCCTTGTTGATGAAAACTTGAGGTTTATGAATGTAATACAGAAATGTCTTTGTATGAAGGGCCTGAGTGTTAAATCAGATTTGTTTTCCCAGAAAAAAAAATTTAAATGAAAAAGGGAAAGTGCATAACAATATGATTAGTGTGGTTAGAATTAATTCAATTTGTACATAGTGGGAAAGTTTGTTGATTAAAAAGTGGGAAAATGTGTATGCATTGATTCAGAGAGAGAGAGAAAGAGAGAGAAAGAGACATGCAATTTAAACCATTTTACTGAAGTTGTGAGGACAGAAATCCTGTCTTCACATATGTAAGATGCAGATACAAAATATTAGCTTTAAGTGAGGACAAGTGGGGTGGGGACATGTACTACTAATTTTCTCTCACAAAACCATTATTTTCACAACTCAGAGGAGAGTGTTAGATAAAATTTTATAGGTATCCCTAAAGCTATATTTAACACAGTACTAAATAACATATGTGTGTATTCTCTTCTAGATGTCCTCACTTTACAGGTTTAGTCGACGAGAGAGAGAGAGAGAGAGAGAGAGAGAGAGAGAGAGAGAGAGAGAGAGAGAGAGAGAGAGAGAGAGAGAGAGAGAGAGAGAGAGAGAGAGAGAGGAATTTACATATTTACAGCCACACCTAAACATGTATCTTACATATCTTCTCAACCGACAATTATTGTCGATTCCACTTGTGGAAAAAGCTATTGTTGTGAATCCAGAAAGCAGATTAGGAGGCAGGAATTATCATAGTCTTACCTCGTACACACTGGCTCCAGGACGGGTTGATGCCAGTGACCTCTTGTGTGTGACATACACCTGTCATTTTTAGTTAGGCAGTACCATTTTATTTATTTCATTTTTCTAGACCCATCAGGTGTAAACTTTTCTTTACCAAGGTGTTTTCTTTGCTGCTATCAAGTTTCTGTTCAGAAGCCATCAAGATGATCCTTTCAAGAAGTAGATAGCTGCATTATATGTTGGGCGTAGATCTTAATTTGATGCTTCTAAGTGCCACTGATATTTAAGATTTGCTTTTGAACTTGTTGGAGTGAAAATTGGTCCTGTTAATCCATTCTCTCATGAAGCATAAATTGCATTTTTGTTTTCTTCTACACACTGGTAGGGGAGTGTCGAAACATTAGGGAATCTAACAGAACTCTGCTCTCTATAATTGTACACTATCAAAAAGTAACATGGTATATATGTTGATTTTTTAAAAAAAGAGAGAGAAATGAGGGGAAAAAACACTCTGTCACAATTCACAGGAAAGATTTATGGATTAGTTCTGAATGTTCATGTAAAAAAAAACCCTCCCCTCCCAAAAAAAAAAAAAAAAAAATAAAACAGAACAGGCCTGTAGGATACTTTGCTCATCTGTGTTAGAATAAAGTTTGGACTTTTGAACCATGTTTCATTTATAACTACAGTGTATTTTACAAACTAGTAAGTGCTGTCTTATAGAACATGAGTTTTTACATAGACTGTTTTTATTCTTTTGACTAACTTTAAGGTTGGATTCTTGTCAATATTCAGACTAATTAGATGATATACACCATGTGCATGTGTATTGTTATGAAATGTGTGGGTTATGAAGCCACATTACTCATGTTCACTTACAGTTGTAACATTGAAGATGAAATGGGGGTCTGGGGAACTTGGATTTTAGGGATTTATTATTATGATGATTCAATAATGTAGTGATATATATATATATATATATATATATATATATATATATATATATCTCACTTCATTCCCTAATTTGAAAAAAATTGATAATAATTGACTTTTGTTTCCACAAGATCAAAATCAAAACAAGAAATGAATTTCAAAAGTATGGGAAGAAGTAAATGACAAAAGTAACAGGGAGGGTACAGTGAATTTGTGTGTCTTGAACTTGCTACCCTCTGGGGTCATTTTTAAATATGCCCTAGCTACTTCTAATATTTTGCTGACAAAATTAAGAAAACCATTTTTTTCTTTGTTACATGACCCCTGTTTTATTTCATGTCATTAGTGTCTTACTATACCAGTGTTTTATGAAATTTAAAAACATCCCAGTAGTAGAAGTATGACAGAAATGAAAATCTAAAATTATCAGAGGAAATTCAGGTGAACTTTAAGGTCCTTATATCTTATTGTTTGCCAGTATTTATTAATTCTGCTCCGCAGGCAGACATACAGACAAATACAGATAAAAATATGTTCATACATAGTGATTATGTTGTGGGTTGAGACAAAATTCAAAAATCACCAGTATCTATAATTTTTATCTGTTATGTTGGAATTTCAAGATCCTTTGGTATAGAAAGTGTGTCCTTGAATTGACCTTGACACAAATTCAAGAACCACAACATTCTGTGGCGTGAAAGAATGTATGCATTTTAAAGTTGTTGCATACAAAATATGATAGCTAAATACATCCAAGTAATATTCTGAACTTCTTAAGTTTGCATTGCTTCATCTTGGTTCATTTAACCAAACTTGGAATTTTATAGTTAATCAGAATGACATCTGTAATTCAAATTAACGCTATTCTTTATTTTTATCTTATGATACTATGTGAGAAGTTTGGTTGAAATTGATCCAGAGGAAATTTTTTTTCTGATGGTATGGAAATGACAGACAAAAAACAGATAGATTTTCATATGTTAAAAAATTAACTAATTGTATTGAAAACAAAAATCAGAATTTGAGCACAGAATAACAGAATATTTTAATCTTAGAAAAACTCATTTTACTTGTTGTCTGCAGTAAAACTTGTATTATCTGTTGTCTATGGAAATACTCATTTAGTAATCTGTAGTCTATGAAAAAATTCATTTTAATTGTTGTCTCTGAAAAATCTCATTTTAGCTGTTGTGTGTGGAAAAATTCATTTTATTTGTTGCCTTTGGAAAACATATTTCATCTGTTGTCTATGGAAAAACTTGCTTTATCTTTTGTCTAGGGAAAAACTCGTTTTATCTATTGTCTATGGAGCAAAACTTTTTTTTATCTGTTGTCTATGGAAAAACTCATTTTATCTGTTGTCTGTGGAAAAATTCATTTTATCTGATCTCTCTGATACTACAGTGAACACTGAACTAAAACTTACAAAGTTGAAGTTTTGTGTAAATGTATTTAATGTCTGTGTTGAACACGGGCCTTTGCACACCGGTGACAAACGCTGCATTGACACACCTCATGTTTTGATCTTGTCTCTCTCCATGTTAGGCAGTTGTGACTGATGTTGCTGTTTGTCGTTACAAGGCTTTTTATACAAGCTCTACAACCCTGTCAAATGTTTTGCAACGTTCTCTGTGTTGTAATTACTATGAGCAATAATTAGCAGTTGTCAATAGGAGATTGATTTCTTTACAGTACAATGGTGGTATCTGTTATGTATGAAATAAAATATCTTTCTTTTCTTTCTTTTTCTTTTTTTCTTTTTTTTTTTTCCCTTTCTTTTTTTCTTGCTATCTTTTTCTATTTTTCTTTTTTTTCTTGTATCATAATTGTCAACTGTAATGAACAGGTAAATAAAAATATAAGTGAAGTATTTATTTTGATGAGATATTTTGTAGTTGCTGTTGAGGGATGTGGGGGATATCTCATTGCTACAGCCCAGAACCAATGGGTGGCCTCCCCTGGCTACAAGTCTTCTCAGTACATGAACAATCTCGTCTGTGACTGGAACATAACTGCTCAGCAAAATCTGATCTCACTTCAGGTAGGTGTTGCCCAAATTTAACTTCTTTTCATATCATTTTTGCAATTTCACAGGCTGTAAATTACGTCAAAAGACAAGCTAGTGGATTGGAAGCAACACAGTATACAGCAGCGTCACACATGTAATCCTATATCATAAATAGCTCATAAAGTACACGAACAAGTTCAGTCAGTAGGAAAAAAAAACTGTTTCTTAAAGAGAAAAATTGCTTTCTGGGGATTATTGCTGAAGTATATATTAATTTGCAAGTTTAATTGACCTGTAAATAGGTTTGAAGGATGGTGGTGAGAAATGTGTTTTTAAATTCCAAGTCTTTTTGTGTTGAGTAAACTATCTTTGTTTTGTGTGTACACCAGACAAAAGTACTAAAATAAGGATGATCTCATAGAAGTACAAAGTGTAAATTATTAAGGTATTCAATGTGTAATGATCATGTTTCAAATCTAGTAAATGGATAGTGGGATTTTTTTTAGTCATGGTATCATTTGAAGGGTTTATCAATTAAAAATATTCTGCTGCAGGAATTTTCAGAATTTTGATTACTGCTTGATTTATTTCACCTAGAAGTTTATATTAAAGTCTATGGGAAAAGCATTTTTTATTGAAATATTTTTACAAAAAATATAAAAATCTCTTGGTAAAAAGGTATATACACTTTCTGTATGAAAATATAAAACAAAATTAATCATTTACCACACATATTTTTAGATAATTAGATTTTTATTATTTTTATCAAGGGCAGATAACTCTTTAAAAAAAAAGTCTCAAGCGCAAAAAGGTCAACTCCTACTCCTGTGCTATTGTCGCAAGCCGTGGCTGAAATGTACAATCCTCTCCCTTTTCACTTGTGGCTCTCTGTGTGAAAATTTTTTCTCTTCTCATAAATATGCTTGACACAATTCGGCCAGTCACTAAGGTTCCAAGCACAAGATGATCGGAAATTTAACTGTTCATAGAATGCAAGCAAATTACTCTGGACCAATCAGAATGCTTGTTTTTCTATTTCTTCAGTCAAGTAACCAAAACAGAACCCATGTGTATACGGATGTGGTGATTTCAACATTGAATAGTTAACAAATGAACAAGCAGATGTGTTGGGGCATATGATTTTTTGTCAAATGTAGTTTTGTTGCATAAGTCACAAGTTTTCATGGCCTCTGTGGCCATTATTGAATTAGCTACACTAAACCAGATCTTCAATTTTAGGCTAAGCATGAATTGGTGAACGAATTACATCATTCTCATTATGCATATTGATGAGAAACAAGAAAATTTTCATGCAGAGAGCCCTGTGTGAAAAGGGAGAGGAGTGTACATTTCAGCTGAGGTTTGAGACGATGTTCCTGTACCTGTCATGTGAATTTGATGAAGTTCACGTTCATTATTATCTACAAATAAACATTTATATTGATTTATATCATTCAAAATTGTTCATTAACCTTTCATTATACATTGAATACCTGAAGTCAGCTTTGTTATATTTAAAAAAAAAAAAAAGAGAGAGAAAGCTTTAAAGAGGAAGATTAGAAATATGCCACATTCTAATCCATGATTCCTCAGACTCGTACCCCCACGTTTATATTATTATGTGTGGTGAGAGACTCTCCCACACATGTCACAATATAAAAGTGACGGTAAAAGTCTGAGGATTCTCAGATTAGGTGCATTCCGGTCTTCTACTGGTAAAACTGGAGAAGATCATACGATCCCTGTCCATTTGTCTGTCTGTCTGTCCGTCCATAAGTCAGTTTTTCATACTTTGTTTTTCATACTTTTTTTTGATATACTTTTAGAAGTATTGAAATTGAACTTGTTGTTTAGCTTTCTAATGATCAATTATGGATCGAGTTTGGCTTTGTCGATTAATTCACTTTTACAAGAGTTATGGCCCTTTACCTAGTGCCTATTTTAATTATACTTTGGAGATACTAATGTAAAAGTGGCAGTGTAGTAAACACAGATATATATATATATGTGTCATGATTGATCCATTTTTATAAGCGTTATGGCACTTGGAGGACAAAAGCCATTGATTACAGTGTTTTATTAATAGTTTGAGGACATCTCTCTGGGGGCTGGGGACTGGATCGAGGTCCGGAATGGTGATTCAGAGAACTCGGCCCTGTTTGGGAGGTATACCGGTGAAACCTTGCCTCCAGTCATCATTTCCACCAATCACAGTCTTTTTGTCAGATTCCTGTCTGACAGGCAAAAAGTCGGGAGAGGATTCAACATTTCATATAAAGCAGGTAAGTAAGGGAGAATAAGGCTCTGTCATTACAGTCGGGTGCAGTATTGCTGTGCATTAGGAAATACAGGTAACTGAGAAAACCTAAGTTTCACTCAAAGAATTGTCTGGTGTGTTGTCAATGCAAAAGAATTTCTTATTAAATTTTATTTCATTAATTTTATTGATTTAGTTAGTAATTGATATGAATCTTTTTTTTACATGTTTCAAAATTTTTTTATTGAAGGGTGCAATGATATTGTTATAAACAAGGAGGCCGCCATCATTTCATCTCCTGGTTACAAACTAGGAGCCTCAGTCACATATCCCTCCAACCTTCGGTGTTCATGGATAATTCATAACCCTCGAGGCAGGGAACTCACAATTGTATTTGACGACAACTTCGATACTGAAGTGGACTTCGATGTTTTGACAGTAAAGACTTAATTTACTCTTATTTAATAGACTGAATGCTTTAATGAGCAATTTAGATAAAATTTTAGTGTAGCAATTTTGCAATCTGCATTTTACCACTTTCACTTTTATACAGATACAAAATTTATCAAAATTATGAGACTATAATTGATTGTGTCAGTTTTGTGCATTTTTAAAGCTATAATATTGTTTAAAGTCATACTTATGGTTATGTCAAAGACGTAGATACCAAAGTATAAATACTGGTAGTACATGACTCTTTGATTTATATGTGAAATGTTTGTATTATAAAAGAACTGTTTCATAAATATCTCTATTTACAGGTAATTAATGGATCCTCAGTAGAGGAGGCTGAAGCTGTGATGTACAGATATTCTGGGACCAACACACCTGCTGTCCAGCGGTCACGTCAAGGCCATTTCATCATTAAATTTACCTCGGATGACCTTGTATCAAGGCCAGGCTGGGGAGCAACTATATCATATGGTCAGTATTGCCAATGACTTTATTCTTGATTTGATAACTCTTAGTTGCTAATCTAATTTCTTAATCTTATATGCTAATCTTATTTTTGCTAATCTCATCAAACTGGTGGGACAGTCAGGTTAAGGAAAAATATAATCTTTTGCTTCTTGGGTGCCATGAAACAGATTATGCAATAAGTTGATTATTTTTTATCAAAGTGAAGTAATGCATACACACAACAGCAGAGTAGAAGTAATAAAGATCGCAGTACATTTAAAAATCTGCTTTTTGCATCAAAGTTTGATAACTTTTGCCAAAGAATGAAAAGATTGATTTTTTTTTCCAAATTTGACCAAACAAGCTGTGCTCCCAAGAAATACGAGATATCTGCAAGAGTAAAATTGTGACTCAACTGTGACAGACAGATGCTAGACAGACAGACAAATAAATAGACAGATGTTAAACAAAGTTATCCCTTTATTTCTGCCATGGTCTGCATATGACACTGAAACCAACCATTTTATTTCCTCTCATTCAAATGATGAAAGTTGGACTTAAGTAACCTTGTACAAATTCAGTAGTTTTAGTTAGATGTTTACTTTGAATATCTTGCAAACGTTTTTGATTTATAGATTGTCCAAAGTTAGAGAACTTATCCAGCAATCTGCATGTAAGCAGTTTGAATGTGGATTATGGTACCTACGTGAAATTTACCTGTGATACTGGCTACCTGCTGGAAGGGGCCACAACTCTTGTCTGTGATATTAATGGATCTTGGTCAGACTCTCTGCCAACTTGTAAAAGTAGGTCATGCAATAGGATGTTGCAGTTTCGTTTTTATGTTATTGCTCTGTAGTTTTGGTTGTCAGATGGATTACAATGATGAATGCTTTGCGTAAAGATTGCGGAATTTCTGTAATCAGAAAGAGAAAATTCACAGAATGTAACTGAAAGAGGACCCCAATTTTATTGTTGTCTCAGATGTGTCACTATGAAAAGCATTATTAAAAAATAAAAAATTGCCACTTGACAGCCTATTTTTGGTATATCTTCAGAAATAAATTGCGGATCACCTGTTGTACCAGAGAATGGAGGAATTGTGAGCTCAAATTCATCGTATTATACTGGAATTGTGCAGTATCGGTGCGATGTGGGATATCGATCGCGTGGGGAATTGGTTTCAAGATGTCAGAGAAATGGCCAGTGGAGCTCTGTTCCAGTGTGTGAAAGTAGGTCAACTTTGTGTTGTAAAGTCCATGTGCTCAAATATAAAACCATATACTGATTAAGAAGTAAGTGAGTTGTGCCTCATCGTTATGAAAATGTTATGACTTGGTCTGGTATAGGTTTTATATGCCTGTCGTAGACGTGTCATTTTATGGTTTGTCATATTGCGTCAGTCATTCGTCTGTCTGTACCTTGTGGATTAGATAAAACAGCACATATAAATCTCAGATCATCACACTTGGTATGCATACTTCCAATAATTAGAGGAAGAAGTGTTGTTTTTTTTTCAGTGTCAAGATCACATTCAAACTTACATAGAAATCAATGGAAAACATCTTTAAAATGTATTTCTGAATGTAAAGAGTGGATGTATTTTACAGCATAAACATTGTTTTTGTTAAATAAATTTTTTTTACTGTCATTGCTTACTTTTTGAACAGAAATCAGATGCCCCAAGTTAAACATCTTGCAGAATGGATCAATTATCAATGATTTTGATCCGTACTATGGGCAGAAAGTTTACTTCCGGTGTAAAGAGAACTTTCGTCTCATCAACGCCTCGGAAATCATCTGTGAGGAGGACGGAGAGTGGTCCTCACTAAAGCCTCACTGTGCACGTTAGTATAGCGCTAATATTTTTTCTCGCGCCTTTTTACATTTGTGGTTTCATATCTCAATGTGTTTTCACATGCATGGTTTTTAATGTCCAGTCTTAGCCTAAGACTGTGATTTCAGGGTTTAGGCCTTCAGCAAATCACGTGAAAATTAAACTGCAGTGAAAATTCTTAAGTTACAGTATTCACAGTAAATTAGTTTTTGCTATTGTAATCATAGAATTACAAGTAATTGCAGTTGTGGATTATATTTGAATAGGTGTTTAAGTTGTGTCTCTCTCACATTTTTTTCTCCTACACCTGTTAATGCATGAATAAGTTTCAGCATACATGTTGACTGGTTCTCCAGACAAATCATTATCTGGTTCTCTGTCTTCAGCTCCCTTGTGTCCTCACTTGCCAATCATCAATGGTTACACCAGTGTGGTACAGCCTGTCGGTGGGAGTTCAGTCCAGGTGTTCTGTAACCCTGGGTATTATCTGGATGGTTCCCCAAATGTCCAGTGTCACTGGGATGGGACGTACCCATCTAATCTACCCTCATGTAAAGGTAAAAATCCACAATTTGATTTGTATACAGAAGAGTTTTTATGAATATTTAAATTCTGTGAAAGTGATTATTTGAAAAGTGGAAATATTGTGAAAAAAGCAAATGTTAATACACATTCAGGTAAAATTATTATATATTCAATATTATGAAGATAAAGCAGGTTTATTAGGACAATGTTTTATAAGGAGAATTGATTTTTTCAAGGTATTTCCCTTATTTTATTTTCAGATATTGATGAATGTGAGGACAGTGAATTGTGTCAGCCACACATGTGTCGAAATGTAATGGGGAGTTACCAGTGTTTGTGTTCCCATGGCTACCAGAAACTGAATGAAACCTCCAACACATGTCATGGTAAAGAGTGTAGTACTGCAAGGGTGTCAACTCTAGTATTGAATTACACTTAAAAATAAGCTACAATGTCTAATAAAAGATAGCAGTGTTAAAAAAAAAAATTGGAACATATTTCTCAAATTATTTAATACTTGGATCAGCAAGTTTATAAACTAGAATTCAGTGTGTTACAGACTTGGATTATGTAGATTTGAAATGTGATTCACACTGTTGAGATATGTTGCAGATATTGATGAGTGTGAAACTGACGAGATCTGTGACCACACTTGTCGTAACACGGATGGCAGTTTTATCTGTGAATGCCAATCTGGATATAAGCTTTACAGAGGGAATGAAGTCTTTGTCGTGGACCAAAGAACCATTATTCCAAATAAAACCTGCATAGGTATTAGTAACATACTGATAATAATGATATTGACCACTCTGTGGTATTAGTAACATACTGATAATAATGGTATTGACCACTCTTTGATATTAGTGATATCGTCCACTCTGCAGTGTACCATTTTTTTGCATTTTCCTTCAACTAAGAAAATGATATTTTGATGATAAATTTACATTTTGGCTAAATTTTATCTAGTAGAAAACACAGATTTAGAATGAAAGAAGAGGAGTCTTTACATTATAAATTATTTATCAATGAAATAGTCACTGTCTTTTTTTGTATAGTGACATGCCCTGCCTTCAATGTGTCAAATGGAGGGAGAGTTTACTCCAACACGACGATGCTCTCTGACAATTCGTACATCCATCCCACCGCCCTCTTTATTTACTGTCCCTACGGAACATTGCCACTTTGGAATGCTACTACAGTCTTCTGTCAAGCCAATGGAACATGGTCACATGATATCGATCACTGCACAGGTATCAAGGAAAAGATTATTATTGGATTTTTCTGAATTTTCAAAAGTTTCATTCTGCATGAATACTTTGCTTTGCCTCTTCACACAGACTTGATTTGTTATTAGAATAGTTTTTATATGATTAGTTATTGCATTAGTTATATAATCTGTTATTGCATTAGTTATATAATCTGTTATTGCAGTAGTTATATAATCTGTTATTGCATTAGTTATATAATCTGTTATTGCAGTAGTTATATAATCTGTTATTGCAGTAGTTATATAATCTGTTATTGCAGTAGTTATATAATCTGTTATTGCATTAGTTATATAATCTGTTATTGCAGTAGTTATATAATCTGTTATTGCATTAGTTATATAATCTGTTATTGCAGTAGTTATATAATCTGTTATTGCAGTAGTTATATAATCTGTTATTGCAGTAGTTATATAATCTGTTATTGCAGTAGTTATATAATCTGTTATTGCAGTAGTTATATAATCTGTTATTGCAGTAGTTATATAATCTGTTATTGCATTAATTATATAATCTGTTATTGCAGTAGTTATATAATCTGTTATTGCATTAGTTATATAATCTGTTATTGCAGTAGTTATATAATCTGTTATTGCAGTAGTTATATAATCTGTTATTGCAGTAGTTATATAATTTCTTTCCTTCTTTAAGATCAAGTGTGTGAAACTCTCCCAGCATTGCTGCATGGCTACGTTGCCTATGACAACGATATGTTGAGGCTTGGAACAGTGGCTACCTATAACTGCTCCAATGGCTACTCTTTGTATGGTTCTACACAGAGACAATGTTTGTTGGGCAGTAATTCTACAACATTCTGGAGTGACAATGCAGCTGTGTGCCTTCGTATGTGGTTTTATTTAATGTAAAGAAAGAGCTAGATTCTTTAGAAAAAAAACCTAGCATTTCCTTCAAATGTATTGGGTAATTTTAGTCCACTGGAAATGTGGGCTTCTTTGGCAGATGAAGAAAATTTACCAAAAATGGAAGTGTGCAAATTTTTATCCCTATTATTGATACACTTGTTAAATGATATCTTGACAAAAATAAAGTGGTACGATATCAAATTATTTTTTTGAAAAATTCACTAGATATTTCTGATGCCAAAAGTACCTAATATATGGTAGTTTTTTTGTGTGTTTGTGTGTGATATGATTCTAATTGTTTGGTAGGGTAAATAAAACAAGAATAAGAAAGATTAATGTTGAGTGATTATTGTTTATGTTACATTATTTCTGTTTATTGTTGCAGCTAAGATGTGTGTGACGCCCATAAAGCCAGTCCATGGATTTGTCAACTATACTGGGCTTTCTTATGGATCAGTTGCCACCTACAGCTGCAAGTGTGGCTACCGCTTAATTGGGTCAAAGGTCAGGAATTGTCAAGGAAATGGAGTTTGGAGTGGTAACAGTACTATATGTGTGGGTGAGTGGAAGTTGGGGGTGGGGATGGAGATAGTCTGTGCTATTGTGTTTGTCCTACCTTAAACAAATGATTTTATACATTTCAAAACTATACCTTATTTTCCATCCATGTTGATTTTATTATGAGAAATGCCATATTTAACGTTGTATTAAATCAGCTGGACAAATTTCCATCTCCCTGGAATAAGTTACAGAATTTGATATTTAGAATGAGATTTGAAAATTTAGAGGTTACAGATAAAATGCTTAGTCTTGATAGTGCAAGCTTATGACACGACAGTGTACTTTACTGATTTCATGGGGTAGGGTTTTTTTGTGGTTTGAAGAGAAACTTTTCTATGGGGTCAGGTTTCTTGGTTAAGAGAGATAGTGTTGACTATCCATTGTGTCATTCATGTTTTATTGGGGTATGGACTTGTAGGCATTTTCTTTCCAAAGATTCAGTGAAAATGAATCAGTGGTTTTACAGCCATTAGAGATTTTACAGTAATGCCTTCAAGAAATGATACTACTTTGTGAAATCAATTTTTGACAGAGATGGAGTGTTCTGCCCCTGTTGCTCCGCCGAATGGGGGTGTATACAGCCAGATGAGGATGTTCTACTATGGAAGCAAAGTGTCTTACACATGCCAGAAAGGTCACTCTCTCATTGGTAAGATTCCCTGCTTGTTCCATGTTTCTACATGTAGAGTGAATCATCCATTAGAAACACCCAGAGGGTGACCAATCATTGGTTAGAAACACCAGAAAGTGGTGACCAATCATTGGTTAGAAACACCAAAAGGTGACCAATCATTGGTTAGAAACACCAGAAGGTGACCAATCATTGGTTAGAAACAACCAGAAGGTGACCAATCATTGGTTAGAAACAACCAGAAGGTGACCAATCATTGGTTAGAAACACCAGAAGGTGACCAATCATTGGTTAGAAACACCCAGGTGACCAATCATTGGTTAGAAACACCAGAAGGTGACCAATCATTGGTTAGAATCACTCAGAAGGTGACTTAGTACAATTAACTATCAGTTGTAAACACTCGGAAGGTGACCATTGTATAATTAATTATCAGTTGTAAACACTCACATGACTGATTGACTTTTGTTTTTGTTAGGATCTGCTCAGTCTACGTGTGCCTTGCCAGAAGAAACCAGTGTACCAGTTCTGCTGTTACTGTTGAAAATAAAGTTCAAGGGAGATAACAATATAAACTTGCAATGTGCTCCAAAGTACGGGGAAGTGTTGGCAGCTAAGTTTAATGGGAGCATTCGTAATCTGCCTGCGTGTTCCTCAGTTCACATGGATGTACTGGACTCCAGCACTGGAAATTTCTCTGGCACAGAGGTACCTGTTAATCGTATGTTACTAACAGCACATGGACATGATTTGAGCTGAAAATTTTCACATTTTATTTTTGGGAAATAAGATTTGACAATTTTTAGCTCAAATTGTGGCCATGCCCCCTTTAATAGGTCATTGCTGTTTTACTACTGGTCTGTCTGCATTTGTTTAGGATGGATTCAGTAAGGTGGTATTCTCAACGCGCGTTTGTATTTTAGTAACATTGTAAAATATATATTATAATTGATTGCAAGACAATTTCTGGGGATTGGAAAACACATTACTCGTGTTTCTCTATAACTTTCAGATTATTCTTGGAACGTCAATAACACTGAGTGGTTCTGCTTCAGATGTCTGTAATTGCTCCGCAGACATCATACAATATAGCCCTACACGGATTGTTTGGACAATACAGGTAAATTCTTGTCCAACACTGGCCAACAAGGATGCAGCCACACCAGAGAAGAAGTTCCTAGAGAGGATTTCTCATTGGAATTGTCCTGCGGACTTCAGCCTGCAGGGTGGAGTTGAGGGGTGTGATTACAGTGTGGCCCCAGTTTGTCGTAAAGTTACCGGTAAAATTTCAAGTTCTGTTTTATAACCAGAAATATTTTCTCTCATGTAACATCATATGTAAACTACTTACTGTATCAATAGTCTCTTTTACTAATTTGCTTGGAGTGGAATGAAAACATTTCTATACTTGCATCCTTTTTTTCTTTGGCTGTGGTAATTATTATTTGGTCTCTCATTAATCCCTCTGTAGATTATAACCTATTGTTTATTTTGTCCAGGGGCAGACAATCTTGCATGCTGTTTTACATTCATTTTTTGCTTTTCCAAGACTGTTTAGATAAAGAGGATCCTTTTGAAATAACTTCTACCATTACCACCTCAAAACTACCTCTTACATCTCAAGCTACCTCAACGCCATCATCAACTACAACAGGAGAGGATCAAAGGACTGAAAGTACTCATACTACTGATATACCAACAGAAGCGGTAACAAATGTGCAGTCAACACCAGATAACATCTCAACAATCAGTTCATCAACAGCACAGACACTGACACAAACAACAAATGCGGATGAAGTACAGACTTCTACAACATCAGCTGATGCATATACAAGCACCATTATGTTTTTTCTCAACTCAACATCAGCAACATCAGATACAGTTATCAACACATCTACAGAAACATCACAGACAACTACATTAAGTTTAACAGAAATACCAATAACAACATCACAAACTCTTAAAACAACAACAGAAGCTTTTAAGACAACCGTGGCAGAAGATACCACGACACACACATCTAACATCTTAACAGAGGCTGCCACAACAACAGAATCTCCCACAATCACAATAGAGGCTACCACAACAACCATGGCAAAAAGCACTACAATCAAGACAGCAGAGCCTACCATCACAAAATCTCAAATAATGACAACAAAACCGACCTCAACAACTACAGAACATTTTATAACAACCACAACAACTGAAGTTGCCACAATCACAAATAAAGAAGCCACCATAACAGAAATGACTACAGTTAGTATAACAGAACCTCTAGTAACCACTACAACAGAAAATCCCATAACTATTGCATCAGAACCTTCCACAACTTTAACATCAGAGTCATCCACCTCAACCACCAGAGCTCCTACAACAACAGAGACTTCCACCACCACAAAAACAGTAGAACCTCAAACTTTCACAACAGAACCTTCCACAACAGAGGTTCCAAGATCTACAACAACAGCAGAGGCTCCCACAACCACAAGGACAACAGAATCTCTAACAACCACAACAACAGTACTACCCACAACCACAAAACACATTCATGCAACCACTACAACAGAGGCCTCCACATTCAAAACAGAGACTCCCACAACTTCAAGAACAGAGTCTTTCACTACACCAACAAAAGTTTCTACAACAGAGGATTCAACTACCACAAGTACAATAAAATTTCTGACAACAACAGAATCTCCCACATCTACTACAACAATAAAAAATCCTATAGCCACATCACCAGAATCTTCCACAACCACTACAGCAGAAACTCCCACAACTACTACAGCAACAATACTTATCGAAACAACAACAAAAAATTCCACATCATCAGAAATCTCCACAACTACTACAACAGAACCTCCCACAACTACTACAACTACCACAACCACTACAACAGAAGCCACCACAACAAAAGAACCTCCTACAACCACTACAACAGCACTTCCCACAACCACTTTAATAGAAGCCCCCACTACAACATCAGAACTTCCCAAAACCACTACAACACAACCCACAACCACTATAACACCTACCACCACTATTACAGAAGCCTCCACTACAACAACAGAACTTCCCAAAACCACTACAACAGCATCACCCACAACCAGTACAAGAGAACCTCCCACAACCACTACAACAGAACCTCCCACAACCACTACAACAGAAGCCATTACAACAAAAGAGTCCCTGACAACCACTATAACACCTCCCACAACCACTTCAACAGAACCTTCCACAATCTCTACAACAGAAGGCACCACAACAGAAGAGCCCCTGACAACCACTACAACACCTCCCACAACCACTACAACATACTCTCCCACAACCACTACAACAGAACCTCCCACAATCACTACAGCAGAAGCCATTACAACAAAAGAGCCCATGACAACCACTACAACAGACTCTCCCATAACTACTACAACAGAACCTCCCACAACTACTACAACAGAACCTCCCACAACCACTACAACAGAACCTCCCACAACTACTACAACAGAACCTCCCACAACCACTACAACAGAACCTCCCACAACCACTACAACAGAATCTCCCACAACCACTACAACAGAACCTCCCACAACTACTACAACAGAACCTCCCACAACTACTAATACAGAACCTCCCACAACCACTACAACAGAACCTCCCACAACTACTACAACAGAACCTCCCACAACCACTACAACAGAATCTCCCACAACCACTATAACAGAACCTCCCACAACCACTACAACAGAACCTCCCACAACCACTACAACAGAACCTCCCACAACTACTACAACAGAACCTCCCACAACTACTACAACAGAACCTCCCACAACCACTACAACAGAATCTCCCACAACCACTATAACAGAACCTCCCACAACCACTACAACTGAATCTCCCACAACCACTACAACAGAAGCCATTACAACAAAAGAGCCCATGACAACCACTACAACAGACTCTCCAACAACTACTTCAACAGAACTTCCCACAACTACTACAACAAAACCTCCCACAACCACTACAACAGAACCTCCCACAACCACAACAGAACCTCTCACAACCACTACAACAGAACCTCCCACAACCACTACAACAGAGGCCATTACAACAAAAGAGCCCATGACAACCACTACAACACCTCCCACAACCACTACAACAGAACATACCACAATCTCTACAATAAAAGGTACCACAAAAGAAGAGCCACTGACTACAACTGCAACACTTTCCACAACCCTTACAGCTTCATCTTCCTCAACCACTACAACATCACCTACCACAACCACTATAACAGAAGCCCCCACTAAAACAACAGAACTTCCCACAACAACTACAACACTTACCACAACCACTACAACAGAAGCCCTCATTACAACAACAGAAAACCCCAAAACCACAACAGTACCTCCCATAATCACCACAACACCTACCACAATCACTACTACAAAACTTACCACAACCACTACAACAGAAGCCCCCACTACAGCAGACCCTTCAACAACCACTACAACACCTCCCACAACTACTACAACAGAACCTATCACAACCACTACAACTGAACCGTCTACAACCACTGCAACACCTCCCACTACCACTACAACAAAAGCCCCCACTACAACAACAGAACTTCCTACAACCACAACACCTTCTACAACCACTATAACAACAGAACCTCCCCAATCCACTACATCAACATCAACTACCACAACCACTACAGCAAGAGAACTTCCCACAACCACTACAGCAGACTCTCCTACAAGCACTACAACAATGCCTACTACAACCACTACAACAGAAGCCTCCACTACAACAGTAGAACCTCCCACAACCACTACAATGCTTACCACAACCACTACAACACCTACCACAACAACAGAAGCCCCCACTACAACAGTAGAACCTCCCACAACCACTACAATGCTTACCACAACCACTACAGCAACACCTACCACAACCACAACAACAGAAGCCCCCACTACAACAACAGAACCTCTCACAACCACTACAACACTTACCACGACCACTACAACAACACCTACCACAACCACAACAACAGAAGCCCCCACTACAACAACAGAACCTACCACAACCACTACAACATTTACCACAACCACTACAGCAACACCTACCACAACCACAACAACAGAAGCCTCCACTACAATAACAGAACCTCCCACAACCACTACAACATTTACCACAACCACTACAACACCTACCACAACAACAGAAGCCCCCACTACAACAGTAGAACCTCCCACAACCACTACAATGCTTACCACAACCACTACAGCAACACCTACCACAACCACAACAACAGAAGCCCCCACTACAACAACAGAACCTCTCACAACCACTACAACACTTACCACGACCACTACAACAACACCTACCACAACAACAGAAGCCCCCACTACAACAACAGAACCTCTCACCACCACTACAACACTTACCACAACCACTACAACAACACCTACCACAACCACAACAACAGAAGCCCCCACTACAACAACAGAACCTCCCACAACCACTACAACATTTACCACAACCACTACAACAACACCTACCACAACCACAACAACAGAAGCCCCCACTACAACAGTAGAACCTCCCACAACCACTGCAACAGAATCTATTACAACCACTACAACATCTACTAAAACCACTTCTGCTACCACCACAACAACAGAACCTCCCACTACATTGAAATATACTACAACTACCATTGCACAAACTACAAGCACAGAAGCACCGCTCGCTGAAACCACCATTCCTGGGACGACATTGGCTACCTGTAAGCTATTATCATTATTTAAAAACTTCCTAAATGGGTAGTAGCATAATGATTAATCAATAGGAGGAAATCAAGTACTCATTCAGTGCAGTGTCGTGGGATTAAATGTTCATTTTCTCCATTTTTTTCAGTAGGGTCAGATCCATCAACATTGTGAAAAGTGTAGCAAAAGTTAAGAGAAAACCTCAATATTTTAAAAAGAACTGATTTCTTTTAATCTTTTTCATCAATATGATTCAAGTTAACAGTATAAGTCATGGGTGGTATAGAAATTTGAATTGTGTATGTATCAAGTATTTAATTCTTCCCTAGTTGGCATGCATTATCTACGAGGTAAACATCCAGCATGACAGACACTTAATTCCACAAATTTAGACTAATTGATATGATAGCATGGTGTAATACTGAAAGAGAAAGGTTTCTTAGCCATCTTACCATCCCTATAGACTGTAGTCAGTGTAGGACTACATCTTTATATAATACCAAGTGAATTGTGATGCAGAACACAAAGTATATTGCATGGCTGAGTGTTGCAAAATGGAAATTTGGTATATTCAGACTGTACTGTGCAATAATGGGTTTGCTGATGCAATCATCAATAACTTGTTCATTCAGACTTTGCTTCAAAACATTAAGAGATACTTCTACAGCATCAAGCCCCTCTTTTGTTTACATCAATCATGACTATTGGACTTAAGGTATTGGAAAGGGGCACCTGTTATTGGATCTTGTTGGTATGTTTTAATTTCTGTAAGTCAGTATGGAAAAAGAATTTACTCAAGTCATGAATTTCTTTCCACGATAGACCGTATTTATGCATGTATTTTTTAGCATTGCCCCCACTGCATTATGGGACTTATTGGACATACAAATATCCAGCAAACTCTGATACAAGCTGTCAACAGGAATTGGAGATTCATTATGTAGAGGCTTTTGAAAGCAGCAGAACAGTTATTCAGGAAGCAAAGAACTCACAGAAGTCATCTATATGTCCCTCAGATCTCACGTTGTCTGTAACATATGAGAGACCATACATTAACAATCCAGACCAAGAGGTAAATATGGGGAAACACAGGGGTAGTTCTTTGTGAAAATGAATATGTATACATTTTTAATTTGCAAAATGTCAAAAAAGAAAACACCCAAAAATAATCATTCAGGTTTTTCTAGATTGATTAAAGACATTTTCCATCATCAGCAAAAGAGGCAATACTTAATAAAAACTACTTGTAAATAAATTGAAATATGCAACCTCTAAATAAATTGACTTTAGACCAAAATACAAAATAAGACATACACTGTATGAATATTGCTTATTTTACATGTGTATTATTATTATTTTCTTTCTTTGTCTGATTGATAGGTAAAATAGTGTGATTGAATGTGAAAATTCTCTGATAAATGAATTGTGTTCTCTGTTGGTTAAAATTATTTTTTTGATTGTTGGTTAAAATCTTCATTAGCTGTGGCTCTCATGTGGTTGAGACTTACATGTGGTTCTGACATATTTCTCTGAAATTGGGTCAAAATAAAGACAAAAATATGCACTGTATTCTTCGACATTTTGTTTTGCAATAAGCATTTTTACACATCCAACAGAACTGCAAAGTTGCGAATAATTCATTAATGCTAAGTCTGTCATATTTAAGGTAATTTTCAATTGCTCATCATTTGTTACATTGGTGTCAGTAAGGAATACATAGAACATCAGATGTACAAGAAATATTAGCAGTTTGAGTATTCTATCCCCATTTCACATTTTACGGTGGGTTTTTTTTTTAAATGCCTAGTAATATACACATTGGCAGTTAAGAAGTGTTAGCAATGAAAGAATGATAAAGACAGAAGACATTAGTGTGCTAGAGTGGGTTCAAGTCCTATTGGAAACTTTTACACTGATTTACTTTGCAAATTCTTTATTTATTTATTTTTTATCGCAAACCAGCATGGATACACAGTCTTTAGTTTGGGTGTATCATTTCATTATCATTTAAGTGACAGGCCAGGCAGGAGTTTATTTTCCCCCTCTTTCCCCCAAAAATTCTGATCGTAAATCATAGCTTATGTAAAGCCTTTATGTATTATGCCTCAATTTTCATTTCTAGATTCTGAAAGTTTCATGATTATGACATGCTAACAATGTAAGAAGCAATATGATAATTGTTCAATTTCATTATTAAAGCCATGTTATCACCCATTAAACTTCATTTTCATAGTAATAAAATGCAGGAGTCCATTCTGACCTGAAAATGGGAGGGGTCCTTGCATTAATCTGACAAATGTTCATCTTCACAAGTTTAACTCGGCCAGCTCTATTGTTTTTGACAACTCTTGATACTCAAGTGATTTTGTAGAAATAGATATTATGCAGTTCTGGAACAAGTAATGGTGCAATTGTAAAAGGTTTGAAATAAATTTTTTCTTTTCAGTTTATATTCATTTTGAAAATTGCTTTCATGGGTGACAAAGGGAATGCTGAAACTTGTGCTGGAGCAATCAACACCACAGTGAACAACAAAGTTGAGAAAATATTCAACACAATCAACAACAATCCACCCTGTTCAGCTATTTATCCCCCAACGGCCCGCACTCTATCCAAACGGAGCGAATGGATGTGTGTTAGTGACTTCTATCACTATGACGTTAACCAGCACTTATGCATATTAAGTGTCCACAGCGCTGCCTCTTACGTGCAACCGGCTTCCAGCCTGTCTGACAACCAGCCAGAGGTGGTGGTTCAGACAGTACCACCCCTGGAACCACCGGCCACCACCCTTCAGCCCACTGTTTCACCCGCCATTGTCATTGCCACTAATGTGCCAAGCTCCACGAGTACTGAGACACAGAATGTGACCCCTACTTCAGAAATCTTTGGTTAGCTAACACGTAGCTCTGTGTTTTGTGGTTTTTTTTATATAGGAAACATAGTCAAACTAGTCTAAACCAGACTTAATACCAAAGGTTTTTTCTAGGACTTTCCAGGAGATTATAATAGAATTATAAGTTCAGACTGCTCATCATCTGGTTTAGACAAGTTGCAGAAAAGTAACAAAATTATATGATTCATATTTAATTTCTGTATTTTGTTCCATTTCATATTTAATTTATGTCTCTGTCTACTGGAAGTTTAGTGTTGTTTTTATTTTTTAAAATCCATATCCCAAAAATAAGTATAAACATTTGAATTCATGCAGTAAATATACATGACATATTTGTATTCCATGTTCCTTTCATTCAGTATGAGACATTTTTAGACAGTGCATGGTTTTGTTTGTTTTTTCTGATTAGTTTTGCCCTCATAGTTGTGCATGCTGCATGTTACGCATCAGAAATGTGAACTTTTCAAGCTCTCAAAATTCTGCTTGTACATTTCTCAGTACTTGTGGTTTCATCAATTTTCATGGATTTTTCACACACACAAAAAAAATAGTTTCATTGATATTTGATTTCCTTGTTTGACACCACCATTATGGTAGTCAGTGAAAAGTAATGAAACTACAACAGATCAACACTCTTTTGTAAATGTGTATATTGAATATTCATCTCCTAGCCAATAGCATTCAGTCTTAATAAATTTTCTGTTCCTTGCTTTTTCAGACCAAACTCCATTCTTTGTTACGGAGGTCAACCTCACCTTCCAGAGTCATGGTTTAACAGATGAATGTGAAGAGAGGCTAGAAGAAGACATACAAAAAACTGTTAATCAAGCCAGTGACATCATTAAACAATCCATACGCCATTTTCCATTATGCTCTCACATTACTGATGCTGAGTTGATCCCCACAAAGTCTGCACTTTCCCACGGGGCTACGACATCTGTAAACCAGGTTTGTAACTGTTTGGAAGCGGTTCCATTTTTGTACAAAGTCTAGTAGAGAAAATGTCTGTTTGGAGTGTACTAATTGTGTCCTTTTACTAAAGCATGCAAAGAGAAAAATAATATTGAATAAGGACAGAAAGAAAAAGAGCCAAGGGATTTGGAAATCATTTGAAATGTTCAATTCATCTGCATGCATTGTATCAGTGCCATCAATTCAGAGAGCTGATCTTTTTATAATGACATGTGATAATATCATTCTTGATCTATTCAGGAACTCTAGCTTCGAACTTCATTGCTCTATGATGTATTTGTGGAATTTTTTTCTTGAAGTGCATTTCCCCTTATTTAGTACAACCTCTGTACAAGATTTCCTGTTGTCCTCACTGATATAAAAAACCAGCTTTCTCTAGAATTTTGACATGAACATGAGTATTAAGAGATATTCTATACGTCTACTCTCGTGTTTGTGTAAATGGATGATCTAGTCAAACTCTTCGCATGATGCTTGCTAGCAGTAATAAGAAATCAAAGTACTGTATACTGGATGTATTAAATTGGACTGGGGATTTAAACCGCCCAAATTCATCTGTGTTAGATTCTTACAAACATCTCTCAACCGAAAGCTTTTGTGAGCTTTCTGGAGTGTGTTTGACATCTAATTTGATATACTTGTCCTTGTGTGTACAGAATATGCATCTTAAACTTTCAAAAGTTGCACATCTTCCTTAAAGTTATTGACCAATGTCATTCAAACTTGGCGCAAAGCATCCATAGGCCATGCCCTATATTATGCCCATCTCTGGCCTCCAACCTATTTTACAGTCAGCTAATTCATAAATAAGCTGAGGATTATGCAAAATTCATAAACAGATACAAGATAAGAATATAATGATACTATGCCCAAATTCTATAACTATGACCTTGCCTTCAAATCTCTGGAATTTGCATTTGGCATTTTTCTGATTTACGACTGGGCATTCATGTTTTTTTAACATATTTTCTATTCGTAAATGAAGGGTATTTTCTATTCGTAAATGAAGGGTCATTCTAAGGGTAGCGAACACAGAATTGATTCAACAGACGAAAGAAGAAAAATATTATACACACAAGATTAACTTTATAAATATTGGATTGTCACTATAAAACAAAATCAAATTTGACCTTTAGGCTAGGACAGGGTCCAGTACAATCCCATTGTGTAAAGCTGGACTACATTGATTCTGTAAGTCTATGTATTAGTGTGCAGTGTTTGTAAGATGAATGTGTGACACATGACAATTGAATGGATACGTTATATTACAGTCTCTGCAGTTTGATCTTAGGGTGTTGGCGAATGGGACGGTAAGACACACCTGGCTAGATATATTACATTCTGCTTGTAGATATTTTCTTTAGTTGTATTTTTATCTCAGACTGTTAAAAAAAAAGAACATGTTTATCCTGTATTATAAAGCATTTTAGTCATTTCCTTGATGAATCATAAGATGTGTCTCTCCTGCTTTCATTATATGACTGAGTGTGGATCACAGGGAATGTTGTATTTATATTTCTGTGGTATCCAGATTCTCTAGACTGCATGCTTTTTTATTTTACATGGCTTTTTGCTTGCTTATTTCACCATTTCAAAATTTTGAATTTTATTATGTCATTCAGTTGATTACCAGATATTTATTTTAAACCACGTAATACAGTATGTATACAATGTATATGTCATATATTTGCATAGAAGGGGGGAAAACCCACATTGAGGTCCGTTGAAACTATATAACTGGATTTTAAAATGTTATTACACATGTTTAAGCACACTCCATGGCTTTTTGTTAGCATGAACATCAAAATCTTTTTGGAGAAAATTTGTAAAATATTTTCTTCACTGCTTTATTTGTAGACGACCCCCACGCCAAATGAGGTATTAGTGGACTGCATGGCATGTTTCATAAGCAGTCTTGTATTGAACTCGTAATATTAGAGGTCGATTTCTGCCTAGATTTACCACTGACTGCACATATTAATCGTGCATGGAGTTCTTTGGAATTTGCATTAAATATGAAAATATTTAAATTTGTGTAAATCGTACGGTATATGTGTTCTGGAAAGTTTGAGGAAGTAAATTGTTTTCAGTCCGTCTATACATATTATAATCCAGCTGAGGATTATAACAACTCATTTTTATGCTCCTGGAATCGAAGTTTTTCGGGGGCATATAGTTTTTGACTTGTTAGTCTGTCTGTGGCAAAAAACTTTAACTTGCTCATATCTTTTACAACATAAGAGGTAGAGCTTTCATATTTGGTATGTGTATTTCTTGTGGAAAGACCTTTCCATTCACACTGGAAATTCTGACTCTGTTAACACTGACCTTTGACTTCCTTATAGAAAAATCCATTATAAGCCATATCAAATGGTAAAAGGTTCTGCTTTTGTATTCAGCGTGTGCATTTTTTTTTTGGTGAGAAGACCTTTCCAACAATAGTTTTGGTGACCTAGTGACATTGACCTTTGACCTAGTTTTTGGAAATTTTCAAAAAAAACCTCCTGTGACTCTTGTCATATGTTTTCACCATAAGAGGTAGACCTTTCATATTTGGTATGTGCATTCCTTGTAGCAAGACATTTCCATTGACACCAAAATAATTGTCCAAGTGTTCTTTACATCTTTACAGTTCCTCTTTGTTGTAGGCCTGGGGCATCAGTGTTTCACAAACACCTCTTGTTTCTTACATATTATTATCATTATATGGATCAGAGTGTTTTGGTTTGCATGGTTTAAAACAAAGTAACAATTTATGATAATTCAGTATTATGAATTCCTACAGTTACATGCAAAAAGTATTTGCTTAATTTTGTTTTTTCCTATAATTTTATACATAACATTTTTGTAAACATTCATAGTGCACATTTTGTTGTATTTGCATCAATAATTCATCACAGAAATTAGATTTTTTTTTATTTTGTCCATCAGTTATGTGATTTAATATTATTATATTAATCTTATTTGATAAATTGTACCTGTTTCAGATGAATGCAAATTTCATTTCAGATGAATGCAAACTTCATTTCAGATGAATGCAAATTTCATTTGCCATGCTTATTATGTTATTCAATAGACATGATGCGATGAGATTTTATTTTGAGTGCAAATTAATGTAGTATGATATGACTATCTTTGAATGCAAATTATTCTATATCACGTAAAAAGAATTTGTAAACAATTTTAAAATTCTTTTGTGTATATTTGAATAGTTCAGATTGCTAATCAGTTATTGAAAAAAAGTCATTTTGTATGAGATATACAGGAAAAAACAAAATTGATCATATAATTTTTGCATGATTCTGTAGCTTCAGAACCACAGTGGCTGGTTATTTCTGAATTCGCATGGGCCATTATGAATGAGTTTTCTATGAAATAAGTTAACATGCACTCATGTATAACAACATCTTTACCTCATGCATAAATCTGATGGTAAACAATAAATGATTGTCACTAGATTGCACTTACTTTCACTTGGTCAATATCTCACACTAGTCCATGGAGTAGCTATCCAATGCAGCGGTTAGTTAGAGTCACTCTAGTTTTCACTTTAAGGGATACTTTTTGGGTCTGGAAATAACTCTTTGAAAGATAATTTGAACACAGAATTCAAGGATAAAGATTAATATTTAATTTAAGAACAAACTTTTTAATTTTTTTTTCTCTCCTTGAAAATTGTTGCTTATGATAATAAAGATAAGACTTTGCTCTTGGTTTATAGCAACTGATGAATTGCTCCCAGGTTAATGTGCATGTTTTTTGGGTTTTTTTCTTAGATATTATTGATGGTACCTTTTGTGCTGCGATCCAGAAACTTCCACCTTGATGACATGGAAAACTGTATCAACCACAGTGTCAGACCTTTCCTTGAAGAAGGATTTCAGAACAACATATCCGACTTAATCAATGCAATCCCAGGGAACATTTGTCGTAAAATAGATTTTGTGAGGTCCCGTTACACCATAGACATCCGATGCCCAAGTCCATTTGTCTTCCACCACAGAGCCCGGCGCTGCCATCGGTCTCCCTTGATTTACATGCCAATCCTTGTGTATAAAATACAGGTGACATTTTCTGTTAGTAGTGCAAGGTTGCGACAGTGTACCGTGTCATATCAAAGGTCGATTCGAAGACAGTTAGAGAGACAACAGGTAAATATCTTGCGGGAACGCTTGTATGACATGTGTCTGAGACACGATACCGTAGTTACAATCCACAAGAGTATAAGTCCATTAAAGTATCATGATAATGGACTAACTACCAGACTGATTGGTAATGTTAGTGTGCTTCTGATGGCCACGTCGGAGGAACCAGATTATGCAGGTTGTGCGGGAACCAATTTGCACCAACACCTCTGGAGTACTGACTTCATTCCAGGGGCCCTTGTCGTGCCAACAGACAACCCAAGAGATTGTGATAATGTGACATGGGAGAAAAATGATGTGGTACACATGGAGAAAATATGCTTGGATTCCTACCTCTACTACAAGTCCCTGAATCGATGTATTGATGGTATGTTAGTAGTCTTTCTAACAGAAACTTCCCCACACTTTAACAAATTTTCCAGAGAAATAGTTTGGAATCACCTTGTCTATCTGTCTGTGTGACATCTATCTCTTTCAGTTGTTTCCTGGCTATAATTTTGTGTCCTGACCATAAGATTGTAACTAATCAACATTAAGTGATCATACTTGACACAAAACATGCTCATGACCTGAGTGTATGTTTAGACCTTGACATAAGGTCATTTAGTAAGTTCAAGGTTAATGGGAGAGAAAAAAGTTTGAATAAAATTTTAAGCTTCTGATAATATTTTTTTTATATCAATAAAGTACCCGCACCCAACATAAAAGATTTGCAGGTGCATTGTTTGGTCGTATGTTGTAAAACATCCCTCTCAAGAATTTTTCACTCATATGGAGGTGTCACCCGAGCCAGTAAAGGGCTGCAAAATTTAGGCCTATGCTTGGGCGCTTACAGTCTTTAAGCAGGGAGGGATCTTTATCGTGCCACACCTGCTGTGACACTGGACCTCAGTTTTTGCGGTCTCATCCGAAGGACTGCCCCATTTAATCGCCTCTTACGACAAGCTAAGGGTACTGAGGACCTATTCTAACAACCCGGATCCTCTTACAGGTACAATATGTCATTGTTATGTATGGCATTGGTTTTTTTTTAATAAGGTTATGTGAAATGGTCAAGTTTTCTTCACCCAAAGGCACTACAAAGAATGTACTACCAAATGTAGTATGTTTACAGTATATACTCAAACCCAAAGGTAGCTATAGTGATTAACTAATTAGCCTGTCTTAACCCTTGAAGAAGGTTAATGCAAGGATTGGAGAGATTTGTAGGAATGTAGCATTGTATTTTGAATAAGCTCAAGTTTAGATGAGCCCTGTTGGTTGGGTTTTTTATTTTGGGGGGGGGGGGGGGGGGTGATCAGGCCCATCATTTACATATAAAGCTGATTTTGATGTGAGTAAAGAAGGGTACCTATGAGTAATTTCCATCATGACATAACACTATGTTCTACATACACTGTATATTCCAATGTCTACATCAACAGCAAAAGCTTTACTTTAAAACATGTAAGAACATTTATAACGAAGGAAGTAGGAGAAAATCAAAATGTTTTAAATGAAAATGTCATCAGGTGATCAACATAAGGGGTTTATCATCAGGTGATCAACACAAGGGGTTTGTCATCAGGTGATCAACACAAGGGGTTTGTCATCAGGTGATCAACACAAGGGGTTTGTCATCAGGTGATCAACATAAGGGGTTTGTCATCAGGTGATCAACATCAGGGGTTGGGGATTAAATAAGCTTTGTTTGCTGTTTTGTCCCCTTAAGAATTCTTTTTAAATTCAACATAATATATACACAATTATAATTGTATAGGTTATGCAAGACATATATGCATCTTAATAGATTTTTATTACCTTGCAACATATTTTGTGGGGGTAGGATAGGGAGTGTATATCAAAATAAAGGTGTATATACCTGTGGATAATTGACGAGGTGCATGCATAATCTCAATCAATTCTGAATAAGTACACCCATTTATGAGGAAAAAGCTTCGCTCTGCGGTGCTGTTGTGTAAAGTCCATGCATTATCTAAACAAATAGGGCTTCGAACACTCGGCCATTATTGATATAAGACTATGTACATTGAATGTACTGGCATTGTTTGATTTACAGACAAATCAGCGGTGTTACAAGCTCTCTTCATCTCCAACATAACGTCCACAAGTTCTCCGAGTCAGGTGTGCTTATCAAATGTCAAACGACAGCTGCTGGGATATATCAGGAGTGTCATAACAGATGTAGCCAACTCCAGCCAGTGCTCGCTTATGTTTCAATTGGTGGATGCTGAGATTGAAAATGACCAGGTATGAAAATATAAAATCGTATACTGGTTACAGTACTCGTAGGAACTCTTGATTTTTTCAAGTCAGTGGATTTGATTTCTAGGCTATCCATGTTAATATACACTGCATCAACATGTAGCATTACTTGTAGAATCTCATCTGGAGTTTCTTATCATTCATTTTGATTGGTGCTGTACATGTTATTGTTGAGTAGAACTTTTTTTTCATGCCCTCCCTCAAGTGTTGGTTTGAATATATTGAATCTTTTTGACATGGACTTTGTATTTAAGGACATTTGATACAATTTCCAAAAAAAAAGGGGGGGGGGTGCATGGGTTGATATCTATTTATTGGCTTATTTTGGTTGTAATAAATACAAAAAAAAAAAAAATAAGGGACTTGCAAATTTACTAGGATGTTCAAAAGTTGAATTATATTACCCCTTTCTATTTAACTCTGTACAACTTTTCCCCACTGTTTTGGATTTAAGTGAGAAATCATGGAAATAAATGATATTCCAAATGGTGAATTGTATTTATTTTACATATAAAAACCTGAATTTAATAATTTCGTTTTGATCATTAAAAAAAAAAAAAAGGTTTGTTCTTTGCGAGTGTCATTGAATAAAGGGTAGAGGAGTATTGATATTGTGTAATTGTTTGATTGCAGGTTAAGATCAATTTAAGCATTCTGCCATATCAGTGGAATCGTAGTCGTACTAAAGACTGCCTGAAGTTGATCTTCGTGAATGCGGATGAGGTCATTTCCAGGAAGCAGAGGTTTTCTCATGATCTCAGTCCCTCCTGTCCGGACATGCAGTACTGGGGGCTCAATATACAACGCCCTTACTATCGGTGCATTGTGCCGGGCTATCTCTGGAGTGATACCAGTTATGCCTGTGTACAACAAGGTACGTATAGGTGATGATGCTTATTTACAAACGAGAAATCATGTTATTTCATTTTTAAAATGAACGCATTGGTTGATAGATTTTAAATGCTTAGTTTAACCAAAAATGGATTAATATTCTGATGTTCTGCTTTATTAGCTCACCTGAGCTGAAAGCTCAAGTAAGCTTTTCTGATCAACTGTTGTCCATTGTCAGTCTGTCTGTCTGTAGACACAATGGTTTGCAAGCTTTAAAGTATTAACCTTTTCACGTAGAGTCAACATACCATACATACAGAATCCCCATAGGACAAAAATGATTCCTATTGACTTTGGCGTCAAAAGATCAAAGGTCAAGTGTACTGGAAATAAAATATCTGGGCTCTTACGTGTTGTCCTTTACACCTAAGTTCACCATATCACACATATGGACTAGCCATGGGACAAAAATGAACCCTACCAATTTTGGGGTCAAAAGGTCAAAGGAACACCCTTTGGGTTTGGCAGATGAGGGTGAGCAGGGGGAATTCTTAATGAACAGTGCTCACAGTACCTCTTGTTTTGCTTGTTTTTAACTACAGAAAGTTTATCAATGTTTATATGCATGAGATTTAAGCACGATTCATCTGTTTGATTGCTGTGTATTAATCGAAGTGTCCAAGGAAGCTTAGAGGCATGTTCTTCATTAAATAGGAAACATTCCAGGCTGTTATGTCTCTGATAACTTAAGCTTTGTGTGTGTTGTTTTTCATGATGTCAGGTGATCATGAGAATATTAGCTTTCTCATTTCATCTTTTATAACCATCCAAACTCCCAAATCAAATAACATACAAGTAATGTACTCACAGCACAGTATGTCACAGCACAATATGTCACAGCACAGTATGTCACAGCACAGTATGTCACAGCACAGTATGTCACAGCACAATATGTCACAGCACAGTATGTCACAGCACGGTATGTCACAGCACGGTATGTCACAGCACAGTATGTCACAGCATAGTATGTCACATCACAATATGTCACAACACAGTATGTCACAGCACAGTATGTCACAGCACGGTATGTCACAGCACAGTATGTCACAGCATAGTATGTCACAGCACAGTATGTCACAGCACAGTATGTCACAGCACAGTAAGAACTCAGTTCAGTACTTTATGGCAGAATTTAAACACAACCCTTTCCTTGATAAATTCTGCTGTATGTAACACAAAACAATGGATCCAGGTCATTCCTGCTGTTTTATATCATGTTAGCAGTGAACAACAAAAAGACGTCTACCTAGAAATGGGCAATGCCTGTTGGTTAAATTAATATTGCAGCATGACGAACTTACAGTCAAGCCTGGAAGAAAATGGATCAAAAGAATTTAGTAGTATATAATGCTCACCCTTTTTCATCCCCCCCCCAAAAAAAAATCTAGAAAAAAATGTACATTGTGTTAAAACACCATAATGGAAGGTAAATGTATTTGACAACAGACTACACAGTTGATATTGGAGGATGTGATAGAGCAGTTTGTCTGCTTATTCTCCTTCTGTCTCCATTTTATGTGTGAAAAAATAATTTTTTTTATTTTTTCAAAATCAAGTGACAAGCATATATGTACATGGCATCATGGTATGGTATTTTGAAAAGTACTTGTGTTGGGGTTTGTTTGTTACCGATGAAAAAAAATCATAATCCATATGTAAGTGTGTATACTGTATATTGTGATTGAGGTGCTAACTTTTAAGTTAGCAAAGATTCATTGTGTAATGTATAGTTGAAATTTGAAGGCTAAAATTCATGGTATACTAACATTGCAGAAAGTGGTAAAAGAAAAAGGAGAAGCATTTCAAGTCAACACCGAAGATCTCAAATAATGTGGACACCAACACAGCTCAGGGGAAGTAACTCCCAAAAGGACAGGGGAAAGCCTCGACGGAAACGCAGCGTGGCACAGAATGCATCCAGTGAGGTCACGACCTCCTGGCTACCTGTAACACCAGAATGCCAAGGTCAATATCATTACCAAACAAACTTTGAGAATATTTCTATGTTAACTATAATTCTTGTGTGCAAAATTTCTTAGCTATCTACAGTTTTTGGTATTTATTGGTTAGTGTCTGTGCTGTGTTTAACTTCCTAGTGATCTACAGTTTTTGGTATTTATTAGTTAGTGTTTGTTCTATGTTTAACTTACTAGCTCAGCTGAGCAGAAAACGCAGGATTATCTTGTGACTGTTAAATGATATGGAACTGGTCATGTCATGAATGTGAATCATAGATCTCAGAAATCTTAGGCTAATTTCTTTTAATCAAATTCATCCCAAATTAATCATGGGTAAAGGACTTTCACTTGTAAATGTACATGAATTATGCTTACTGAAATATCTTGTAAGTATTAAAAGGGAGATCATTTGAAAAAGTAATAGAATGAAAAATCTTTTGACAAAAACTTAAACAGGTGTTACAATATTAAATAGAATATAATTGTAGTTGAATGGGTAAGAGAAGCCACAAATAAATGGAAGGGGGGTCAGAGGTCAGAGGTTAGTGCTAATGCGTTACAATATCCATAATGGAAAGGTCACACTGTCAGCTGAATTATGTACTTCAGACTAGGGAACATCCTGATTTGGAACTCACATTCATTATCACACTCTTTCTGGATTTTTCAGACCAGCAGCCTCCAGTGTTTTTGAGTTGTCCTCAAAATATCACAGTGACCATGGGTAGGAAACGTCCCGTACCATTCAATTTTAGTGTACCTCAGGCTATAGATAACTCCGGTGTCCCTCCAACCATGGTGTACTACCCAGCAGATATATTTAGACAGCCATATCTCTTCCGAGGACAGGTACTGATTATTTTTAAATTTAAAGAGATATTTTGAAAATGATGTATGAAACACATTTGAATTCAACAAGCCAGATGTGTATCTAGTTTCAGATTATTGGTACATGTATTTACTGGGGTGAAACAATTGAAAACATTGCTATTTTGAAAATACAGTGAAATTTGTTTAATCCAGGTGCCCCAAAAAAATCTTTGAATTGCACAACATCCAGATAACAGAAGATATTTGTAATATAGTGTAGTGTACTGAAAGATGAATATACTATACACAGCATTTTGGATTGCAGAACAACCAGATTAAATGAGTTTTGTTGTACATGTATATGTGTTTATGAATTTCTGAAGATTTTACAGCAAAGGATTAGAATTACTGCTACAGACCAGAGTAATAACACAGAAGTGTGTTCCATTCCTCTGCTCCCTGGTTAGTTAATTTACAACACATACATTGAAATATAAGAATATTGGATTTATAATTGATGTTTAAATTTGAAATATACTTAATACCATGAAGTGGCGAATCAAATTTGACGTCACCGGTTAATTACTGTTGGACACGGCTGGTACACGGTGTATAAATTTTGGTTTGTTTTTATAGTGGACAATGTCCCCCCAGATATGACCTGTCCCGATACCGTGGTGGTGGAAAAGTACAACACAATCTACAACATAACGAACATTACCATCTCCAACATAGCAACAGCCTGGGACCTCAGCGGACTGTTCGGCAATCACATCACGTACAGTAGAGTCAATGAAGGGGCTGTTCCTTTGAGACATTTTGTCAATGTTACAGCCAAGGCTTATGACGTTTATGGAAACAATGGGTCGTGTAATTTTCTGTATGAGGCCAAAAGTGAGTTTTTGCCTTCAATATTATCAGAGATAAATTTTTTGTGTATGAATGTCAACATGATCTTGACTGAAAATTCATGTGATTTCAGGAGCAGATATGAATGCAGAAGGAAACATTGTATTAAATTTCACCGTGAATGTTGCTGATCCCAGGAAAATCTGCACCGATAATATGTCTAGATTAATCAGCTATGATGTGCTGAACATTGCCAACAACAGCTGTATCAAGAATGCGGAACTCTATCTGGGATATTTCCTCTATGGAAATGTTATTTCAATGGTAAGGACTTCCTGTTTTAGAGAATATTCATCACGTCCACAGTCATACATGGATGCGTGGTATCGTAAATGGGAGCAGTATAATTTGAATCATTCATTATGAAGTAGAAAATTTGTTTCTGTTTGTAATGAATTAATTGATGCGATATTGATAATTTCTCAAATGTGTCCTTAGTAATATCATGGTTGAGCTTAAAAAAAAAAAAAAGAAGTTATTTATTAAAAAGAAAATACTTGAAATTGTAGCTGTACAAACACTAATGTCTACTAGTCATTTATGACTGTCATCATTCATGCCAGATATGGATGGTGTTATTTGATACAAAAGAATGAAGAAAGATGAAGTGAAATTGTAATACAGTTCAGTTATTATTGTGTTTTGACTCTAAAGGTTAGCAAAGTAGTGACATATTTTCATGTAAACTGTGTTATTTGAAGGGTGAACAAGCGATAGTTTACACCGTTAAAGTGCATGAAAAAAGGTCACACAACAACAAGATGTTTCAACAGGTATAAATACACAAAGGAGGGCAGTGGAAATAACATATCTACAGCACTGTACACTGTTAAACAAATGATTCCTCTAAACTTACTAACTGGTATTCAATATATACCCTCTAAATGTCTATACTGCTTTCCATTTCTGTGATTTTCTTACAAAGAATCATTTGGATAACACATGTATTGCACCCACTTTATATCAGCACTTGAAGATGTTGATTGTACAACAATCTTCATTTCCTTTGGTGGCCTGCAGGCTGGAAACCATCCGTGGCCTACAGACTGGAGGCCAATGGTGGCTTGTAGGCTGGAGGCCATTGGTGGCTTGTAGGCTAGAGGCCAATGGTGGCTTGCAGGCTGGAGGCCAATGGTGGCTTGTAGGCTGGAGGCTATTGATGGCTTGTAGGCTGGAGGCGAATGGTGGCTTGTAGGCTGGAGGCCAATGGTGGCTTGTAGACTGGAGGCTAATGGTGGCTTGTAGGCTGGAGGCCAATGGTGGCTTGTAGGCTGGAGGCCAATGGTGGCTTGTAGGCTGGAGGCCAATGGTGGCTTGCAGGCTGGAGGCCAATGGTGGCTTGTAGGCTGGAGGCCATTGGTGGCTTGTAGGCTGGAGGCCAATGGTGGCTTGCAAGCTGGAGGCCAATGGTGGCTTGCAGGCTGGAGGCTATTGATGGCTTGTAGGCTTGAGGCTATTGATGGCTTGTAGGCTGGAGGCCATTGGTGGCTTGTAGGCTGGAGGCCATTGGTGGCTTGTAGACTGGAGGCCATTGGTGGCTTAGAGGCTGGAGGCCATTGGTGGCTTGTATAATGGAGGCCATTGATGGCTTGTATAATGGAGGCCATTGATGGCTTGTATAATGGAGACCATTGTAGGCTGGAGGCCATTGGTGGCTTGTATAATGGAGGCCATTGGTAGCTTGTATAATGGAGGCCATTAGTGGCTTGTATAATGGAGGCCATTGGTGGCTTGTAGGCTAGAGACCATTGGCAGCTTGTAGGCTAGAGACCATTGGTAGCCTACAGGTTGGAGACCATTGGTAGCCTACAGGTTTGAGACCATTGGTAGCCTACAGGTTGGAGACCATTGGTAGCCTACAGGCTAGAAACCATTGGTAGCCTACAGGCTAGAGACCATTGGTAGCCTACAGGTTGGAGACCATTGGTAGCCTACAGGTTGGAGACCATTGGTAGCCTACAGGCTAGAGACCATTGGTAGCCTACTACAGGTTGGAGACCATTGGTAGCCTACAGGCTAGAGACCATTGGTAACCTACAGGCTAGAGACCATTGGTAGCCTACAGGTTGGAGACCATTGGTAGCCTACAGGCTAGAGACCATTGGTAGCCTAAAGGTTGGAGACCATTGGTAGCCTACAGGCTAGAGACCATTGGTAGCCTACAGGTTGGAGACCATTGGTAGCCTACAGGCTAGAGACCATTGGTAACCTACAGGTTGGAGACCATTGGTAACCTACAGACTAGAGACCATTGGTAGCCTACAGGTTGGAGACCATTGGTAGCCTACAGGCTAGAGACCATTGGTAGCCTACAGGTTGGAGACCATTGGTAGCCTACAGGCTAGAGACCATTGGTAGCCTACAGGTTGGAGACCATTGGTAGCCTACAGGCTAGAGACTATTGGTAGCCTACAGGTTGGAGACTATTGGTAGCCTACAGGCTAGAGACCAATGGTAGCCTACAGGTTGGAGACCATTGGTAGCCTACTACAGGTTGGAGACCATTGGTAGCCTACAGGTTGGAGACCATTGGTAGCCTACAGGCTAGAGACCATTGGTAGCCTACTAAGGTTGGAGACCATTGGTAGCCTACTACAGGTTGGAGACCATTGGTAGCCTACAGGTTGGAGACCATTGGTAAATTGTAAAGCAAGACAAAAGCTCTTTGTTAGTATTCAGTAATAACAATCAAGGAGTGGGAGAGATGAGTGTTATTCATGTTCATGTTTAGGAATTATATACAATACAATCATTAATCTCGAAGTAAAATTTACTGGACTTGCTGGATATGAGTGCATGTCTTTTATCTTAATTTTAGAATAAGAAACACTTGACTTCATTTGTCTTATTACAAGAGGTGATGTGTATAGTATATTGATACTTAACATGTGTCTTTCACTGTAGAAAATGTCTACACTGAAACCACATGTTTACCTCTATATTTCAAGAAGTATCTGTTTTTTCTATTTCTTACTGTAGACCTAAATTATTTCTTTTTTCTTTTTTTTATTTCTTTTTTATTATTATTATTATTATTTTATTTTTTTTTGACAGTAAATATTTGTACTAATGACTATTTGGTTCTTGTAGGACTCACTAGTACTCACTCTGGTTGTAAGCCAGTTAAAGGTTCACCGTCAGAAATTCTTCCAGTGTATGGATAATTTCACACAGGAAATGGTGGAGCGGTACCAGTCAGGGTCGTTTATCGGGAGCCCAGATTGTGGTGATGTGAACATCACACTTAATGCCAGTAAAACCGCAATTACCTGTCCCCTAGACAGCGTGCTGAATGAAACCAGTCTGACGTGTGGTAAGACATCAGATATAAGTAGAGTCAGTCAAATTTTTGGGGTTAAATTGATTGTTTCACAAAATAAACTGGAGTACAGGGGGTCTTGCTTTCAAGGTTAATGATTTTCTGTACATGGTGCAAGTTTCTCTGTGGAGGATTTAATTTCAAAATTACAAAAAATGTATACTAAGGGAAATTTTTTTGCTACACATTTTTATGTACACGTGTATGACAAAATTGTTAATTCTGAACAAGTACCTGTGACAGATATTTGTTGTGCTTACTAATAGCTTACACTTTTCTCTGTAAGCTGTCAAAATGTGTACTAGAACAGTATTAGGCAGGATTTATATTAATATCAGATTTACACAAATATGAACTTTCAAATCAATTGTATCCTTTAAAGATCTATACATACATGTTAGTGCAATGAAGATTGAGCCTCTTTTCCATCAGAAACATAATAACACAAAAAATAACTCATTTTGGAATTAGACTTGCATTCTGCATATAAAGACATATATGGTCATTTATCAGGGACATGCTTAAATGGACACAGCAATGCTGTCACGTAAAACATTATATATGATTATTGCTAAGTACTTTAACATGTGTCAAAACTGAGTAGTAGAACCTTGCGATAGAGAGATGGTATGCCTGTGTTAGTGGTATGAGTATTAGTGGGTTTTTTTTTGGTTTTCTTTACAGTTCAGTGTGACCTGGGATATTATGCTGACCAGACCAAACATTCCTGTGAGAGGTGTCCCAGTGTAGGGAGTGGGGTGCTGATATCTGGAGATTGTCAGTTGTGTGACAGTGACCATCAAGTCTCCTGTCTCGGTAAGTTCTTCACAGTGAACACTGTGTCTCTTGTCCCAGTAAGTTCATCACAATGAACACCCATGTCTCTTGTCTCAGTATGGTCATCACAGTGAACACCAAGTCTCCTGTCTCAGTAAGTTCATCACAGTGAACACTGTGTCTCTTGTCTCAGTATGTTCATCACAGTGAACACCCATGTCTCTTGTCTCAGTATGTTCATCACAGTGAACACCAAGTCTCCTGTCTCAGTAAGTTCATCACAGTGAACACCAAGTCTCCTGTCTCAGTAAGTTCATCACAGTGAACACCAAGTCTTCTGTCCCAGTAAGTTCATCACAGTGAACACCAAGTCTCCTGTCTCAGTAAGTTCATCACAGTGAACATCAAGTCTTCTGTCTCAGTAAGTTCATCACAGTGAACACCAAGTCTCCTGTCTCAGTAAGTTCATCACAGTGAACACCAAGTCTCCTGTCTCAGTAAGTTCATCACTGTGAACACATATCTTTTGTCTCAGTAAGTTCAAGTGAACACCATGTCTCCTGTCCCAGTAAGTTCATCACAGTGAACACCATGTCTCGTGTATTAGAAAGTTCATCACAGTGAACACCTTGTCTTTGTCTTGTGTCTCATTAAAGCCATATCTGTCTAAATGTTTTAAGGTGGAACAAATAAAATTTTTATTGTCAAGGATCAGAGGCATATTGTATTTTATCTGTCTACCTGTCTTTCCCTCTTTGTGGTCAACCTTAGTCATAACTATTGAACTCTACAAGATAAATGTATTCAAACTTAGAGAAATGAAAGTGAAAGTGATGTGATTCAATTAGTCAACATAACCATACTGAGGACATAGCGTTTCACAAACAAAATACACATCAGTGATAAGAATTTAATTGTAATATGAGTAATATTTGTGTTGAGTGGTTTAATGCCCCCTCCCTTGGAATGGAAGGGGTCATATGGTATTAATTTGGTTATTGCCTCTTATTTAAGATTGGACATAGCATTTTCATATTATACAAGATTCAGACTTCATATTTGATGAACAGAAATGTTAAGGTCATGGTTGTCTACATGTGTCAAGTAAAGTGTAACTTGACATGTTGTAGTAAACTCTGCCATTCACAGAGGCGTGACGTTCCACAAACAGACGTCTAGTTCTACTGATTAATGTTACAGAGGAACTAAAAACTTTAACGTCCAAGTTCTTTTACTGCATCTTCAGAGCCCTGTCAGCCTGGTGAATACTCAGAAAACGGACTCCAGCCATGTATCAAGTGTCCACTAGGCCAGTATACCGACCAACAGGGAGCCATGACTTGTATGCTCTGTCAGAACAATCTCTCTACAGAGAAAACGGGGGCTACTAGCTCAGCACAGTGTAGAGGTACTGCAAACACTAATTTATTTGATTTATTCTGCTATACTGTGTGTATTGTTTGATTTATATGTAAATTTTTATGGAGGAATGCGTACTAGTTTTTTTACAATCATGAATCTATAACATAAGTTTTGGGGTTAATAGACTTTGTATGCATGTCTTAGTTTTCTGTTGCACTATCTCATTGTATAATTGAGGGAAAAAAAACAGTATCATACATGATAGTTATCTTTACCCAATTTAGGACAGGGCTGGACACAAAAATTGTAGTTTATAACACCCCCCCCCCCCCCTAATCATTACATATAGTCTGTAATTCGAGTGTACATTTAATGCAAATGTCCTGTAGTTTTACTGTGTGTCATTCTTATCTGTGAAGTCGATGAGGTCAGGACATCGAGTTGAGGGGGCCTTATATTGATTGTCGATAATGAGTACTTTTCTATATTTAGCTTTATGTCCTCCTGGTCAGTATAGTCAGTCAGGACTGCACACAGAGTCTGGGCCATGTATTGATTGCCCATGGAACCATTACTCTTCCACACAGAAGTCAACCGAGTGTATGTCCTGTCCTCAGGGTAATGCCACAGATGGAGTTGGCAAATCCAGCCTGGCTGACTGCAAAGGTAAAAATTGGGAAAGCTTGTCATTTTGAGTAAAAAAAAATGTATTATAATGGTTTGCTTTAAATTTTATTTTATGTAAGATTTGTTTGAGTTGAGTTTTTTGTTTTTATATTACCCTGCAGTCACTGATTTTTGTGCAAAGAGACCCAACCCTTGTCAGAATGGAGGGACTTGTCTCCCAAACTACACCGACAATTGGTACAGCTGTATGTGTCCCACGGGATACTATGGTAGGTCTGATTCCACAGGGTGCGGTGATATGTCTGACTTACTTTAAATCAAAATTGGAAGGTGGATCTTATCAGGTGGATAAGAGTCTCAGGAATAACTTTCTATACTCTCTTAGTAATGGACAAAATGAATATTGCAAAATTTACCTTTCACTGATAAAGCACTAAAATTGTGTCACAAACCATAAGTGATTGACTTTAGTGAAAAAATTTCAAAACTAATTTTGAATTATTTTGTTAACTTTAAGGCAATAAAATGTTAATAATTTCTTTCTTGGACCAATTTGCATGCAACTAGGCATGTGAACCAGATAATTTACCTTTTGAGACATAATCTCAGACTTTTTAATTACAACCTCTCTGATGCATTTTCGAAGTTTACTAGCATTTGTTATGTTCCAGGTTATCAGTGTGAACTTTTCTACAGTGTATGTGACAGTGGACCCTGTATGAATGGTGGAACATGTGGTGTGTTAAATGACCGCCCGGTCTGTCACTGTCCAGCGGGTCAGTATATCTTGGGACTAAAACCAATCCCCTACAGTACCCAGGCAGTTAGTGTCTGGGGCAGAGAAAAAGAGGAAGGAAATCTTCATTAGATGTATTAATATATCCAAGTCAAAAAATTTATTAATTGGCAAATCATCACAGTCTCTTTATCCTAACTAATCATGTTCTCTGTTTCAAGGTGGACATGTTTTCAATTTAATCTAACGAAAAAGCTGTCAAAATTTATTCCGCTCTGACTGACGGCAGACATGGTTGTTTTAGGTTACTCGGGTGACCGTTGTGAATTCCCACTCTCACCGTGTTTGTGTGTCTATGGAGTGTGTAGAAGCAATGAGACGGGCTATTACTGTAGCTGTTTTGAAGGATTCACAGGACTAAGGTCTGACTATATTATCTGTACACAGTATCAAATATACACAGGACTAAGGTCTGACTATATTATCTGTACACAGTATCAAATATACACAGGACTAAGGTTTGACTATATTATCTGTAATTATCTGTACACAGTATCAAATATACACAGGACTAAGGTCTGACTATATTATCTGTACACAGTATCAAATATACACAGGACTAAGGTCTGACTATATTATCTGTACACAGTATCAAATATACACAGGACTAAGGTCTGACTATATTATCTGTAATTATCTGTACACAGTATCAAATACACACAGGACTAAGGTCTGACTATATTATCTGTAATTATCTGTACACAGTATCAAATATACACAGGACTAAGGTCTGACTATATTATCTGTACACAGTATCAAATATATACAGGACTAAGGTCTGACTATATTATCTGTACACAGTATCAAATACACACAGGACTAAGGTCTGACTATATTATCTGTAATTATCTGTACACAGTACCAAATATACACTGAGGGTATTGTGTGGTTAGTACCAGTTACAAGTACACTAATTTTATGTTTCTTTGTAGTTGTTCTGAAGACATTGATGACTGCTCACCCAACCCATGTCTCCATGGAGGCAGATGCATTAATATGATTGGTCATTATCAGTGTGATTGTTCTGTAAGTTTCCCAAAAGTATTTTGGGGTTTTTTTTGTTGGTTTCACCATACTGTATCTGATGGCAGGAATTCATTTAAATTTCAATAAAATATTGTGTAGCATTGGAATGTTGATATTTATTCTGTGCAATTGAATACTGTTGTTTATTGCATTATGAGATTTATATTGATGATGTTTGACAGGGAACTGGTTACAGGGAACTTAATTGTACAGAACTGGAGCCTGAGTCAAAAGTGCCGTGTTTCAACGGAGGAATCTACATGTCAGGAAAATGTGCCTGTGTCTCGGGTAATATGTTGCCACTTGTCACGCTATTCTTCTCTTGATATACATGTACATGTACTTTGCAAAAGTTTAGAGAAGTTCATGTGAAACTCGTGACCATTTTCACTGAGGAGATCAGACTTACAGATGTACTCTAAATACTGCACAACATTCTTGCATTTAGACACATGTAGCATTGGAAACTTTTAGGGTACTGTGTTAGTTTGTGTGACTTGTAAGTTTAAAGTTGTGAGAACTTTTGTGTAAGCTGTTTCTCATATTTATAATATTATGACATTGTACCAGATTACATCAACTTGATACCTCAAGTCATGGGTTACATGTATGAGAATTCAGAGTGACAGTATCTTTTATCAAAGTTTTGGCCATAAGGTTTCTGATAGCTTAAATGATCTTAAAAACCCTAGTGAGCTTAAAATGCAGACACCGATGATGATATATGAAAAATACTATATACAGTAAAACACATTTATAACACCTTTTACACTTATAATGAATCCACATTTATTGTGAAGTGATATTAACTCCCTATGAGAAGAAAATAGCAAAACTTGCATTAGATGTGATGAAGTTTGGTTTATAAAGAACTGTTTTTTGCTGGGATTTTAGGTTCACCATAACTGTGTCTTACTGTACGAATGAATTTCACTTCTGTTATATTTATGTTGAGTGGTCCTTATCTTTAAAGTCAACAACTATATAAGTATTAGAATTGTAAAATGAATTTATCTTAATAAGTGTTTCAAGTGACAGAGAAGAAAAAATAATGAAATAAAAATTGAGTTGAATATTAAGTTCATTATGTGTAGAAGATGTGAAAATATATGCAATATTGAATTAAAAGAACAGTTAAAACTCGCACTGAAATAACCAAAAGTGTCCATAAAGAAATGTTTGTTTGTAGGATAAGAGAAATATCCATGAAAAAGTGTATTTTTGTGTATGTCTGTAGAAGTACTGTCTTTTGATAAGTGTTCGTTTGTAGGAGAAGTGTCTATTGATAAGTGTATGTTTTGTAAGAGAGTTGTCTATTGATAAGTGTACGTTTGTAGGAGAAGTGTCTATTGATAAGTGTATGTTTTGTAAGAGAAGTGTCTATTGATAAGTGTACGTTTGTAGGAGAAGTGTCTATTGATAAGTGTATGTTTTGTAGGAGAAGTGTCTATTGATAACTGTATGTTTGTAGGAGAAGTGTCTATTGATAAGTGTATGTTTTGTAAGAGAAGTGTCTATTGATAACTGTACGTTTGTAGGAGAAGTGTCTATTGATAAGTGTATGTTTTGTAGGAGAAGTGTCTATTGATAAGTGTATGTTTTGTAGGAGAAGTGTCTATTGATAACTGTATGTTTGTAGGAGAAGTGTCTATTGATAAGTGTACGTTTGTAGGAGAAGTGTCTATTGATAACTGTATGTTTTGTAGGATATACTGGATCTCGCTGTGAATTGGGGATTAACGATTGTGAAGATGACTTCTGTGGAGAACATGGAGAATGTATTGACGGTGTTCACAATTTCTCCTGTGTTTGCAAGGTGAGTGTTCCATGTCTTGTGCTGTGTGCGGGAAGCTTTTGTAATACTGTTTTTATAAAATTGTCAGAACGAAGGCTGTTTACAAAATGTATGATATTTACAAGCTGAGTTATTTTGTGCATTTTAATGTAAGATAACTGATGTTTTGTTCGATATTTATTAAATCTTTGGAACCAGGTATCAAACTTGTGACTTTTTAAAAGTATTAAGAACAGTACACATGGCTGTAATGTACATGTAGAGTTAGAGAATGTTCATTTTATGATTGAAATGATGATTAATGTGGCTTTCTTGTGCAATTAATGCGAATATATCAATAATAGAATTACTGACATACAAGAGTTGTATTTGTTTACTGTTGATTAGTGTAAGTGTACATATATTTGAACATTTATTTGTGGTCTATTAACTTCATGGCTAAAATGTTTTGTCTGTTGTTGATGGTAGTCTTGTCAAGGTGTCACCATGCAGTGGCTGTAGTGTCTGCAGAAGAAATCTCAGACACATATTTTAGAATTTTTATATGTAGTAGGTATCAGCTGTGGTGTGCTCTTGCATGAAGACCATCATATCACCAATGGTCTTTTTTTTTAGCCTGGTTTCACTGGAAAAGACTGCACCAACAATACTGATGAATGTTTAGCCAACCCTTGTCTGAACTCTGCAATGTGTGTTCCAGGGAACAATGATTTCAGTTGTCGCTGCCCCCCAGGTAAGAGGGTGATTTCAGGAATTAGACCATTTGTTAAAGTGGTCTGTGTAGGAGACATTGAATGTTGTCTGTACTTACATTCAACTTTAAATTTAGACAGTCATTCTTGTGTATGGTGTTTTTCTTTCTTTTCTTATATACCTAAAATGTACTTCCAATATGGAAGATAAACAATATTTGTTTTTATTCTAATCTGCAAGTACTAGTACCTTTTATTGTAATTTGTTTTTTTTAAAACATTTTTGATGCAGGTTTTCAAGGCAAGAGGTGCGAGATAAATCGAGATGAATGCACTCCCTTTCCATGTAACCTGACCACAGCTATAGATTGTATTGATGGGAACAATGACTACACTTGTGTGTGTAGGACTGGCTGGACAGGTATGTAGTACTCCATAGCAACAAGGGGTAACCTTAGCAACAACTGGACAGGTACCTAGTACTCAACAGCAAAACATAACCTTGACAACAGGTATACAGTACTCCATGGCAACAAGGGGTAACCCAAACAACAACTAGGCGGTGTGTAATACTCAACAATGATAAAATGTAACCATGACAACAGGTACAAAGCTACATTGTATGTAGTACTCCATAGCAACAAGGTCTCAACAGGTGTATGTAGGCAGAACTCTTACAAATTTGTATTCATTACTTTTCAAAGTAAATAAATAGGGGAGCAGACTTTAATACACTGTGGTATAGATAGATGAGGTAAACAGACGTTTTGTGATTGATTATTGTAAGTAAAATGTAATTTCCATGTTTTAGGTAAGTGGTGTGAGCAGCATACCGACAGCTGTCCATTCGAATGTCAGAATGCGGGTTCCTGTGATATCAGTGCGGGGAGGTGTAATTGTCTGCCAGAGTACACTGGAATGTACTGTGAGGTAAATGTGCAAAGCTTGTATCAGATTCATCATGATAAAGGTCAAATATGGAAAATCTTCATAACCTCAGTCTGTAAATGGCCCTACTGTTTGTCACAAAAAATACTTGCACAACTTTGTTTTCATGAGATCTCTTTCAATATTTTCCCCCCATGTTTTACATAAGCAAAATGTTGTACCCATAAATATAGTTAATGAAAACATCACAACCCATAAACATAGTTAATGAAAATATCACAACCCATAAACATAGTTAACGAAAATATCACAACCCATAAACATTGTTAACGAAAATATCACAACCCATAAACATAGTTAATGAAAATATCACAACCCATAAACATAGTTAACGAAAATATCACAACCCATAAACATAGTTAACGAAAATATCACAACCCATAAACATAGTTAACGAAAATATCACAACTCATAAACACAGTTAACGAAAATATCACAATCCATAAACATAGTTAATGAAAATATCACAACCCATAAACATAGTTAACGAAAATATCACAACCCATAAACATAAACACAACTTACTCATGAAATGGTAAACTTGTAAAATTAAAATTAAGTCCTCATTAAGAAAGCCAGCCAGAGATGGATCTACAATTAAAATTAAACCGATGTCTCAGTTTGAACATCAGTCAAAATTACATCGTAAACACCATAGATGTTCCTATATATAAACAATTTTTCTGTAGGTGGCTCTAGATGAGTGTGCAGGAATGCCCTGTTTGAATGGAGGGACATGTACAGACCGAGACAATGGTTTTACCTGCAGCTGTCCTGAGGGATTCACCAACACTACCTGTAATGTTAATGTGAATGACTGTAGCTCACATTCATGCAGAAATGGGGGCACCTGCTACGACCTAGTTAATGGCTTTACCTGCAGGTTGGTTGTCTTGAAAGTATAACCCAGTAAATGACCATATTGTGTTTTATGAGGATTTACTGTCTTCTAATGTATTGCAGTGCCCCCCATCTTACTTCCTGACACATTCACTGTCTCATTTAGCATTACACAGATGTATTGCAGTGCCCCCCATCTTACTTCCTGACACATTCACTGTCTCATTTAGCATTACACAGATGGTAAACTTTTCAAGGATTTTTAAAACTACTGTACTACAGTAAACCCAGAGGTACAGGCATTAGAAGTAAAGAAGGCATAGAAAGTGTTTGGATATGGAGGAGGGGTAGCAAAAATAGGTTTGAGAGCTGTACTAACTTGTGAGAAGTCATTTATTGGTGGCAAACTATGATTCCAGTGCATTGCAATATATTAGTGGTCATGAATGTAAGGTGGTTAAAACCTTACTGTTTTAGAAGTGATGATAATGAAATTATAGGTAATGGTGGAAGTGTGAATCACTGCTCCTGTTAATTCATCAAATCCTGGACTAACTGAAGGTGGAAATCACCTGTACTTATTCAGGAAGGTGACCCTTAGTACTACTACTGCAATCTGTGTGTAATTCAAGCATGTTTCCAATTTTTGTAGCTGTCCGCCAGAGTGGACGGGGGCCAGCTGTGAACACAAAATCAGTTACTGCCTCTCACTGCCCTGTCAGAATAATGGGAGCTGTTTGGATAGTATTACTGGATACTACTGTATTTGTGCATATGGTGAGTAACCTTTACGGACTGATCAGTGTAACGAAAGTTTATGATATCTTGTCAGACTTGCTATCATAGGGAATAGCTTTGTTATTATTTGGATCTGAATTTAATGTCATGATTTTGTAATAAAGAGGCTTTTTGTGATCATATTAGGCTACACTGGACACAACTGCTCAGAAGAAAAAATCACCTGTGAGTCGTCCCCCTGTGAAAATGGAGCTTCATGCGCTGACACCAATAGTGGCTATGTCTGTAACTGTACATCAGGTTATACTGGCAAGAAGTGTGATATCAGAGTGGATCCTTGTCTCAGCCACAATGTGTGTCAAAATGGGGCAGCATGTCAAAATGGTAGTTGTGTATGTTCACCGTTCTTTACAGGATTTGACTGCGGGAAAGGTACGAATATGAAAATTCTGTAACTCACTGAGATGTTAGCATAGTGTTTCTCTTGATCCATGTGTATCCATGACTTAAATACATGTACAATGTAGCCGTGTGGAAAGTTCAACACTCATTTCATCCTATCAGGTCATAAAAAAATGAGTGATTGTATAGAATCACTTGAATTTGGCACCCTATAGTTAAAGTTAATGTGAAGCAGTCATTGTCATAAATCTATAATGTGCACTAGATTGGCCTAAACTAAACTTACGTAAATGATGCATCTGGTGATGGGTACATGCAACCATTGCGATGCTCTGTGTACTCTTAAATTTGCAGTCATATGTGCATGTTAAATTTCATGAATTACTAATGCCATTTTGACCAAATTTGTCATGGATGGACTCTGCATGGAGTATAATGTGTGTAACCTATCATATCTGGATAAATAGATACAAGGTCTGTGGTGACACACAAATTCATGGAGGTGAGCCGTACAGAGAGTATCAGTTAGCAAAAGTTTTATTTTCCATTTGAATATATGTATGTATAATTGGTGCCTGGTTATGCATATTAACGGCAGTGAATTATCATCTTTCAGAAAAGTCCTCAGATTTTGACCTGTTTTTCCATGGTTTGAATGGTTCATCCACGGTGACCTCAATCCCAGTGGAAGGAGAGATGTCCTTCTGTCTTTGGATTAGATCCTTCAACACTGGCCAAAACAAAACCGTTCTGACCTTAGCAATGTAAGGCACTAGTAAATTATCTAATTTTAGCATTCTCAGACGGTGGTAAATTCATTTACTTTAGCATTCGTGATTGTGAGTAGGTGTTATTTTTCACCTAAGGAAATAATTATAATGATTAATTTCTAATGTTGTAGTGAAGAATTGGTAGATTTTCATATGTATGAACATGGCCAATGATTTAGACTTAATGTTTTTTATTTCTATTAAAATGCTCATTAGGTTGATGTTTGTTTGTTACAAACAGCCAACAATATTGATAAAAACTCATTTCTTTCAGAAATGACACTGTGTTAAAAAAAGTATTGGAGATCCGTGAAAATAACTTCTCAGTCACAGCCAAAGATAGATCTCATTCTTGGAACTTGAATAATGCTCTGTGGAATCACGTGTGTTTTACTTGGACACAGATGAATTTGGGGGCATGGTCCCTGTTCCTGAATGGCTCAAAAGTGGCAGATGACAATCAAATGAACTTGCCAAATAGGTGGGTATAAATGGTCTTTTAATAGATAATTGTAATTTATCATTTAAAATCAGTAATACATGCACAACCTTCAGTAATGATATTATTTGCAAGGCTTTTTTATCTGATTACTGGTGAGATTATAAACTTGAAAAATTTAGTTCTATCAATGTCACTTTTTTATATACAATATTCATGGCATTTAAAAAATTCTTCTAAATTATAAACCAATAAAGACTGTTGAAGTGCCTCTATTTATTCAAAATCCCTGTGGCCATAGCTAATACTTAAACATAAAAATTTTCATTCATTATGGAAAAAAAAAAATTTCAGAGTGGAGATTTTATTGGGTCAGCCATTGCAGCCGGTGCTTGGTCAGGTACAATTTTATGGTGAAGTGAGTAACCTTCAAGTATTCCAGAATCAGTTAGATCCGAACTACGTCTCCAGTTTATCCAAGTCCTGCATCCCTGTCCCGGGAACCAGCCGCCCCTGGCTGGAGTTACAGGCTAACATCAAGGGTGATCTCAAAGTGAACAAACCCTCCATCTGTGGAGGGATGCGATGTCCAGCTGGACACAAGGGGCATGACTGCAGTATCGAAATTGATAAGAGTCCACCAGTGGTCACAAGCTGTCCAAGCAATTTCAGAGTGGTCAGTTCCAATCGATTGAGTCTGGTCAACTGGACAGAGCCCACCTTCTATGATGATGTGGGTGTGGTCAATGTGATCCAGACCCACAGATCAGGTAACCATGGTGATATTTCAGTCCTTACAGTACAAGGACTGGGAAAGTTGAAATAGCATAAAACATATCATAAATACAAGTACAGTATGTATATAAAATGCAGAAAAATGGCTTGTAAGATTTTTCCATTTTTTTTGTTTTAGAAGTTATCTTGGTATTTCTGTGTTTGGTTGGCAGTACGTCTTGTATCTTTGTGCGTTGTGTTTACAGGGGAAGTCTTGGCTTATGGGGAATATGTTATCATGTACATGGCTTTTGATGCTTCCAACAACACAGGAAACTGCACCTTCCATGTCGCTGTTACTCGTAAGTGATTTCTTTTTCTTTCACACCAGGAAATTGATGGAATATTTACTTCTCTATAGCATATTGAGAAAAAGTTGAATATTCTCAAGACAATTGACTCTAACATGTAAGTATAAAATAGGTAGCTGTGTTTACTGTAGTATGGCCATTATTTGTTAAAGTTCGATTTTCATCAGACAAATGGAGACATTTTCAGTAATTTACAGTGTGACCTAATGTCAAGGTCATAACTACATGTGTGTAATAGTTTATACTTGTTACAACGGTTGTTAATGGCTGATGACCCTGAAACAAGGTCATTTGGTAAAGGACATGGTGAAAAAAAGAGTTTAAAATGCAAAGAAATTACTAACACAAACTTGGTAGAAAGGCTGCTGATTAGTTGATGAAGTATCGTAACCCTAATCCAATATTATTTCGCTAAGGTCACTATTAGTAGAAAGTTTGAAATTTTCACCTAGGGCATAATTTTGTTATGGAGAAATGTTAAAAGCTCATAGGTAGCACAAGGTTCCATTATGGCCAAATGGCAGATTCAAGATCTAGTACGACAAAATCATAGTATGTCCTGTAATTATGTAATGCATGGAGTGAAGAAGTCTGTATAAATGTGCTGTAATTTGAATTTGCTTTGATTGAGCCCTTCAAAGGGGTATTAGTCCCAATAAGACAGGTTTATAAAGATTTTTGGATCAATTATTTTTCTCTCCAATGCTGTTAAATAATTTTGTGAAAAGGCATCTTGGCAACAACATTTTATAAACGATAACCAAATTCGTCTTTGGCCTTTCATTATGATCGTGGTGAGGGCATTTTTGCCTCTTGGACACATGTATCTAGTGAGTTATGACATTTTACAGCTTTTGACTGTGACGTACCAGCTGTTCCAGAGGGAGTGAATCACAGTTGTCAGACGATGGGCAGTGAGACATACTGCCGACTCACCTGTGAAAATCCAGCCACTCATGCATTCAGTGAGTCTGTCCCCGAGTTCTACAGGTGTGGACTAAGTGGACTGTGGGATCCACCCAGGGGAGAAAACTTTTCTTTCCCAGCATGTGCAGGTATCCAAATTCGTCATTAAAAATGTGTAAAAAGTACATCTCTATGAAAGAAATTCTGTTGTTAAAATAGTTCCAATCCTTTCAGCAACAACTTTATTTAGAGTTTTGAAAGAATAGGTAAGTGGTAATATGACAATTGTCTTGTAGCTTTTTCTTCGCCTGCTGCTGGAGTGACTGGTACCATCAGTTTTTCTGGACCAACATGTACTGAGGACTTGAAACTGAGTCTGAACCAGATCTTTGACCAAGTGATGGGCAAGTGGAACCAGGAGTTCAAACTGTGTCCGGAGCAGGTGTGTAACATGCAGGTCCGGATCCACTGCTCCGGGGATGTCAGCCAGAAGAAGAGACGCCGCCGGCAGGCTGTGGACACCTCGTATCTTGTGCGATTCAATTTCCCTGTTAACAAGTAAGCAGTCTATAGAATTTGTATTGTTCTCTAAGATGCTCTACATTCCTCTATTTATGCATCTTTTTTGAGGTCTTTGAAATGTGTGGAGTATTTGGAAAAACTTTTCAAGCAGAAATTTCATTATTTGGTTTTGTGTATCAGATGATGCTATATTAACATTCAAATATTCAATATACTGCTGATCTTACAGAACATCCTTGGAGATGACAAGTTTACAGCCACTGGACAGTATAAAGACTTTTGTGAAGAAAGGAGAGTTTAACAGCAACGGGTTTGTTGCCCAGAATGACTCCGTGACCTTGACTACGCAGTGTAATTGTTCGGACGGCCAGGAACTGAAACACACAGGGACTACAGAATACTGTGGTATGTAACAATTTCACTATCGTTAAGGAATACTGTAAACTTGGAAAAGGTTGTGATCATGAATACTTGTAAACATGGTGAAGTTTGTTATCATTAAGAAGTATTGTAAACATGGCTTGTTATTATGAATAGTTTACTGCCAATAATGAATGCTGTAAACATGGTAAAGTTTGTTACTATGAATAATTTACTGCTAGTAATGAATGCTGTAAACGTGGTAAAGTTTGTTACAATGAATAATTTACTGCTAGTAATGAATGCTGTAAACATGGTAAAGTTTGTTACAATGAATAATTTACTGCTAGTAATGAATGCTGTAAACATGGTAAAGTTTGTTACTATGAATAATTTACTGCTAGTAATGAATCCTGTAAACATGGTAAAGTTTGTTACTATGAATAATTTACTGCTAGTAATGAATCCTGTAAACATGGTAAAGTTTGTTACAATGAATAATTTACTGCTAGTAATGAATGCTGTAAACATGGTAAAATTTCTGTTACAAAGTCCTGGCATAACATGTACATGTATTTAGAGTTCATCATAAAAGAGAGAAATGTGTATTGAATGTCGGAATGATAAGAAACTGCTGCGGTTTCTTCAATGTTTATTGTATTCTTATTCATGGCAGATCAAGTCAAGTATTCAATGCAATTTCATTTATAAAGGACGACCATAGAGTATGTTATCACAAAAGCTCTTGTCATCAAAACTTATTTGTAAGAAATCCATGAAATTTTAACCACTGCATACAGTTACATCATTATTTGGATTAGATACACTGAATGATGTATTATGTTTGGATTAGCTGACAGTGTGATGGTTTATGTTTAGATTAGGTGTGATGTTTTATTTTGGATTATCTAACAGTGGGGAAGTTTTATGTTTGGATTACTTAGAGATGATGTTTTGTGTGTGGATTACTTATAGATGATGTTTTGTTTTTTTGCAGTAAATTGTGCCATAGGCAGCTTTCAGAACCAGACTCACAGTCCAGGCATCTGTGAGTTGTGTCCGATTGGATTTTACAATGATCAGGAGAAACAAACTCAGTGTACACCCTGTCCTCCAGGAAATATAACTCAAGACCCAGGAGCCACCGCACTCTCACAGTGCTACAGTAGGTTACATTATATGTTGTGTTTTTAGGAGAAGGAATTCTGTAGTCATTCTTGTGCATAAGCAATTAAGAACTACAAAAACTGGACAAAATTAATTAAAACTTGTGTTTGTTTTTAATTCAAAAAACATGTTTGTTCCCTCCTGTCTCTTTCCTCAGTCTGTGTATGTATACATATCAAGCCCTCTAACCCCGACCCCCCCCCCCCCCCCCCCCCCTTAAAGATTTCTGTCAAATTCCATTTCAATCTGATTTAAACCAGCAGAAAATGTGTTTATAAACATCTCTGTATATCAGAATGACAAACTTCATGTTATGGTTTGGGAAATACCAAAAATCAGATTTATCCAAACATTTAAGATGTCTTACACCAATTACGTGTGGTACCAAACATTTCTGTCAAGTTTCATTCGAATCTAACATAAACTGTATCAGAAACTGCACTCTTAAAAATTTCCATATATCAGAATGGCTAAGTCCATTTTATAGTGCAAAAATTCATAAAACTTGATTTTATTAAAAGATCATCAAGGTGTCATGCTTATCTACACTTAGTTACTATAGAAGAAACTGTGTTCACAAACTTTGTGACAGACAACAAAATGGGCAGACACACAACAAAAGATCTATTTTTTCCGAAGATAGCGAAGCAGGAACATCAAAAAGTGGAGTATTCCATTACAACTGGGCACATTTATCAACATAGCATGAAACTGATGCATCTTGCATCAGCACTATATATATCCACTCATACCGACACATCAAATACTGTACCCCCTTCCATTGCCTCTCACCGTGGGGGAGGGGGGGGATTACTTCTATAATCTATTTTGTCATAATGAGTAATATAGGTTTCATATCACCACTGTTTTATCTTTTACACGAAATAATGTACATGTATTAGCACTGGTAATTAGAAAGATTGATTCAAGTGTTTACATTTTATCTGATACAGCTATTTGCCCAGCTGGTCAGTATGCTGAGGATGTGACCAATGTGTGCAAAAAGTGTCCACGTGGCTACTACCAGAACTCCATGGGCAATCGAATGTGTCAGTCATGTCCAAACGGTCAGATGACTTTAGAAGAGGGAGCAACATCCGAGCAATCTTGTAGACGTATGTATTGTACATGCATATATTATGGGCTTGATGAGTTGTTTCATTTGAGAAATTATTCCAAAATCTTACTGAATTGGAAGCTCAAAGGGGAAAATTCTAGTCATGGTTAAGCTCAAAGATAAAATGGGAACGAGGGAATAGAATGTCTTGCTTTGCACTCAGCTCATAAAATTGTGAATGGTAGAAACTATCACATATTGTAAAGGAAGAACAAAAAATTTTTTTTTGGATGAAATACTCCCAACCCTTTGTGCAGTGTACTTGGGAGGATTTTGACAATATATGTATTTTTTTTACTTACAGCTGGCTGCCTTGCTGGGCAAGAGTTATCAGTAAAAGGTGTCTGTAAGCCATGTCATGAGGGGTTCTACAAGGAGGACTCAACTCAAGCATCATGCCAGCCTTGTCCGTATGGCACCACTACGCCTAGCACAGGGAGTTCTTCAGTGGGCCAGTGTAGCCTTGGTAGGTGAACAACTGCATGATTCTAGTAACTGTATGATGTACTTTCTTATCAAAATAACCTGAAAAACCAGAAAGTTTAGATTCCAAGTCGGAATTGTGCTAAATGTTTGAGAATTTAAGGTATTACATCTTTTTTGTAGTTGTATGTGCTGAGGGGTCATACACCTCCAACAACAGGTGCTTCCCCTGTAGTCTGGGTCAGTACCAGCCCGCCCGTGGTCAGAACAAGTGTCTGAAGTGTTCCCAGGGACAGACCACACTAATGGAAGGGAGTCGTAGTCCCTCAGACTGCGTGGAGGGAAATGTCGATGAATGTGCGACTGGCGAGGATGAGTGCAACGAAAATGAGGAATGTCGAGACACCCCAAGGTTCTATGAGTGTGATTGTAAGGAGGGCTATGAACCCAACAATGGAACTTGCTTACGTAAGTGTAGTTGAGTTTACTGGGATTTTAGTTGTGTTTACTGGGATTGTAGTTGTGTTTACTGGGATTGTAGTTGAGTTTACTGGGATTGTATTGTGTTTACTGGGATTGTAGTTGTGTTTACTGGGATTGTATTGTGTTTACTGGGATTGTAATTGTGTTTACTAGGATTGTAGTTGTGTTTACTGGGATTGTAGTTGAGTTTACTGGGATTGTAGTTGAGTTTACTGGGATTGTATTGAGTTTACTGGGATTGTAGTTGAGTTTACTGGGATTGTATTGAGTTTACTGGGATTGTATTATGTTTACTGGGATTGTAGTTGTGTTTATTGGGATTGTAGTCGAGTTTATAAGTCCCCAACCATCTTTGCCTAAGGGGACTACTAGTTACCCTCAGTCTATCCATCTGTCTGTCACTCCAAATCAGTTTTCTGCATTAGATGAAGATTTTCAAATAAAATGTTATATATGACTTTATCTTGAATAGTTACAGATCAAGTTTTAGTTTTGTTACGCTTGATCTACTTTTGACTGAGTTATGCCCCTTGATGAATGTTAGCAGTTTTCCGGACTTTTCTCCCCATTTAATGAAGATATTCAACTGAAATTTCATATATGGCTTTGTCTTGGATAGTTACAGATCAAGTTTGAGTTTTGTTATGCTTTGACATTTTTTTTTACTGAATTATGCCCCTTGATAAATTGCATGAGTCAGCTTTCCGAACTTTTCTCTGCATTGGATGAAGATATTCAATTGAAATTTGATTTGTGGCCTTGTATTGGATAGTTAAAATGCAAGTTTGAGTTTTATTATGTGTGACCTACTTTTGACTGAATTGTCCTACCGGTAGGGGATTTTGCATTGCCTGCAATACACTCCGAATGCTTGTTGGGATTGTAGTCGAGTTTACTGGGGTTGTAGTTTTAAGTTTACTGGGATTCATATTGTGTTCAGTAGTGTTTGATTAAAGAACATTTCTCAAAAGGGGAATTATTTTATAGTTTTATTAATAAACATTTCACCAGTATTTAAATACAAATTCAATGTTTTTCTTTTTTTTTTCTTTTTAGCAAACCAACATCATCTTCAACAAGGTACACATGTAAATTTGTTATCAATATTTGTTGTGTATTTGTCTCTGTGTAATATCATTGAGAACTGTAACAGTATTATAAACACTAGTAGTACATGTCAAGACAATTTTACGTAAAATCTGTGTAATAGACTTCAATATGCATATTCTGATAAATATGATACATATCTTCAGATGATTCTGCGGGAGTTATTATCGGAGTCACAGTGGGGGCCGGAGCCATCATCATTTTCATTGTGGTTGGAATCTGTCTGTCTCGATCCTGCAGGTTGGTCTTAAAGTGTGCACGTACTGGTAAAATTTTATATCTATTTATAGTTTCACTGTGTGTTTAGCAAATGTCATAAAGTCAATCTGCAATGAGTGCAAGTTATCTCATAATTCACTCTCCATCTCATAATACCACTCTCCATTTGGGATGAGTTATCTCATAATGTCACACTCCATTGGGGATGAGTTATCTCATAATGTCACACTCCATTGGGGATGAGTTATCTCATAATGTCACAATCCATTGGGGATGAGTTATCTCATAATGTCACACTCCATTGGGGATGAGTTATCTCATAATGTCACAATCCATTGGGGATGAGTTATCTCATAATGTCACACTCCATTGGGGATGAGTTATCTCATAATGTCACACTCCATTGGGGATGAGTTATCTTGTGTAGCAATGATAGCAAATGTAGGGCACCCCTGGAATTTCTTGATGTGAAAAATGTGAATGATATAACCAATGTGCAAAAATTGTATTGATTAAACAGGAAGAAAGAAAAGGAAGGTCTAGAACACGAAGGTCCACTCTATCGAGACATGCCGGTTGTTGTGTTACCAGGAGGCCCAGCTCCAGTTTTCCAAAACCGGATTTACGGCTCCAGCCGGTCCAGCAGTCTGTCCATCCCCGGCTCAGACATGATGCTCACCCCGGTAATGTTCCCATTTCGCTGGCGTCAGACTTATCTAGAGGTAGTATCATTATTAAGAGATTTCCCCCACTATGCACAGGCGCTTCTAATCCATGTAACAGCTAAGTATATCCCTGGTATCGGTGTTTGCACTGAGCTACATTACCCCGTAGTATTTTATCTTAATTTTCAGTATTAATGCCGTAACAAAAGCTTCTGGTGTATTGATATTTGCTTAGATACATGTATATATTTATATGCACCATGTAAAACTTGTAATACATTGATATATTTTACATTGGGAAACATTGGAATGACCAAATAGTAAACATATTCTAACATTATTGAATCAGTCTAAAACTATAATAGATATTTATGAGGAAATTATTTGAAAAGTTTAATGATCAGTGTAAAATAATCCCATGTGAAGATGCTGGGATAATAAAGTTTATGGTACCATTTTTGTGTCACCTGCAAAGCAGTGTATAATACTGTACAGAAATAGAATGGTTGTGCTTGTTAATGGGTTCTCTCAAGTGAGCGTCACTTCATATGGTCTTTGTCAATATAACCATCATGGACAAAATGCTGATAACAGGTTTCATAATGACCAATTTTGACCAATTTTATAATGACCCATTTTATAATGCCCCATTTCATAATGACTGATTTTATAATGACTCATTTCATAATGACTGATTTTATAATAACCCATTTCAGTATGACCCATTTTATAATGACCTGTTTCATCTGTTGCAGACTGAGGAGGATATGTTGCCATACTTTTGTCCTGATGAATCACTGAATATCTCTGACAGCTCAGAAAATGACTCGTCTCAGGGCGGACGGAGCACCGGAAGCGGATTTGACGTCGATTCAGATTCCTACTTTTGATGTGTTCCTGTGGAAATCCTCCATTCCACTTGTAGCATATTGTAAGGGAGAGTTTTCCCCAGTATACCATGGGCCGTACCAAGACACATTTCACCCAGGATTTTAGCCTCTTGAGAGGAAGTAATTTCCAATTTAAAACTAGGACATGTCAATTTGAACCCAATACACAATTTAAGCCCAATACACTATTGGACCACAGCAACAAATGGTTCATCCAGGACTTACGAATTGAGTATTAACCAGTATATCAAAATCAAAATGTCTGAGTGCATAGAATGACAGAATCCCAACATGGAATATTTGCAAAAAAGTTGTTTACAAAAACATTCAAGATAGAATCACAGATTAGATGAAATTTTTGACAAGGAACTTGCAGACAGGAGGATGAGTATAGATGCTTGTGTCAGAAAGTCTCTAACATAGCAGTGAACCTGGGAACTAGTCAATGGATATAAGAACTAGTCAGATATAGACGGGGATTATAATTGGTTCACAAAAATTACACTGTATGAATGTCCCATTATTAACTTTTCTGATCATCGAATTTTATAATTTCATAGATATGTAATCATCAAACCAATAGTTTTGTGCCCTTTTTACAACATTTTCCTTTCTTTCTCCACATTTTCATCAAAGCTACTTGTGCATGTACAATGTATATCATGGAATGTTTAATTTAAAGGAATGTGCCTTTTTGTTCCTGTATTGGAATTTGACTTGCATCGTAAATGCAAACTTACAAATGATTACGACTGGAGCACGGGTAATCTCTTCTGAAGATGATCTTTGTGTTCAGTCAGTGGTGTTTTGTGTTCAGAGAAGAATATTGACCAGAGAAGCGTAGAAAGTATCATATTGGAGGGCGATATATCACTCAGTTTTGTTACACAGCTACGGAGAAAACAATCCTGTTTAGAAAGGAATATAGACTTTTCAGTCAAAGCTGGTGGAATATTGAATTACTGCACAGGTATGCATGTAAATGGTGCAATAATATTCAAGAATCTATACAAACACTGCATTGGGTAGTGTGTTTATGTGTGAGATGTGCCTGTTGATTTAATTTATTATTAGATGTACTGTCTTGTGGTTTGTGTATAGTATTCTGTTCATTGTATTATTTGTAAATATTGAAAAACACAATAAGAGAGAAAAAATTTCTCCACTTTCAAAATGGCAGGTCCAAGTAATATGTACATGGGTGTCTGTACAGTGCTCATTTGTGTGTGTGTGTGTGTGTGTGTGTGTGTGTGTGTGTGCAATATTTTTTGTAGACTGAGTTTTACGTATCATATTTAGGTGTAGAAACCATTTCATGTTTGAAGAAAAAGTATTCCCGGTTTATCAGAGCATGCATGCTTGTAGTCTCATTTATATATTTTCATGTTCATGAACAGAAGATTTCTGAAAATAAAGTCATTTACTTGCGTAAACATTAAGGTGCTGAGACAGAGTGAATGGTTTCGTATATAGACATGTCAGACACACTGCTGATTTTGAACGGTTTCAGTTAATTTTTATTCAATTAATCTTTAAAACTACTGAAAATTGAATTGAGAATGTGTATATATAGTACTTAACAAGTGCTGTGTAATTTGTTATGCATTATATTTGTATTGATTTAAATTTTATCAAGTACAATTTTTTTTTTAAATATTCGATGTCTTTGAGGTGCTACTAATAAACTGAATCATTTTGTGTAGAGTGTTACCATGGTTACCTTGTTTGTATAGTACTAGACTTCACATGTTCTGTAGGTTATACAACATTCCAGATTTGTTCATAACATTGTATACATATAACCATGTGTTTATTATACAGTACTAAGCAATGCAGATTGTGCTAACAAAGGTCTATTTGTGAATAGAAAATAAATTTCATTCATGCAGATTAAGATGGTGCAAAATGAAGGATATGTGCATTAATTTTGATTTTGAAATATTTATTATAAATATTGTTATGGTCGCACTTGGTACTAAATGTATACATTGTTACAATGATGTAGGATGTGCCAAAAAATCAGCATTTTTTTTTTTTGACCTATGAATTTAAATTATAATATTATGTTAATAGTCTAGTCCTTTTATTTTCAAATGTTAATAGCACACACCTTGAAATTGCCTGTTTTTTTATGCAGTTGGACTACACACACTAATGGACAAGATTCAGTGGTACTGCAGATTTTATATATAATGGCAAATAAAGAAAAACAATGATACTAATTAAAATAATTTCATTGTTTTCACTAATACAGATATTTACCCCCTTTGGGGTAATTCAAAGTAATTTTTGCATTTGAATTGAATATTAAGGAAAACGTGTTTAGAAATATTAAAAACAAATGAATTCTGGGTAATTTGATTTTGTAATGTTAAGAGTTCGGAAACATTTTCATATAGACAACCCTTAGAGCTAGTGCTAGTGGTCATCTCGTCATTACAATCAGCTCCTCATTGCATACAATCAAAATATCAGGACACAGTGTCCATTGTTGCATCAATTCTGTGTATTATGTAGAACAAAATGTGATATGTTTTACTTTGTGCCATAATGATAAAAATAAAATTTGATAATTTGTTGGATTTTTATTGCTACAATGTGCGTCCTTGAAAGCGCATTTTTAATTATAGTGTGATAACAAGGTGCATTGTTATATAGAACAATCAAATCAATTTGCTTAAAATCAACAGCAATTTGGAACTTTGTGAGATGAAGACTGAGAGAGTGCCAGTGAGATTGAGACAAAGTGTGGTGAAGGGGGACTGAGGGAGTGTTTGTGAGATGGAAACTGTCATTGAGATGAAAACTGAGTTTCAGTGAGATTGAGACTAATTGATTGTCAGTGAGATTGAGACTAATTGATTGTCAGTGAGATTGAGACCAAATGTTGATGAGATGGAAACTGATTTAGTGCCTATGAGATTGAGACCAAGTGGTTGAGTGAATGTCGGTGAGATGGAGACTCAGTGGGTGTCAGTGAGATGGAGACTGAGTGAGTATATTAATGATATATAGACTGAGTTTCTGCGAGGTGGAGACCGAGTGTTAGTGAGATAGAAATTGAGTGAATATCATTGAGATCAAATACTTTGAAACTGAACCTTCCAGTGATCATGAAAGGCCATTGTAAATATTGGCTTCCTTGTTGTGCAGAAGGGCAAACCAGTAACGTGAAGAACAATATATTGTTTTATATCTATGATTGAATTGTTGCTCTCTTCAAATGAATTGATGATAACAATTGAATTGATGCACGCAACGATTCAGTTGAAGAAAGCAATTCAATTAATGCGAGCATCAATTCAATTTAATTTCTCTTCAGTGAAATTTATTCTCTTTAAAAGAATTGATGCACACATTAATTCACTACACAAAAGCATTGTAAATAATTAAAGATATATTCAAGTGAATTCAAGAAATCATCAAATCGTTTATACCGAACTCTAAATTATATTTTTGCAAGCAATATTTCCACCACATTGATGCTAATATCAATCGAATTAATGAGAGCAATAATTGAATTAAAGCGTTCATTAAATCAGTTCATGAGAACAGTAAATCATCTGACGATATTTTCAAATAATGAAGACGTCTTTAATTAGTTGAATTTGCCTTTCCAGAAGAAAATGAACATTTCGCGCATAATTTACATACCTACAAGGGATACCTCAAAAGAGATGGTAACACTTGCGAATCATTACAAATCAACATATCGTTTGTGATAGGTCCATTTAAAGCATGGAAAAGTTCTAATACATCTGGTAAATAGGATTGTGAAGTTGCTGTTCAAATGGTGGTCGAGTGGTTAGAGCATTGCGCTCAAAATCACATGGCCTCTCGCCTCTTGTCGGCGCGGGTTCGATTCTCGCTCGCGCCGATATATGTGAGAAAGTTTGCCAGTTTACTTTTGGAAGATCGGTGGTCTCTTCCCGGGTACATTGTATCTGGGTTCTCTCCTCCACCAATAAAAACTGGACGCCACCAGATAACTGAAAATTTGTCGAGTGTGGTGAAAAACAACAATCAATCAATCAAATAATACAAGATCTTCTAGAATATTCTGTCTGGCTCTTGTAACATAAATAGTATCATTAAAGTTATTTCTTGTGTTTACCTCATTCAGAAATCTAAATAGATTCAAATACTCTGGTGCCATAACATATAAAACGTTAAACACACAAACAATTTTTCGACAGATAAAACAGTAAGACAGTCATCCTTTTTAGATTTAATGTGGTAAAAGAAGTTGCCACTGATGCAAAATCCTTAAAATGGATTTTGAAGTCAAATAATCCAGGAGAATCTGCATCACATTTAAACAATAAATTGTTACTTTTTGTGAAATATAGTGTGATAAATCAGACGGCGTGACGTTTGTTTGCACACGCCGTCTGATTTATCACACTATATGTCACAAAAAGTAACAATTTATTGCTTATATTTACATTATAAATTGTTTCATTCTGTCATGATTTTTATTATGAATTTCAAATTTTCCGCTCATCACGGTAGTAAAAGTGACAAGTTTGTTTCACAACTGTGGTGAGTGTTTGTTTCTTTTCAATTGGTGTTTCTTTCAAAACAATACTGAGGGAACTCTCTTCTATTCAGAATGATTTGATTGAGTTTTGTTTTCAAAAATGAATGCTATTAGTACCTATTGCTTTTTATTGAAAAAACCCAAGTAAATATAAATACATGTACGTAAAAACATGATTAATTTAAAATTAAGATACCGTATGCCAATTTGCAAGAACTTAAGATATTTTTGACTGAGGCCCTCTTATTTTCCGTTTTTCTCCTCTATAGGGTCAATATTATACATATGTACCTGGAAAAGGCTGTGGTATCACATTCGTTTGGAAACATGAAGTATTGTGACGGTATTAAAATCACAATAATTCACGACAACGAAGCCTCATCGTTATACCCCCTGTCATGCTTAGGTCTTAATTAGCGACCCTTCTGCTGATGATATCTGCATCTGAGTGAAAAAAAATCTCCAAGGGAAACACGAACTAAAACGTCGTGAGATTTCATAATGAGAGAAAACCCCAAGGCCACGCCAAACCCAAGACGTAAAAAGAAGTAGTGACTGCTTCTCCAACATCTCTTCATTTGTATGGAAGAGTATCGGGTCTTTCGGATGAGGCCTGAAAATTTTTGAGTCCCGTGTCAAAGTTTGTGATTAACATTGTCAGACCTAAGAACTTTATTTATAAATAGAATAGAAATCATATCTATGACGTCATTCCCAGTAATAAACGAGGGCTGATCGATATGTTGTGAGCCTTGTATTGAAGTAGGTTAACACCAATGTCCTTTTTCAGCCTTACTATTCCCTGATTATTTAAAACCGTGTACCCGAAAACTGTTGTCATTTTTTCAGTTTATATCGACGAGGTAGCACTCTAAAGTAAACAAGGCAAGTGCCTTTTGCAAAATGGAAAAAAAATTGGTGAAAGAGCAGTGATCCAATATTTGCATTAAAAAGGTGTGGCACCTACGGATATACATACTAATATGGTAGCAACACTAGGAAAAATGCCCTTCATATGCTACAGTAAAATGGTGGGTGGCGCAATTCAAACGCGGCAAGCAGAGCCTTGAGAGTGACCTCCGTCCTGGGAGGCCTGTCACTGTTGCAATCCCAGAAATGGTCAGTGATAATGTTACGACTGACAGACGAGTTACAAATATATAACTCTTACATTTGGCATTTCACAGGAAAAAGTACATTCCATCCTGACAGAGAATCTTGCAATGAGAAAGCTTTCAACTCGTTGGGTACCAAGATTTATGACAGTGGATCAGAAGCACACCAGGCGCTCTTTTTCGCATGCTAATCTAAATCTTTTAAGAGTAGATCCTGCTAACTTTCTTCAGATATTTGTTATTATAGATGAAACGTTGGTCCATCTTTTCACTCCAGAGGTCAAACAACAGTCTAAACAATGCAAGCACCCTAGTACACGCCCGCCAAAGAAGGCAAAGACTGTTCCATCAGCTGGAAAGATTATGGCCTTGGTTTTCTGGGATGCTGATGGTATTCTCATGGTAGATTTTTCTCCAAAAGGGACAATCAATGACACATACTATGTATCACTTCTGAGTCAGTTACGGGAAAATATCAAACTCAAGCGCCGCGGAAAACTCAGTAAAGGTGTGTTCTTTCACCAGGACAATGTCCTGTTCACAGGTCAATCATTGCCATGGCTGCCATTAATGATTGTGGCTTTAAACTGATTGAGCATCCGCCTTATTCGCCTGATCTCTCTTTCAGATCAGACTTTCATCTATTTACAAAACTAAAAAATAGCCATTTTTGGAACTCACTTTCAGTCAGATGATGACGGCATGCATGCAGTGGAGGACTCTCTGAACGGCCAAGAAAAGGACGTCTTTAAAAGTGTTATTGAGGCCCTCGAACATCGCTACAAAAGTTTATAGATACTAATGGGGATTATGTTGAAAAATAATACAATATGTCCGCCAAAATAAAAAAACCCTTACATATGAGGCTCACAACATATCAATCACCCCTCATATACATTACCAATAACATAGGAAATTCATATACCGGAAATAATCAGGTGTTCATACTTTGCTTTCATCAATATATGAACTGAAGTAAGATAAGAATTCATTTAATCCCGAGTTTTCCTTTATTTGAGAAAGTAATTAACGAAGTGAAGAATGTAATCGAAGAAAAGAGTCAGAGTTTTCTTTGGCATATATTTATGGGCATTACATGTATCTGGACATTTCTACAGGATCTATAATACAAACACATAGTATTGATCATGCCTTTTGCATCTTGGCCTGAAGACGTTCTTGTATGAAAGGTTAGACTAGCAGGAATGGAACATGCGTTTGGTCTTAAGCTACACAAATTCGCTTCTGACTCTGAAATAAACCGCACCAAGAGAAAAAGTACAGGACATGGACTACCGGAGCCATACTATTATCTATTATTATAATTGTCTTATCTGCAGGAATCTTACTATTGGAAATCGCAAAAGAATTTTGACAGAAAAAATTTCTGAGAAAATGCGCACTTTGCTTTAAACACTATAATATTTAATTTTCGTGCCCTAGATGGGAACTGAATTCGCGAATTGGAATTATTCTAAAAATTATTCCAGAAACATTTAAACTCTTTGCAGCAACATATTTTATAGACATTCAAAGGAAATATCTTAAGCATCTTCATTTTGACAATCGCAATTGACACAAGCTGTTGGATTTTAAAATACCTTCGATATATATATATATATATATATATATATATATATATATATATATATATATATAATATTTATGGAGCGCCAAATTAAAATAAATTCAAATAATTTAATTTTACTTGTAACATGCAATTTGATTGGCTGAGCACTCTGAAATATATTTAGTTTATATTGTATAATGTAACTTGGTATGTTGAGACGCGCCCTTGACAACAAAGCCGCAAAGACGGCACTACTTTTTAAAGTTGTAAAGCTAAATGAATTTTGTTTATGCACATTTTTGTTCATGATTTCAAACTAGACGTGAATTTTCATACAAGTAAAAATATACAAAACACTCGTAAAAATTCTACACAAATTCTGACAGAACGATATCGTATGCGAAATAATGGAAATCAAGTATTTGCAAAGTTTGCGGTTTCATTATAAAGATATATATATATATATATATATATATATATATATATATATATATATATATAGAGAGAGAGAGAGAGAGAGAGAGAGAGAGAGAGAGAGAGAGATCTATCTGCCTATCTAAGTACAAAAATACGTCATGTCTTACATTTTGTGTATTACATGACGTCACGTCCCATCGGTTGATTGATTGATTGATTGATTATTCCTTAAATAATTAAAGATATCTTTAATTATTTGAAGATATCACTACTTCATTTATTGCTCTCATCATTTGAATTAATGCGCACATCAAATCAATTATTGCTTTCATCAATTGAATTAATGCGCACATTAATTTAATTAATGAGAGCAATAATTGATTTGATGCGCGCTTCAATTCATTTATTGGTGACAGCAATTAAATTGACAAGAGCATCATTGTGGTGGAAGTTTTGCTGCAAAAATTAATATAAAGCGCTTTAATTCAATTGAAGATATCTTTAATTAACTTACAATGCTTTTGTATAAGGAATTAATGCGCGCACCAATTCTTTTAAAGAGAGCAATAATTCAATTAAAGAGACCACTACTTCACTGTGGATTTGAAGATATATAAAGAGATCTTCAATGATTTGAGTTTATGTTAATTTTATAGCGAGCTCTAATGGTATTACATGTATAAGACAGAATTAATTTAAAATCCAAAGCTTGGACGACTAACTTGTGTACACTCATTGATTGAATCATGTGACTTATGCAAGTCGCCGTAACACATCTGCACAACTCGTACCAAGATGTTTCCATTGACTAGCGTTCAAGAACACGGTATTTAAGCTTTTCCAACACAGAGATAACATTACGGAATTACATACTGTTAAATTACATATCCAGCTGACTTCAAGTTGCAACAGACTGTGCTGTTAAAACGCGAAATATTTCAGTATCAACTTTCTATATCCAGAATAAAAACAGAAACAATATGAAAAACGATATATATCAATGTTTATAATTCAATAGTCAATAAATATTTACTACATGATTGATTGATTCGGGTTTTACGCCGTGTTGGCAATATTTCAGCCATTTTACGGCGGTTATTTACTATATGTGTGGCAGAATATATTTTTTAACCATTAATGATGCAGTTTTATAAAAGTACTTGTGTGTGGAATCACAGTGGAATATTTTGTATGATTAATCACGAGAAATGAATATTTTCCATTTCTGTTGAAAAAGCAACTGTCTATGATGACAATGCAAACACCTAGTCTTTAATTTATCGTGAGGAATGGAGGTGTAAAGTGTTAAAAGTCATACAGTTTGCTTTTGATTTGGGAAAAGTTTGTGATTTCAAATTTACTAAAAGTTCTTTTGAATGTTTTAGAATCCACATTTAATTTACAATGACCCCGTGGGGATCCGGGTTAGAATAGGTCCTCAGTACTCCTTGCTTGTCGTAAGAGGCGACTAAATGGGGAGGTCCTTCGGATGAGACCGCAAAAACCGAGGTCTCGTATCACAACAGGTGTCCCACGTTAAAGATCCCACCCTGCTCAAAGGCCATAAGCGCCGAGCATAGGCCTAAATTTTGCAGCCCTTCACCGGCAATGGTGACGTCTCCATATGAGTGAAATATTCTCGAACGGGACGTTAAACAATATTTAATCAATTAATCAATACAATAATTCTCAATCAAAACAGTTGATATTGTCGAGAGGAGTAAACAAAGGAGCTTGGTATAACATTTGTGTGAAGGTCTTTGTGAAGCCTTGGAATCCAGAATAGGTAGGTAATTCTTGTTCATTTGTCCAAGTGACTAGGATTATCAAATGTGTTTTAAACCAAAACATGATTTTTAAGAATTTGTTTTTGGGAAGAGAATTTGCAGCATAAGTTGGATTACCAAATGTTATTAATGCCAAGTTCGTTTAAAATACAGTTGTAATATGAGCCTTTCAAACAAAGAAAATGTTACAAGCTCTGGCAGCTGGAACCAAAACATATTTTCTAATTCTTTCATCACTTCTTGTCTACTAAATGTACAGTAGATGGTACGCACGTTTGTTTTAATGTGTCTAATACGTGATTTAATATTCGTCTTATACTTTTTATCCATTCTGACAAGGTGCCAAGTTCTTCCCGTCATATTTTGCCCATCGTCTGGCATAATCATCGACAGAATTCATAATAGAGATGAAGTACTGTCGCCAATTGAAAGATCGAGAATTTTTCACTCATATTGAGACGTCACCAGCTGTAGGTGAAGTGCCACAAATTCAGACCTATGCTTAGCGTTCAGGGCCGTAACAGTGAGGGTTCTTTAACATGCCAACGCCTGCCGTGACACGGGACCTCCGTTTTTAAGGTCATATCCGAAAGACCCATGATTCTCACTTCTAAATGCCGAGTGTTTGGCGAAGTAGCAATCACTACCTACTTTTCGTCTTAGGTTTGCCGCGGCCATGGCCCGAGCGGGGCTCGAACTCACGACCTCCCGGTTACGAAGCGAACGCTCTAACCACTGAGCTACCGCGACCGGTTTTCTGAACTTCAGGTCTTTTAAAATAAGGACTTCATGATCAGGTCGTCATTTTCAGCTATATCGATAATAAAGACCTACCCAGATGGACTATAGCTGAAGGATGAACAAGAACACGTAAGTGGCATTGTATAGGGTCCTCTGTATCTAGATTTTGTAAAGTTATTTAAATCAGATCACTCAGATAGACACTAATCCAGTTGATATATAACTTGGTTTTTTTTTTTTTATTTCATCGAATTCAGTGAGCATCTGCTGATTCTTCAATGAATGCAGTGGGCAACCCTAGGACAGTGAGAATTGGACCACTTCTTGTATTTTGACCTTCCGCCAATTCGAACGCTGAAGTAGTAAATGGATGCAAACCTTCTACAGGTCCACCGACCTAACCAGCCGAATCTCGTGCAAATCCTGCGCATGTTCCTACGGAAGATTCTGTCACACTGCTTTCTTGATTTACGATAATACGTACCCTTTCAAATACAAAATAACAATAATAATGATAATAACAATAATATGATAATAATAATAATAATAAGAAGAAGAAGAAGAAGAAAATAATGAAATAGATCATCAATTTGCTGAGTCATATGAAAAATCCTTTCCTTTGTTTTCTTTTATTGTTAGAAATACATTAGAATTTACTTACACAGTTGTAGCATTGGTCATGTTTGTCACAAGCGGATTTAAACGTTCTCTTGTAGAAAAAAGGGAGATTACCGGGGATTGAACAACCATTAACTCTGTAGCTACAGGGCAGCGCTTCGGAGTCGGACGACAACATCAAAGACACCAGCCCCAAGAGAAGAGCAACGGGAACGGGTCCCATTTTCTGATATCTCTATCAATAGACAGAAGTCTTGCACATCCACACCTTGGTATGTATCTAAGAGAGAGAGAGAGAGAGAGAGAGAGAGAGAGAGAGAGAGAGAGAGAGAGAGAATGAAATGGCATGTTCATGGATTTAAAATTTCTTGTTTGATTACAATTTCAATTTCTAAATCAACCATTGAACAAGCAGTGATTACCATTTTCTACAATGCAATCAATATTACAACACTGACAGTCAATATTACAACACCAACAGTCAATATTACAACACTGATAATGAATATTACAACACTGATAATGAATATTACAACACTGACAATCAACTGATAGGATTTGACAGATTGTGTCCTTAGATTCCTAAATGTACGCGATGAATATATCATCACGTAATTTCGTAAGTAGCATTATACTTGCGAAATAAAATAAAGGGTTTATTGTATTCTTAAAATTATTGAGATGAGTTGATGGAGTATTTAAGGCCTGCAAGTGACAATTCTGGAGAAAATGCACGCGGCAATACAGCTGTGATAACTGGCTATGCGATTTTATTTACAGATTTTGACTTTAAAGTCCAAGATGTTTCATTATCCTGCTGGCTACTTCCTCGTGATGCATGTTGATTACAATTAATCTAATTATCTAAAGTCTATAAAAACGAGGGGGGCCTCCGTGGCCGAGTGGTTAGAGCATCACGCTCAAAATCACAAGGCCTCTCACCTCTAGTCGGCGAGGGTTCGAATCTCGCTCGCGCCGATATATGTGAGAAAGTTTGCCAGTTTACTTTCGGAAGGTCGGTGGTCTCTTCCCGGGTACATTGTATCAGGGTTCTCTCCTCCACCAATAAAAACTGGACGCCACCAGATAACAGAAAAATTGTTGAGTGTGGCGGAAAACAACAATCAATCAATCAATCAATATAAAAATATTCTTCTCGAAAATTGATGTTTAAAAACATGACAATCCTACAGTCTGAATAAATGAAACATAGTTTTCAAAATAATAACAATCAGCAAAAATACGACAACAAAAACAAATATTCAACAAATATTACCATACCGAGCTAACGACGGACTCGTCTCCAGATATATTTTCCCTGTTTGGAACAGATGCAATGAGTTTATATATAGAGAAGATTATGAGGTATTGTGGAGACAAGATACACCATCTCTGCATATCAAATGAATATGGAGGCGTAAAAATACCATAGAAAATATCATATTTGTATATTTACTGAAATATTTGTGCTTTCGTTACAAGATTCAAAGGCAACATATGTCCCGTCAAATTCTAACGATGTGGTCAAGTTTGGTAGTTTTGGTTTGACAGTCACGCAAAAGAAACGCAACTCCGATTAAACGGGAATAACTTCTTAATTAATTTATTGCTAACAATTTTGAAAATGAATGTTATCATACACATTTAAAATTTAAATTTAATTCATGGTTTATTGAATTCGTTCACACTACGCATTTTCATGTCTGCGAGACGTCAATTCATACCCCGATTATCACATGCACCGATACACGTGACAGCATTCCACATGTCTCTGCCTCTGTTATCCTTCAAGTATCTGTGTTTGGTAAGAATACTCAGAGAAAATGGTTTCTAATATTGCGTAAAGGATATCTAGCCGACCTAATAATGCATGCAGCAGGGCAGTTACTGTGAGGAAAGACCAAAAGAGTATCAGCACTTCATCTCTAAAAACCCTTAGACTGACTGGTACAACTGCCGACCGCCCTCGAACTGACCGACTGAAGTTATGACACCTCGTCAGAATTTTTTCATAACGTTGCGGCACTTGTGCATCCGGTTTAAAGCTGTATGAATACTGCAAATGAGAGACATGGGACACACAATTCAAGAACAAGTCGAAGTACTCTGCTGCGGTTACTCCACTCATATTACATTGTACATCAAGCCGAGTCGTGTTGCAGCGAGAATATCCCTTAATCGTCATCGACATGACGTCAGACTCGAATGGTTGCGAACGCTTCACCTCAATGGGCTTTTCTTTGAAAAAAAAATGGCGCCATGTACTTAAGAATAACATATTACCACTGAAATAGCTGCCAGTATGTTTTTCTATGTTATACTGATAACTGCCAGTATGTTTTTCTATGTTATACTGATAACTGCATGATGGAAAGCGACAGGTTTGGTGTGGTAGCGTTATGGTGTGGGGCGGGATCTATGGTGGCCACAAAACCCACTTGGAGATATTTAAAGGCAATTTGACAGTTCAACGGTACATTGTTCTGCAAACCTGCCATTTGTCCACAACTTAATTTTTAATAAGAAAACGCCCGGTGTCATGGCGTGACGTGCAATCTACTATCTTCACCAAAACAATGTCATCTAGTTACTTTAGCCCTTACTATATCGATCTCTTGAATTCTAGCAGCAAGAAATGCTAATGGGGGCAGCAAGAAATGCTAATGGGGGCAGCAAGAAATGCTAATGGGGGCAGCAAGAAATGCTAATGGGGGCAGCAAGAAATGCTAAGGGGCAGCAAGAAATGCTAATGGGGCAGCAAGAAATGCTAATGGGGCATATCATTATTAAAGACAAAAGTATCAATGGCTACCACAAATTAAATCTTAAGATTTCTTTTAAAGTGATGAAGGATAGATGTTCAATGTCAATTTGTTGTAAAAAAAAAAATTTAACGATATAATTGAAGGAAATTAGAATATTACCACATATTGGAGCGTATGTTTCTTACTCTTGTCAATATAGATAATTTCTGAGCAATGATAGATACCTGATGTACAAAACTCCGAGGGAAACTAATAGTATCGCTGAAACGGAGACAAAACACGTGTTACAAACAAGACCAGTAACAAAAGCATAACATGTAGGCAAATATTATAAAAGTGATATTTTTCTGCTATCAATACGTTCCTATCTGCTGGTATATTTGATGGACAAAGAGAGTATTCCTTACTTAGTAAAACTCAACACTACTATGACTTTCAGTATATTCACCCTGCGCATCAGCCCCAAACAAAAAGTATTCAGAGCGGACTTAGAAATAAGCCTCCTATTGCACCGGTATGATGTTCTGTAATGACACCCCCCCCCCCAAGTTATTCGTATTTGTGAAATTATATCTGATTTTGAAGGATTTTCAAACTCAGAGAGAGTCGGGTTTGATTTGATGCATTATACTATGCCGTATTGAAATCTATATATTATTTCCAAAACAATCGTTACAATATCGTCCATTTTCAATTACTTGAGGATCTCCTTAATGTCTGTGTTCAATATCATATTTTACTCATCAAAGTGTTGGTAAACCCTTTTGTTATACTTGCTTCAGATTAGCAACAATTGTCGTATTTCATTAATACTGTAATAGGAAAGAGATAAAAATTCTGCATTCACTATACAAACTTGATGCTTCTTACATTTTCCTTGCAATATATGTTTGTGATATTTTTAGAGTTCCAGTAAATATTAGTCCAGTTCCTGTCCTGTTGATTCCGTGGCTTAAGTCTGTGTATCTGATGTTCAGGCGTTGTCTTGTAACTATTGATTTAATGGATCTCCTATTCGGGGAAATCTACATTTTCTGGTTTTAGACATATTGGACATTATCCCTTGATCAAAATACTTTTGAACGCAGTGTTTAATAGTGAGCTTCTTTCCAGCTTGTAAAAAGGAAATATTCATATTTTGTCATTCAGAAATTACTTTGTTAAACACCACTCTGATTCTACTCACAAATACTGTGAAGTTAATATTAAAAAGATGCTGGAGTACTTCATGAACAACCTTGTAGTCTTTGGTGACCAGGTCTTCCAACAGTCTGTTGGAATTCCGATGGACAGAAATTGTGCTCCTTTATCAGCTGACCTGTTTTTATATTCTTACGAGGCAGAATTGATTCACAAGCTTCTGCATGAGAAGAAAAAATCTCTTGCTGTGGCCTTCAACTCAACATTTAGATATATCAACGACGTTTTATTATTGACAATAATCATTTTCATTCATATGTCAATTCGATATTTTCCAGTGAACTCGAAATGAAAGACATCACAGAGTCTTCCATATCTGCTTCATATTTAGATATTTTATTGAACCGGGAATGGTAACGTCTCTGTATGAGTGAAAAATTCTCGAGCGGGACGTTAAACAATATATAATCAATCATTCAATCAATCCATTATCACCTGCATATGAGGTTTATATGTCTCAACTGATTTGATACGCAAGGAGTTGTTTTGCGTATGGTCAGTTTTTAAATCGAGGCAAGATACTGGCAAAAAGTTTATATTACAGGGGTTTCAATAATCTCGCTTAAAGTCGGTATTTCGGAAAATTTATTGTTGTTATAATGATCTAATTCACCATTACAACCTATCATTGCGTCGAATGCTGTCTGACGTGTTTCGTACCAATTATTACGCCGTTCTTTACATTCTGATCCTGACCACGGATTACTCCGTTTACCTGATCAAGATGTTGGATTCACGGCGCGTGTGATCGATCAACAGGGAATGCTTACTCCCCCTAGACACATGACCCCCACCTCTTGTGTTTTTCCAATTTAAACTTTTTCGTACATATTCACAAGATTAAGATTACACAAGAATCACCTCACTTTATAAATAAATAAGCTGTCCTCAAAGGTTATTTAACTCAATTGTAAATTTGGGACATATCCCTGTTAACTGGAAACGTTGTCAGAAAGTCCCATTATACAAAGGCGGCAATGAACGTAAAGATTCCTGTAACAGAGACAGGCCAGTAGCCTTATTGTTGCTTTTTTAAACTTTTTGAAAGTTCCCAACAATTGTATTATTAAGTATATTTTAAAGAATGAAAATTTTCCCAAAACTCAACCACATGAAAAGAATGAAAATTTTCCCAATACTCAACCACATGGCTTCCAGAAAGAGTTTGATTGTCTGACAGCGTCGTTCAACTGCAATTACGTGAAACAATTCTGCATAATTTGTAACACGGTAGTAATGTGTACGTTTGTTTTTCTTGATACGTAAATTATGGTCACTTTCTAACTAATATCTCCAAAATACAGCGAGTTCAATTAATGTAAATCAAACCCAGTCGGAATGGTTTCTGCTAACCAAGTTGCTAGACAAGGTGTTGTGCTTTCTACTTTTATATACCTTATTTTCATTAATGATCTTATTCTTGAACTACAGTTAGGTTGCCCAAATACTGATATTCTAGATTTCCAAAGCAACCTCCCCTCTTTAGCTGACGATTTGTCATTCACTGGCATCTCTCCACTAACATTTCAGGCACAGTTAGATAATTACGAACATCTATTCAATGCGTCCAAATCCTGCGTCCTGCTTCTAAAGGAACAAACTCGGACCAATTATCATGGCACTTAGGTCCTTCCAAAGTGTCATATAAAACAGTCCTATAACCGTTTAGGAATTCTTAAAAACCATAAATGCAGACTCTCTGACAGAATACACGAAGCTTGCAACAAAGAGCGTAAATCTTACTTCTCACTATTCGATCTTGGCACACAGTTTGTTAGCCCAGTGACATTGTCTCATTTTTACAAAATCCAGAAAATATAACATGCATGTTTCATTTCTTTTCTCATAACACTTTCTAATTTTTAACATTTTTGAGATCATTCGATACTGTAGCTACTTGTGTAATACTTTTAATATTCATGAAAAGGTCAAGATAACTAACAGTATTCATTTTCGTAATTCCTATAGGAAGTACAAAACAGAGAGATGGACAAACACGGACCCCTGGTCATACCAGAGGGTGGGATCAAGTGCATAGGAGGAGTAAGCATCCCCTGTCAACTGTTCACACCCGCCGTGAGCCCTACATTCCAATCAGATAAACGGAGCAATCCAAAGTCAGAATCAGTGTGTCAAGAACGGCCTAACAATGTGGCGAAAAACAACAATCAATCAAGCAATCAAAGCTAACTTTGAAAAAATTCAAAATAAATCACGTTTTAAAGATATATGTATACTTTTAAAGAATTCTTAAAGAATAAACGTTATCATTTTATCTAGATTTACAAGTTGAAAATCGAAACAAAAACAATCGAGCACTTAGTTTATTTTCAGTAAAAAGTCCGATATTCCTCTTCCAAATTGATTGATTGATTGATTATTTTTTGCTGAACCTAGATACAATGTACCTGGGAAGAGACCACCGACCTTCCGCAAGTAAACTGGCAAACTTGCTCACATAACGCCGCGGCCGAGATTCGAACACGCGCCGACAGAGGTGAGAGGCTTTGTGATTTTGAGCCCGATGCTCTAACCACTCGGCCACTGAGGCCCCCGTCCAAAATTGAAAAATTAACCAATCTTCGGAGTTATTATGAAGTTAAGCGTTCTTTTCACATTCATTTGGACTACGTTTCATCAGTCCGGGAATTTTCAGACTTTGTTTTAATTCAATGAGGACCCAGATCAGATTTATGCTAGTCATTGTTCGCATATATTTTTACAGCAATTATATACTGAACCGCAAACGAAAAACGTCACATCAGAGATTGTTATTTTTAAAAATGAATTTCTCTCGTTGAGAAAATCTTAATGAAAGTAATTCCGTCCACGTGTGTAATTCTTATTGAGTCCGATCGGTTGATGTTCGTTTTGCTATCTCATCAACACCAGGCCAGTTGCTAAGTACTATAGTACTAGCATAAATTATTTACAAAAATTTGCTGTGATAAAATTAAGAAATTCATTTCAAAATTAAGGATTATCTCCCTCATGCATAACCTTGATCCTTTGCCGGATTTGGCTCCACTATTTGGTATTTTTTATTCTTTCAGCTCTTCCAAGTTTGTTCTTATTTCGGATTTCCAACATTTTTGACTTGAGCATCACTGAAGAGATATTATTTGTCGAAATGCGCATCTGGTGCATCAAACTTTGTACCGTATATGTTTTTTATCAAGAAGAATGCATGCGCCAGGCGTCGTGGTGAACATTACAGACAAACAAGGTTTTATCTAAGCACATTTGGACTTAAAATCTGCTACCAAATTCACAATAAACGAATGTCACGTGGGTAACGTGAGCAAGGCTGGACAGCGGTGCCAATTCAGAGTTGATGAATTTAGTTGCAGTATACTCACGATACAAGATCAGACAGACCAAGCTGTGGCCGTCCTAGGGTCACAGCAAGGCGTCAGGATGGACACGTATACATTATGCACCAGCATATTCACAATCCCTGCACAACAACCACACAAATAGTCTCATAGACAATAGGGATCGATCATAGACCCATAAGTAGTGACACGGTACGTCGAAGAATGACTGTTCATAACCTTCGATATCGTCACCCAGCCAGGGGTTCAGTACTTGCACCCAAACACTACCAGGACTGCTTATAGTGGGATACAAAGCGACAAAACTGCTGTTATCAGCAGTGACGGAACATCATCCTTACCAAACATCGATACTGTATTTCTAACACTGACGTAAGACGTAAAGTTTGGTGGAGGAAGAAGAATGTTATGCAAATGAATGTATAGTAAAAAAGGACATCCTTCGGATGAGACCGCAAAAACCGAGGTAAATAGAAATATTTGAAAATCTGATTAATTACACCTCCATGACAAATAGGGTTATTAGAAGAAAGAAAAAGAATGAGTTTGGTATTATCTACCTCAGTTAAGATGAAGTTGGATATTCGTCCCTGACCTTAACCGAGAAAGTCAGATGATCACAGTCTTCCGCCAATCTATGTATGTTAACATAAGAAACATCGAGGAACCTTACTGAATGTTACTGAATGATGATTCCGCTACAGTAGGAAATCTTCGAACACTAATTAGGACATACTCTCATTCAGTTATCGTACGCATGCATTTAGATTATCTTATATATAGATATCAACCTCTTGACATTTAAAAGAATCTCGAGTCTTCCTGATGAGACCTCAACAATTGAGTTTCCGTGTCACTGTTATTGTCCTGAGCGCCATGCTGTGGCACTTCACATACACATTGCAAGGTCTCAATGTGAGTAAAATAAAACTGAAGGGAGGTACAAGAAGTGAAAATGAATATAGAAATGTATATTGAGTTCCAGTTCCCCCGAGGGCAAGCTTGTTTCCCGAGGCGAATCTTACTGTTATGCAAGTAAATCATGGTCTGTTGTTTCTAACGTTGTGGGGTTTTTTTTCGTGCGTATGCTGTTTTGCATTAGATATTTCACATAAAGACGGTAATAACGATGTGTAAGTCATATAACTGTAACTGTTTTACCAAACCCCTATCTTTACAGCCCCGTGGAGATCAGTGTTGTTAGAATAGATCCTCAGTACCCATTGCTTTTCGTAAGAGGCGAATAAATGGGGCGGTCCTTCGGAAGAGACGTTTATGGCCTTTGAGCAGAGAGGGATCTTTATTGTGCCATATTTACTGTGGCACAGGGCCTCGGATTTTCCGGTCTCGTCCAAAGGACCGCCCCATTTAGTCGCCTCTTACGACAAGCAAGGGGATGCTGAGGATCTATTCTAAAAGCCCGGATCCTCAGGGGGTTATATATATATATATATATATATATATATATATATATATATATATATATATATCTGTGTATGTGTAATAACAGTTGTATTATATGATTACTAACATATACACAAGCACAAAGCCGCTTTTTCAGCAGTCAAAAATCTTTATTGCATCCATATTTTCATAATCGTATACGTATACCAGTATATTTAAACGACACTCAATGATTTAGTAGATGGTCACGTGACAAAATAGTATATTGATACTGATCAACCTTCAAGGGTTTTGATACAAAAATTATCGTCTATTTACGAGAGCAAGTAAAATTTCCTTGATACTAATCAACTTTACACGAAAGAAGTCAAGAATGTTTTAATGAGATATTGTGATATAGATATTATATTTGTGAGAGAAAAATTTCTTTGATATTAATCTGCTTCCTGAATATAAAGCGAGGTCAACTGACAAAAAAGTTGATGTTGCAGGGTTATAACGAATCTCATTTGAAGTCATCATTTCGCAAATTTTACGGTCGCTATAATGACCTTATTTGCAATTACAAAGTGTCTCTGGGACATATGTTGAATGATTTGTTTCAGACCCCCTTTGCACGTAAAAGATTGTTTCCTTGATTTTCGAAAACGAGTAGGCCCACTGGGGGCCGTCAGGGAAACTTCAACTTTCAAAACCAACCATATTTCAGTTGCTTAACCGTCTTAAAATGGCTGAAATATTGCCAAGTCGGCGTAAAACCCAAATCAATCAATCATACCCTTTCTCAGACTGTCATTTTTCATACTTTGACTATGGGTAATCCCGTATACCTAATTTCAACTAAGGGCTCACGACGGGTGTGACCGGTCAGCAGAGGATGCTTACTCCTCCATGGCACCTGATCCCACCCTCGCTTTGTCGGAGGTCCGTGTTGCCCTACACTCGAACTTGTATATGTCTTTGGGATTTATTATTACGATTAACACATTGTTAACTTCACCATTCGATATATGAATAATGTCGAAGGGAAATTTGCTACTGCCTTTCCTCAATCTAATGAGCAAAGAAACCCTTTTGCACGTTTACGGGAGCATTCTGATTACTCATACAGAATCTCACTTAAGAAGCTTTGTATGCTGCAGAAATTCTCCCTTTGCAAGCTGTGTGTGCAGCGAGTTCGAGCCAGGCTCGTGCAATGGCCACGCCAAACCTTAGATGTAAACATACGTAAGTATATGGATTGCTCCTTCGCCAAACATGACATTTCGGATATCGCCTTGAGGGCATACGCGACATTTTGGATATCGCCTTGAGGGCAAACGCGACATTTCGGATATCGCCTTGAGGGCAAACGCGACAATCTGGATATCGCCTTGGGGGCATACGCGACATTTCTGACATTTTCTCTAAAATTATTTCTTTCATCTCCTCGATTTGAAGAGTTCATACATTATTTTCGAAATAAGTTTCCTCGATATAAATGTTGTAGCACTTGTAAGTTTAAAGAGACACTACATCACTTACGTGGGAATATTATTATGACCCTCTAGCTACGAATCACATCCGCAGAGATTTAACAGTAAGTGCTATTTCTATCAAAACATGTGACGTTTTTTAAACATTGTTTGGTCAATGGGGACATGAAAGGTTTATAATAATGATTTATAATTACTGAATTATAAGTAGTAGGAAATAATTACATACTTGAGAAGCGAGTGTGGACCCCTTTAAGGGGTATTTAAAGAAGTTTTTACACAACACGTGTGTTGTCATACTGAATCACGTGATGTAAAATGTCCAAGTCAGCATGAAGAAAACATTGAATTCCTGATGATTTTTAAAGCGCAGTTCAGAGCAAATTAATTCCCAATGTTCAAAATTGTCATTATCCTTATCATCTTTATTCATTTATCGATAGGTGTTTTAAAAAGCACTCGATTGTAATGTGGAAAATGAGCTGTAGTGTCTCTTTAAGATCTTCTGAGGCGCATCTGCTGATTTTAAAATTTATTTAAAGTTCTGCTGCAATGTTAACCGAAGATATCCATTATTGAAACCTATTGCTGTACAAAAAGACTAAGATAACTAACAGTATTAAATCTCGAAATTCCTATAGAAAATACAAATCAGAGAGGTGGGTAAACACGGACTCCTGGTCACACCAGGTGTGAGATCAGGTGCCCAAGAGGAATAAGCATCACCTGTCGACCGGTCACACCCGCCAAAAGCCCTAAATCTCGATCAGATAAACAGATCAATCCGTAGTCAGAATCAGTGTGTAAAGAAAGGCCTAACAATTGGTATGAAACACATCAGACAGCATTTGACCTAATGGAAAGTTATACTGACAATCTAGATCGTTATAACGAGCATAATATTTGCGAAATGCTGACTTTAGACGATACTGTATTAACCTATATAACATGACCTTCTTTGTCAGTTGTCTGCCTCCATTTCAAAACTGATCATATACAGAACAAGCTCTGCGTATCAAATCAGTTGTGAAATATAAACATTATATGCAGGTGATGACGGAATATTGCCACATAGATAAGGGAAGTTGACGATGGAGAAAATGAAATCATCCCGTTTGTCATAAAGTTGAGTTGTTAGTTTGCCGCCAGGAACTATTTTCAGTAAGATATCCAAGTACGAAGCAGATGTGGAAGACTATGTGGTGTTTCTTATTTCAAATTCACTGGGATGTATCGAATCGATATGAATGAAAATGATCATTGTTAATAGATAAACTTCGTCAATATATCAAAATGTTGAATTGGAGGTCACAGCAAGAGATTTATTCTTCTCATGCAAAAGGTTTGGAATAAATTTTGCTTCATAAAAATATAAAAACAGGTCAGCTAACAATGGAGAACAGTCCATGCCCATGGCAATTCCAACAGACTGTTGGGAGATCTGATCACTAAAGGCTACTGAGGAACTTTAGCATCTTTTTAATATCAACTTCAGAGTCCTTGTGCGTTGAGTCAGAGTGGTGTTTAACAAAGTAATTTTTGGGACGACCGATCACTAGATATGAATATTTCCTTTTACCATTTTTGTTGACGAAGCACCTGTCTATCATTTCAAAGACTTTAATTTATCGGGAGGCATGGTCATGTAAAGTGTTATAAAATCATACGTTTTATTGTTGTTAATTTGAGAAAAGTTTTCTGATTTCAAATTCACGAAAAGTTCTTTAGAATTCTTAAGAATCCACATTTAATTTACACCACTTCTGGCATACGTAGTGGTACAATACGTTTGGTATTTCTCCTTCATAGCGCGTTGATATTTTCAAGACGAGCAAAGATAGGGTAGAACATTCTGGATCCCGCAATGTATCTTTGTGTGTTTGTGGAGTTTGGGTATCCAGTATAGATACGGTGTCACGGCACCCTGTGATAACGCGATTTTTCTATTTACAATTATATATATATATATATATGTGTGTGTGTGTGTGTGTGTGTGTGTGTGTGTGCAAATATACAAAAATGAAAATTAAAGAATTTCAAAATGTCTTATTAGCGTTCATCTTGGAACCACGTTCCTACGTCCATTCCTTGTGTTTACGGTCCAAGACCTACGGCTACCACGCCCTTGCGTTTGCCACAGTGTCTTCGACATACCACGCCCTCGTGTAGTCGCCCAGGTTGCCACCGTCGACAGTACCAAAGCATCGTGTAACCACACTTATGTACATGTATCTACAGGAACCTTCAACAAATGTTTGTATATATATATATATATATATATATATATATATATATATATATATATTACCTTGATCCCAAACGGGCTGCCTTACAACACATAAATGCTTATGCATATGATTGTTGAAACATAGTTTTGATTAATATGAATCACGCCGTTTCATACGGCTAATCAAAATGATGTACAATATAACATTACACTCTAACATCATTACTTTAACTCACGGCATGTGCACGTGGTAACATTTCCCGTATACAATTCGAACACTGACAATCTCCTGGATAAAGTGTAGTAAGTTCAATGAATATAAAAACAGTGCATTATTTTTCAATATAATAAATGCAATTACATTGCACTTAACCTGACTGGAGATTCAGTCACCACGATTGAACCTGTCTAACCTCCCATGGACATAGATGTAGAATTAATCTCACTGGTCAAGAAAAACGTTTGCTACCCAATACAAACCTGACATCACCTTATATAGCGATCGGCCAAATATTCAAATCAACTGAGCGTCACAATGGGGCTCCTTATAGGATAAAACACTATAATACAAACAATTGTAACCACAGGATAATACTAATAACATCAAAATAAATGTGACAAAATCAACATTGATTGTGACACACGGTAACTCATATTCATCATGTCAGATATTGTATAATCCACGGTGCTAACACAATAGTATACATGTACATCCATATCGTGGGGAAATCGTGTTTATTTCAAGCATTTCTTCCGGACGTAGATGAATCCATTGTTTGCCGGGATTTTGGACACCGCCTCAAAGTTCTGCATTACCTATACAATTGGAGATTTTGTGAAGGCTCTTATACGAGGAAAAGTCGTAAGATATAACATTGCATAGCATCCAATAATAGCTCTAAAAATACGGAGAAATCAACTGTTCGAAGCTTACACACCCCTATAGAAATTTTTGAACTCGCCCACTCTCAGGTAACACACCTGAGTGACCAAATCGATTGCTTTCAATTTTAAAATATAAAACATAACAAAATTCTTGTTCATCAATTTATATATTCCTCTCAATATTTACAAAAATTATTGCATCATTGTGGATCTCCTTCCAGTCGTTCAGAGGCAGCATCCACGTCCTGATCTAAAATAATACAAAACAATTTAATTTCGTCATTTTAAAATCAACTTCAGTGAACGTACGTGAATATTTTGGGCATGGGTGTGGCGGGATTGCAATGTTATATCTTATGACTTTTCCTCGTATAATCTATATTTCATATCAGGCGCTAAAGCGCCTTCATAAAATCTTTAACAATACTTCGGAAAGGTCATAAGATATAATATTGCACGTTCAAAGCTCACCATATATTTAATAAAATGCACACTAACCACACGATAAAACTACATTTCCAAAAGAACCCACAGAAGTAATTCGTTTGTAATAAACAAAATTTTGAACGTTGATGCATTTGTCCAATCTGCCATGTCTAAGATTTCATGTAAAGAAACCCTTTATTGTTAGCCTTACTAGTGGCTGCCCCTCGTGCAGAATGCGCCTGAAACTTCTATGTATCAATTCCAGATAGAGTCATAATATTTTTTATCCAGTTTGAGATAGTGTTTGGTGTTATACCTTTATGTTTGTTTGTTTGTTTTTTTTATAGTCGCCTGAGCAATTTTTCAGCTATCCGGCGATATACCTTTATGGGGTTTAACGATTGCCCTAAGCAAGGGATCGCTTACCTCAAAATTGTCTTTAATTCTAAATTCCCTTGTTGCATCCAAATATGCACGTATGCACTCCAGAACACAGAGCCGTTCGTCGGAAAATCTGTAATAGGTGACCTCTCCAGCTGTGCAGTCCTTCTGGGTTTTGATATGTACCTGGTAAATGAAAAACAAAACATTCAGGTTTTAATGTCATAAAACGCACATCTAAAGGTGTTAATTCAAAGAAACGTTTTGGTACTGCAATAGCAAGCAACATAGCCAATTTTTTGGACAACAACTTCAATGACAAATCTTTGTTATCTGACAATTCTTTCAAATAAGAAAGTACAAGATCTTCCCACAAAACGGTGTATTTCGGTAAGGGTGGATTTTCTTTTAAAATTCCTTTCATAAGATGCTTAACAAGATAATGCTGACCTACAAGTAAATTATCTACAAACGGAAGTACGAGACGAAATGGCGGATCCGTGGACGTTAATTATACAATACTGGTATCCATTGTGGTGTAACCAGCTACAGAATTCTAATACGGAGGATATAGACACCGAAAAGGAATCAATTTGCCTCCCCAGACACCAGCGTGTCCACTTATTCCAGGCTGAGTCATAAGAACTGTTTGTTCCTTTTGACCATGAGTAGTTTTTCAATGTCCTCTGATAACGAATACGATGTACGATTATTCCTGAAATATCCCAACCTACTAGTTGTAGGGATTCCTTCTGGAGAACAGGGTGAATCTGATCAGAGTTTGCGGGTGGATTGGGAGGAGAACAGGGTCCTGTATTGACATTTCTAGGAGAGTCGCGTATCATGGCTCTGTCGTCCATGCTGGGGCTATTAAAAGAATCGTCGTGTTCTCCATTCGCGTCTTTTTGAGACATCGCGCTATCAAGACAAAACGGGGGAAATGTGTAGGCCTTGATTCCGGTCCATGGATGGAGAAAAGCTTCGTACGCTATTGCATTGGGATCTGGAAGCCAACTCATGTAGGTCTGTAACTGAGCGTTTGTTCGATCTGCAAAAAGGTCTACATTGCAATATATTGTCATTTGACAAAGTCTTTGAAATAATGTCGGGTTCAATATCCAGCTGCTGGAATCCAACTGATTCCTTGACTCCCAGTCTGCTATGAGATTTTGGTGACCTGGAATGTGATCTGACCTTATTGTTATGTTTCTTTGAAGACAACATTCCCATAAATCTAGGGCAATTTGATTGCATTGAGGAGATTGAATCCCCTCCCCATTTTGTCTTTATGCAAGTCATAGCAGTCTTGTTGTCGGTTTGAACTATAACTTGCAAATCTGATTTTTCTTTGAGAAAAGCTTTTACTGCCTATGTTATTGCTAAAATTTCCAGAACATTTATATGCTTTTGAGACTCCTCTACAAGCCAGAAACCCTCTATATGTACCCCATCGCATACTGCACCCCATCCCTTTTTGCCTGCGTCGCTTTAAATTGTTACTGCGGAGTTGGGATTTATAAGGGATTTTCTGTTCCAAACATCTAATTGACTTACCCACCAATTCAGTTCTTTTATGGTTTCATCTGACAGCGTCATCACCCTTTCTGAGGGCTAAGTTCTTTTCTGCTTGTAAGTGACGATAATGTAATGGAGCTGAGCTAGAAATATCGCTTGAACTGAAGCAGTCAAGTCCCTATCAGTTCTGACAGAAAATGTATTGAAACTTGATTGTTTTGGATAATTTGCTGGTTTAGCTCTTTTATCTTTTGCAAGTGAAAGCGTCATTTCCATTGTGTTTACTGTGAAACCTGGGTATTCCAGCACGTAGGATGGGACTAACACTGACATTTCGTAATTTATCACAAAGCCCAGATTCTCCAGTACATTTATCGCACACTTGCAATCGACCAGAACACTTTGTTTCGACTGCTTCATTATCAGAATGTCGTCTAGATAAAAAACTAAACGCATACCCATCTTTCTCAGGCAACTGATTGGAACTTTCATAATTTTTGTGAAAACAAGGGGAGCTACCGATACTCCAAATGGAAGGCATGTGAATTCGAAAATGATTTCTTTCCATTTGAATCGGAGAAATCTTTTGGTGAATTGATATTGTGAAATACGCGTCTTTTAAATCCAATTTCACAAGCCAATCTTTCTCCTGACCAATATCTTTCACTAAATGAATGTCTTCCATCTTGAAATGCTGGTATTTCAGAAACCCGTTCAATTCATTCACATTCACAACCAGACGTTGACCCCCTCCCTTTTTCTCTACCAGAAAGAGATAGCTTAGGAAACCTTTTTGATCTTTTACTTGTTTTATTGCCTTTGTCTCTAACAATGATTTTATTTCTTGATCGACCAGTTCCGTTTTTAGTTGATTGAAAGATGGTTGAAAGGGGAGATTTGTTTGAAATGGGGATTGAACAAAGTTCAATGTTAAGCCCTGGACTACTTGTAATACCCATCGGTCTCTCGTGATGACTTTCCAATTCTGATAAAAATGTTTTATTATCCCTGCTATTGGCACTGTCAATTCTTGATTTTGTGGAAATAAACAAGCCGTGCTTACCTGCATTAGTTCTTGGTCGTTCGTGTCTGGTTCTGATCTCGTGGGCAAGACTATCTCTGATATCGCCCTCTGTTGGACTGGCCCCCAAACCGGAAGTTGCTGCTTTGCGGCCCGTAACGAAAAAAACTGCTGTGGTTGCTGCTGTTTGTTCTCAGAGATGAAATGAGACTTTTGACCAAAATACGAATTTTTGTCAGATACTTGTTTGCGTTGTGGAATCATCTCATACAATTCTTTGTAATCTTTACCATCGTCTGTTAATATCTTTTGAAATTTCTTGCCAAATAGATAGTTTTTGGATTTGAACAGGGCTTTCTTTGCAATGCTATTGTTAACTAAATCTACACAGTCAGGTAAGATTCTATGGAGAAGACCCTTTCTTCTATCTGTCATGAAAACAAAATGGGCGTTTCCAATGAGTACCAGAGCACGCTGTACAATATTGATGATGTCAATGGGTCAACACCTTTGTTTCGTTTCTCACGTTTCTCTGCTTCATTCCACAGAATCGCTAATGGGCCCGTTGCATCTAAAATTCTTGAGTGAGTGTTGATACTAACACACTCTTTCTTATCTGAAAGACAGTCGCCGGATAGCTGAAAAATTGCTCAGGCGACTATAAAAATAAAACAAACAAACAAAATCTTATCTGAAAGAGGTTGGTTGAACTTCTTTCTAAACATTTTCTTCACAAATCTATCTGTTTAGGTTGTAATTGCTTGCTGTTCGGGATACCACAGTTCTTAGTAATTTCATGTCTGATTTTTTTCGAGATACTCTGGTTTGCATATCTAGCAATTTATTTTGTAATTTTCTTGGGAACTTTGGAACCTTTTTCAATAATGGTAGAAGGATCAAAGTTGTTTCTGAATCAATGCTGAAATTAGAGTCGCTAGAATGATTAGTCTCAGAAGAAGACAGATTGTCTGAACTGTCGTCACTGGATTCTCTGTACTTACGTTTACGTTTTGTTCTTGAACGCCCACGTTCTGGACTTTCAAATGAGCTTCTTGCATCAACGTCTGCATTATTTCTAGCGCCCTGGATAGGCGAGTTTCTTGTGCCCCGTAATGGCGAGTTTGGCGTACGTGTTCTCTCTTGGCGTGTATCTACGTTGAACTTCGTTATCTGACTCATTTTCAGTGTCTAATTGGTCTGACTCCCGGGGAGTTTGTCTACCCTCAGAGTATGGCGAAGATAGCTGTGATTGTGCCATTCAAAGCGTGTACATGTATCGCACGAAAAGCACATCGACTGTACTCATCAAGAACTAAAATTGAGAGCAATCGATTTGGTCACTCAAGTGTGTTACCCGAGTGTGGGCGAGTTCAAAAATTTCTATAGGGGTGTATAGGCTTCGAACAGTTGATTTCTCCGTATTTTTAGAGCTATTATTGGAAGCTATGCAATGTTATATCTTATGAGTTTTCAGTTTTATCAGATACAAGGAAATTACATGAACAATTTCAATATATCCCATCATTAAATGAGAACCATAGCCAATTACATCTGACGAATAAATAAATGTGTCATTACCTTTTTCACTGTTACATTCTAATAAAATAGGAAGGAAATGAGAATCAAACTACAAAGGAAGCACATGTTCGGTCAGTCGAAATGTGATGTTTTGATTAGCATGTACAGCTTTACTGAGATGACTCGTCTTTGCAGTAATAATCTAATACGCCTCTGTTTTGGATGTGTGATCTATTTAGATTTATGTGTATCACAAAAACCTCAAGGACATTGTGGGAACCAAGGGTACGTTTTCTTTTACTGCTGGTACATATCCTTTACTTTCTATTTTCTATGTTTTGGGTTACAAAGTATAAACACCTATTTTTAGTTTAACTCCACTTATCTTCAATTCAGTTACAGATAATCCCCCGTGAGGATCTAGGATTTTATAAAAGGTCCTCAGTACCCCTTGTATGTCGTGAGAGGCGACTAAATGGGGCGGTCCTTCGGATGAGACCGCAAGGTCCCGTGTCACAGCAGGTATGGGAAGATAAAGATCCCTTCCTGCTTAAACTGTAAACGCCAAGCATTGGCCTAAATTTTGCAGCCCTTCACCGACAATGGTGAACGTCCCCATATGAGTGAAAAATTCTCGAGCGGGACTTTAAACAATATAAAACCCAAACCATTATTTCACGTTTATTTTTCTTACGTTTTTTTTAAACAGTATTCTACCTAAGATGGAATTTGTTCGGGGTCCTCTCTGCCACAGCTGCCAAGTAAAATAGACTAGGACAAACTTATAGCGATGCAAACCCTAACAATACTTAATTTGGCAAAGCCATCGATAATTCGAAAAATTCTGCTAATTTGGTTTGCTTCATAGAAGGCCTCGGTCTGCAGTGACAACTTTGATTGACTATGGATAAAAATGTGATACGTTGATAGTAAACACTTCCTAGTTGTTATAGCGGCTCACGAAAAGTGTTTATATCTGAGGTTATTTCTGCTGGTGTTGTACATGTAAATAAATTCTCCGTTTATAATTAATCGATGTAATATTATATATATATATATATATATATATATATATATATATATATATATTGATCATTGTAGGGACCATGAAATATCCACTTGTTGTCTGAACTACATCAACATAGATGGAGACTGTATTGGTAAGGAATAGAAATACCCAATTATGATTGGTTTCAAAATGTGTACGGTACTAATTAAACTAATTAAACTATATCGCTGTCTAGTAGTAAAGAAATACTGTGTGCACATATCAAAACAAAACGCCACTTGTTCAGCTGCAATATTTCATGTAAAATCTTTATTACTGGGGGCATCAAAAAATTGAAATGTCATGACCTTACCCTTTCCACGGGAATCATAGTTTGAAAAACACCAAGTTTCATTATATAAAGAAGGTTTATAGTGGCGGATCTAGGATTTCCAAAAACAAACAGGGGGGATACATATGTGAACGTCAAGTATTAGCTCAGCAATTTTGGGTGCCAAATCTGAAGTTTAGCTTACATTAATTTGTAAATTTGCGATGGAAAAGATCCGCCACTGGTTTAAGATTCAAGGCTTTTTCTGCTCCCTTGATGTATCAATTCTTTAATATGTGGGCTTGTACAAGACGTATGGTTTGAACAAATTGAACCCCCATCCAACGTTGATTAAATCTCATCCAGCACTTTTGTGGGAGAAGCTGAAAATGTGAAAAGTTCGCGTCAACAAAAACATCAATGACAACAGACGGACGCCTTTGGTTTGGGTGAGCACACAAATGACATGCAAGATATAAATCCAACACAAACATCAACAATTTCTATCAGTTAATATCTAATTTTTATAATTTCTGCACACATGACTTGAGTTTGTGTTCCCATTTTACTATATAGCTTATTCTATTATATTTTTCTCAGCCTGCCTGCCAGGTACTATGGGCACAAACTGCTCTAGACTCTGTCCTGATGGGTTCTATGGTCAGTTCTGTCTGAAGAAGTGTAACTGTCACCCTACACAGCGATGTAGTAAGGCCCATGGGTGTGTCTGTAAAGGAGAAAACTGCTCAAGTGGTAGGATTTGTTTAATGTTACAAAATGTGGTAGTGATATATAATCATTTTATCAAAACAATATTTATGAATGAAAACGAATTCAATAGACTGAATTTCGTCTGATATTCCAAACAGTTTTCACTTAACTTTTTATTTATATTGAATTGCCAAAAAAAAAATTATAACGTTATATAACGCTTCATTAATAAATTGTATTATGCCATAAAATAAGGTAGGAATATTTGATCACTTAAGAAAGAGAAAGGACTTTTCTTAAATTTTCTCATCCAAATTGACAACGACAGGACATTTCAAATGACGTTTAGAGGTGTGGCAGATCAAAATATCATGCGAATTTCTCAATATTACTTTTACTGATTATTACTTATTATCTTCAATATTTTTGTAAGAGAGGGTAGGAAGTGATACTTACAACGCTGCTGTTGTTTCACATATAGTCTTCTGAACTGTTGTTTTTCACACTCCCTCTAGCTTTCAATATTAGAACTGTAAGCTAGAAAGAGCAAGTATCATACAAATATGGCATTGCTAGAAGCTTCTGCCCTTAAAAGTGTCGCTTGGTATATATCAAAACAGAAATATACTCATAAAAAATTCAAGTTTGTTTTAAAAAAGCATTTTATAGCTTGAATGTAATTATAAATGGGACAGAGTGTTGCATCTATAATTTGTATTAATAAATTTATAAATGTTTGGGTATTTTTGCAGTGCCCGATGCATTCGATGTAGTTGAGAAATCTTCCTGTAAATCAAGCGATGGTAAGAGTACAATGAGTGAGAATTAAAGAAATTTAAAGGGCATTCTGGCAAGAAAAGAGAACACGGAGAAAAAAGTCCCGACCGTAGGGGTTTATCACTCGTAGTGTTTGCTTGATTTCCTGTTGACAATCCTTTAAAAAGATTTTTTTTTTTTACCGATATAGTAATCAACTGAATATTTTTGGGATTAAACATACTGTTTTGGTTGAATTCTGTTGACAAAAGACACCCTTAGTTCAACAGCGGTTTACTAGCTTGCATTTGTTTCATTTAATAAACTGAATAAGATCGCGTATCATTTGGAGGGTTGGCGAATTTTACCTAGATTCTTGACATTAAGACTACGCTGCCCCTGAATTCAGACCGGCAGTATTGGGTAAATATCAATTATAAAAAGGTTCACGATTGGTTTTCCTTGTTAAAAGTGGTTCAAATATTTTATTTCAACAATTTCGATTTTAAAACAAAAACAAATGCCTATAGTCTTCATGAAAATTTACATATTTTCATCAGATTCATGCCAATAGTTAGGAAATATATATTCTATATATTTCTGATAATAAGAGAAATTGATGTCAATGTTCTAAAATGACTGTGTTGTGAGATAAAAGATGCTAATTATACCGCAATCACAATCATATAATAATTCACATTTTTTTCAATATGATAAGATGATTTACTTGTTTTTAAGCAGTTGTTATCGCACTGGGATTAGTTATCGTCATTCTACTTTTCTTCGTTGTTCCCATCACAGTTCAGCTGTACAGACATAAGAAACTCCGGTATGACAATTGCCTTCTCTCTATATTTAAAAGTTGTGTTTTTGTTATTTTTTCTTGGGGTGGGGGTTGCATTGCAGTTTCATCGACCTCTAATGCATGTAATTAAGAACTTCTTTATATTTTGAAGCACCAAGATAAAACTACCTACTGGTTACTTGGAGAGAGATATAGGACATGACGATGAACCATTGCATTCTTATGAAGCAATACTGCAGAAAGATTTGCCACTGTCTAGCAATGGTGAGATGGAACATTATGAGCAGCCGACAAACGTGCCAACGTCAGGGAGAGACAGATATCTAGAACCCAAACAAGTAACCATAAGACCAGTTTTGCCTACAGGGCAATATCAAGAAACAAAACAGACAACGACTTGCGACACAATCCATTCCAAAATAAATGTGTCGGGCTTAACAAGCAAAACATCACACGTGGAATTAGGTGTTATAGAAGCCCCCTTCGAAGAAAATGATGATTCTTACCTCGATATGGGAGAGAAGACTATCTCGATATTGTAACAACTGGGAAACAGATGCAGGAACGCGACCCAAATACATCGGATTATGGGGAACGCGACCCAGGTACATCGGGTTATGGGGAACGTGAGCCAGGTACATCGGATTAGGGGGGAAGTGGAATCACAGAATGACCATCCTTAACTCTCCATTTTATACTGTTGTACTCTGCTGAATTCAAAGATTCATTATTTAGGGAATAAATGTTTGTTTTATAAGGGCATATTAACTATGGAAGTATAGGTTAAATTGTGTAAACGACGACGCTGATCAGGCAAACATTACCACATGTTTTCACTGCTTCACTATCTCCATAATACAAAACACTCCACTAGATCGATTCTTTGTTTTGCGTTCTGTTGAGAATATTTCACTCATATTGAGTCTTTAAAACCCCACTAGATTTGTAATGTTGAAATTGTACCTCGAATTAAAGAGTCAGCACTTTCATCAAGAAATAAAATGCATTGAAACAAGATAAATTTGTTATTGACAAAATAAATGTACAGCGTCGTGCCAAAAGTATTCGCGGAAAAGTGGCCGACGTCAAATGAGAGTTATCTCGCTTAGCATTACAAACTCGCCGTTATGGACAAAATAATGAAGTACACATACTCGCCGTTTTGGACAAAATAATGAAGTACACATACCTTTAATACTTTGTAAGGTGTCCCTTAGAACAAATGCATGCAAGAACTCTTTGTGGTAAGGACTGATAAAGGTTCCTGATGTATTCTACGGAGAAGTTCTGCCAAATATCTAGAATAGCTTTGAACAGCTGATCTGGGTTTGCTATATCGCCAGTCCGATTTTGTAAATCTCTCTTTACCCAATGCCAACAGTTTTCAATAATGTTTATGTCTGGTGATTGGGCTGGCCAAATCATTCCACGGATGTTGTTTTCGTGCTTGTATCTCTCTACAACACGGGCGCGATGCACGGGGGCATTGTCATCCTGAAAGGTGTACGGATTATCGGGGAAATGACGGGCAATTACAGGCCAAAGTTGGTCATCGAGTATAGAAATATATTTCTCAGCATTTATATTGCCGTTTACCTTGCACAGAGTACCAGGGCCATACCAGGTGATGCATACCCAGACCATTACGGATACCTTGGGCTTGCATTCTGCAAACATACACTCCGGTTTGTAAGCTCCATGAGCGGATCGCCATACATAGACTCTATTATTTTGATCTATAACAACTTGTGACTCGTCACTGAAGATAATGTTTCGCCAATATTGGTTTACAGTTAATTTCCATTTTTGCAAGCACCATGCAAGTATCTTTTTTCTGTTGACCTCTTTCACAGCCATGCGTTTCCTGACAACTCTCCGATAAATATGATTTTTATGCAATATCCGCTGCACAGTCCGCTTACTGACATTAACTAAATCATTTCCGACATTGAATTCAGTTGTGATATCCTTCAACACTTTTCCTCTGCTCCGTTTCACCAACCGCAACAACCTTGTTTCCCCACGATGGGACACTTTTTTCGGCCGCCCCATTTGTTTTGCCTTCAAGAAGCTATCCCGTACTCGGAAAGTCTTCAAAATAGATCTGCAAGTCGACTCGGGTACTCCTAACATCCTTGAAATCTCACTGATCTTAAATCCATCATCTTTCAATTTCACAATCACTTCTTTCTTGTCCGGTGACAATTCTTTTGACTTCCAACCCATCTTTGTTTACATTACAATTCAGCAGCACAATTTTAATACAGCAGACGATTCTCATACGTCTATCATCCGGGGATTATTACTGACTTCAGGGATTGTCTCAAAGTTAACTTTCTTTTTGTATTGACTTGATAACGATCAGTTTTCTATGTGAAGGGCAACAATTCTCGCACCGCGACAGCCATTATCCACGTATACTTTTGGCACGACGCTGTACATGTAAATATTAATGCCCGGCATTACTGCAGAGACCGTTGATACATGTTTAAACGAGATAATATTGATCCAGAGTATCACTCCAACTGCTCTTTCAAAAGATGAAATTCTTGAAAGTCATGCTTCAGTTTTAAATACATTTAATATCCTAGTCAATGAGGCGGATGAATATTAGTTACCGTACTTATACTGGATCACCAAACTTCACAAAAGCACTTACAAACAAAATTACATTGCTGGATCCAGTAAATGTCCTACCAAGCCCCTATCTTTGCTCCTCAAGAAAATATTAACTGCTGTGAAGAAACTTCAAACGTGCTGTACCACTACAAATGTCAGATGTGGTGTAAATCAAATGTGGATTCTTAAACATTCTAAAGAACGTTTATTGAATTTGAAATCGCAAAACTTTTCTCAAATTAGCAATAGTAAACGTGTGGTTTTTACAAAACTGTACACGACCATACCTCACGATAAATTAAAAACAAGACCTTTTTTTCTTTCTTTCTTTTTTTTTCTTTTAGATATATCGACGACGTTTTATCTATATTTTAACAATGATCATTTTCATTCATATGTCAATTCGATATATCCCAGTGAACTTGAAATAAGAGACCCCGTGGGGACACAGGTTTTTAGAATAGATCCTCAATACCCCTTGCTTGTCGTAAGCCGCGACTAAATGGGGCGGTCCTTCGGATGAGACCGCAAAAAACCGAGGCCCCGTGTCACATCAGGTGTGGCACGTAAAAGATCCCTTCCTGCTCAAAGGCCATAAGCGCCAAGCATAGGCCTAAATTTGCAGCCCTTCACCGGCAATGGTGACGTCTCCATATGAGTGAAAAATTCTGGAGCGGGACGTTAAACAATATTTAATCATGAAATATGAGACACAACAGAGTCTTTTACATCTGCTTCGTACTTAGATATATTACTGAAAATAGTTCCTGGCGGCAAATTAACAACTCTACTTTATGACAAACGGGATGATTTCAATTTCTCCATCGCCGACTTCTCTTATCTATGTGGCAACATTCCATCATCACCTACATATGGTGTTAATATCTCACAACTGATTTGATACGGAAGAGCTTGTTCTGTATATGATCAGTTTTGAAATGGAGAAACACAAACTGACAAAGAAATTAATGTTACTTAGGTTTATACAGTGTCGTCTAAAGTCAGCATTTCGCAAATATTATGCTCGTTATAACGATCTAGATTGTCAGTACAACTTTCCATTAGGTCAAATGTTGTCTGATGTGTTTCATACCAATTGTTAGGCCTTTCTTTACACACTGATTCTGACTACGGATTGATCTGTTTATCTGATCGAGATTTAGGGCTCTTGGCGGGTGTGACCGGTTAACAGGGGATGCTTACTTCTGGGCACCTGATCCCACCTCTGGTATGATCACGGGTCCGTGTTTGCCGTGTTTTAACTTGCGTGATCAAAAAAGGATCTCTGCCTCATCACCAGAAATCTAGCCCCCTAGTAAGGCGGTACAAGTTCCGTATATACGAGGGCGAGTCAATAAGTAACCAGCCTAACTTATCTCCGGTTGAGATCCACCTCTTCTTTTTCGATGCAATTGCTCTCTAGCATGATGCACGTAGACCAACGGTGTTCAAGTGCCAACGGCCCACAACTGAAAAAAATCAGGGTTCTTTCCGTTGACCCACTCCTCAACTGTTGTCACGACTTCTTCGTCAGACCGGAAATGGCGTCCACGGATATCCTTTTTCAAGTTTGGGAATAGGAAGACGTGGCTAGGAGCTAGGCCAGGCGAATAGGCAGGATGTGGTATTAATCTATAATTGCTTTGCTCTACAGCATCCATTGGAACTTTGCAAGTATGGACTCGCATTGTCCTGTTGAAGCAAAACACTTTTAGACAGTTTACCTCGGTTGGTCTGGCAAGTTTGCATAGTACACTCCAGTTATTGTACTTCTCTTGGGTAAAATGTCTAACATTTTGTGTCGCAAAATACTGTGGCCATCACCTTGCCAGCAGATGGTTGCGTCTTGAACTTCTTTGGCCTCGGTAACCCCGGCCCTACCCACTGACGACTCTGAGCTTTATTCTCTAGCTCATGATAAACCCAAGGCTCATCTAAAGTCACCAGACGCAAAAGAAAATCTTCTTTTGACCAAATACGCTTCAATAAGGCGCTGCATACTGGTTGCCATTTGTTCCTTGTTAAAGGATTTGAGGACCCAACGGGATGTCAGCTTCAGCATATTTAAACGATCATGCAAGATTGTTGAAACGCTATCATGTGATATGCCTAAAGCCTGCGTTATTTCTTCCACCTGAATTCGCCTACCAAAGTATACCAAATCCCGAACTTTGTTACATCTTTCTTCGTCGGTGGCACCCAGTAAACGTCCAGACTTGACATCATCTTCTAAAGACGTTCTATCTCGTTTGAATTCCCCTACCCAGAATGTAATCTGAGCATAAGATGGTGCAGAAGACCCATAAATATCGGCTAAATCGTCGTGTATTTTTGTATGCTTTATCTTTTAAATACAAGTACCGAATTACAGCACGGTACTCTACTTTAGATGAAAAGTATGTTTTTGCATCACTAACCATGTTTGGCATTCAAAATCGTATTAAAGAATGACTCGATGTGCGTGCAATTTTGTACCCAGGTATATATCATGTATTGAAACGAGGCAAACTGTGACCGTCTCGGTCAATCGGAAATGGTATAGACTGGTTTCTTATTGACTCGCCCACATACTGTCCGCTCCAAACCATCTGAGACTCATAACTTATTTAGAGCATTTCAAGGGGGTCTCTGTGGTCGAGTGGTTAGAGCACAGCACTCAAAATCACAAGGCCTCTCATCTCTAGTCGGCGCGGGTTCGATTCTCGCTCGCACCAATATATGTGAGAAAGTTTGCCAGTTTACGTTCGGAAGGTCTGTGGTCTCTTCCCCGGTACATTGTATCTGGGTTCTCTCCTCCACCAACAAAAACTGGACGCCACCAGATAACTGAAAAATTGTTGAATGTGGCGGAAAGCAATAAATAATCAATCAATCAATCCAAATATGGGCCAAACGGAGATATTTTGTCATTGGAACTCCTTGGAAGGGTAACCAAATAACCTTCTTGTTTTGTATTAGTTGCAATAAGATATCGAGTGCTGCAATTTACCCACATGGATATAATTTGGAGGAATGATCAAGATAGTTTATATAAGTTATACTTCGTCATTGTAACCTGTAATTAAGAATAATTAAATGTTCTCTGGATTTACTAAGTCCTGATAACAAGATTGTGTCATTGAGCTTCCATATATACAGCTGGGTCTGAGATAAGGCAGATTGGTGATTTTATCTATGTAACACTTGGTTTTCCTGTTATTCATAACAGAAATGAATGCAAAGATAAAGTTCAACATAATTTGGAGTGTATTACCGTGCATTACTATGTTCACGTAGAACAAGATCCAGATATTTTCCATGAAATAAGATATTTCGTGGTGGAAGATGCATGCAGATTTCTTCTGCTAATGGATCATGATCCTTTCTTTAAATTTTCGCTCCGTGAGGATCCGGGTTAGAATAGGTCCATAGTACCCCTTGCTTGTCGTCAGAGGCGACTAAATAGGGCGGTCCTTCGGATGAGACCGCAAAACTCGAAGCCCCGTGTCACAGCAGGTGTGGCACGATAAAGATCCCTCCCTGCTCAAAGGCCATAAGCGCCGAGCATGAGCATAGGCCTAAATTTTGCAGCCCTTCACCGGCAATAGTGACGTCTCCATATGAATGAAAAATTTTCAAGCGGGACGTTAAACAATATACATACCACATACCACAGACAAATAAATTCGTTTTGAAAAATTATATCAACTGTTTCCTTGTAAATGACGGTGTAATCAGTTTGCTGTAGTAAAACAGTTAGTATTTGATGGCACTGCACTAGAAAGCACCTGCGAATCGATTGCACATTAACTGATATCAACAAGAAATCAACTTGACGCAAACGTCAAAGGTGTCAGGCTGCAGATTATTTGAGAGAAATCATTCTATTCTTTTTTAAAGGTTTATTATTATTTTTATTATTATTTTAGATCGGGCCACACTGACTATATGTATTTCGTACATCCCTTTAAGATGAAAACATACTTTTATTAATATATCTTGTTTGCTAGTATAGTAAGCAAAATCTCGTGGGGATCCGGCTTAAAATAGATCTTCAGTATCCCTTGCTTGTCGTAAGAAACGCCTAAATGGGGCGTTCCTTCGGATGAGACCGCAAAAACCGGGGTTCCGTGTCACAGCTAGTGTGACACGATAAAGATCCCTCCCTGCACAAAGGCCATAAAACCCGAGCATAGGCCTAAATTTTGCTCCATATGAGTGAAAGATTCTCGAATGGAGCGTTAAACAATATATAATCAATCAATCAACAGAATTTAAACACAAGCATAGGCTTACAGCCCTCACAGGCAATGGTGACGTCTTCGTATCAGTGAAAGATTCTCGAGTGAGACATTAAACAAAATATAATCAATTCAATCAAAACGGGATATCGGAACTTAAGAAAAATTGGAAGTCTTCAGCAAAAGAAGTTACGGAAGTTATGCTCACTTGGGCAACTCTTGTATACAAAAGTGATGTCAAAAGTCGATTCATTTCTGATATAAAATGCCTGCCCGATTTAAAGATTCCTTTTCAGAAATGTAGCAAACGAACATCATAGTACCAAAAACAAAGCTATTGGATAAAATTTCTGATGTTTGGTTGCGGAAGGCAATTCAATAATAACTCGCATCATCGACAGTATATTTCCTCTGCTGTATGGTATATGGATATTTACTCAGTTTGTTAGATTTTCTTGAATTATTTTTAAATGCAAACATCGTTTTATTAGCTGTTCACTTTTTATAATTGTGATAAATGGTAGTGGAAATGCAAGATGAACCGATGAATTGAACTTAACTCGTGTACCTAAGGATAACCCCCAGCCCCTATTTTGGGCAGAACTTCTTGTCTTGCTAACTGAGAATTTTCATACAAATATGAAAGCAACTTTAATCTCCTTTTGGTTTGCTCCTCCCCTTTCCAGAGCCAAAAACGACGCTCATTGTCTGTGCTTATTGTAGTGTGATTATTTACTGAAAACGTTGCCCAAGTTCACGCAGAAAACGATATTTCATTGGTTATACTAAACATTAAAACCATAACGGAATCGGAGCCGAAATAGTAGTTCTGATTTTCCGTATTAGCAAGTAAAATCAGATAGTAGAAAGAATTTTACTCAGAAGGATAACGTCTTTAAAAGGCATATATGTACATCTGTACATGAATGCATCATTGGGGTTTTCACTTGTCTGTACTCGACTCCCCTTATCGCTTCAAGACTACATCTAGTTGTGTGAATCCACAAAAATAGTATTGAGTCTATTTTTGTTTGCTTGTTTGTTTGTATTTCATGGACGAATAGTAATACTGAACCCGAAACAAACGCAGCAATAATGGCAACTATAATGTTTATATTATTACATTTTAAGTTAATTTTAAATACGCATGATTTATATCTAAATATTGTTTAACTCGAACGCCAATATTAACAATAACTTCAATCTCCAATTATTTATTTACATTACATTAATTTTTTTTTATTTTTTTTGGGGGGGGGGATACATTTACGTCAATGCCGCAGAAACGCATGTACAGTTAGAAAACCCATATCAGAACAGACCACGCTCTGTGCGGCCTGTAATAAGTTCCTTGTCACGTATAAGTGTGTGACACTTCACATACAGCTGTTGACGTCTCGATCTGAGTGAGAAGTTTTCAATGGGACGTAAAAACAAACATAACGTTCCATTCAAGTTTTCGCTTCGCTCACTGAGAGTTTGAGACGTCATCGCCTGTAGGTGAAATGTAGCAGTTTTGACCACTGTGTCCTGCTCAGGAGCGTAACAGTGAGACTTCTTTATCTCGATAGACACGTGACTTTCACTTTAAATGCCAGGCACCTTGACGATGGAATAGTCATTATCGATCTGAAACAGGTTATAGATCGAAGATACTAAAGCTTAATAGCCGTGTTGAATTTCAATGCAAAGAGTGATTACAACATAATAGATTTGGAACATTCCTAAAACATCCTTATATATAGAATTCAACGGAATTGGTTTATTCCGTGTATTTATAATTGATTTACATCGCGGAAACCCCTTATGAGGATATATATATTTTACTCTCTTTTATTTCTCGTGTGTGTGTGTGTGTGTGTGTGTGTGTGTGTGTGTGTGTGTGTGTGTGTGTGTGTGTGTTCGTTGACCTTAAGACAAGTACGTTCCTATGTTGATTAGGTAACCACCCTAACTCATCAGTAAACAGACAACTGAATTTCTAACATCATAATATATATCATTTGCTCAAAGATTTTAAAAGCTCTCATTGACAGTATGGACCACCAAGTATTATAAGAAATCCTTAGGTAATATAGAATCAGTTCTCCGAATATCATATCCAATGTACAGAAAGCTACAGCGGATTCACATGGCAAGTCGTTCATGCTGAGACACTGACATATTTTTTTCTGTAATTTCTGGTGTCAGACAAAGATGTTCACTTTCTCCTTTCCTTTTGATATTTTCATAGTTATGAATTGGGTTAGCAAAACATTGTACACGTGAGTATACGATGGACATTACAATCAACTATCGACAACGTTGAATTTACCGATAATGTCTGCCACGTATCTTGTCATTGTCAAAAGTCACATTAAATTAAATTAAATTGCAAGTCTTTCTTGACACAATCAAAAACGATAGGCCTCTACGTAAACTCCAAATAAACACTAAATCCATATGTGTCCTACCTTAAATGTGGCATCAGTACTCCGGAAGAAACAGAAGTAGACCTCAAGACTCGGATCAGAAAAGTCCAACGAACCTTCCCAATCATACCATCGGTTTGGAAAGCAAGACATTGAAAACCTTCACCAAATTTTAGGATATTCAATTCAAGCGTCAAGAGTACTTATACTCCTGTCATGATGGACCAAACATCAGCCAGTCAGTCATTACCCGTAGGTTTACATATACTCCTGTCATGATGGACCAAACATCAGCCAGTCAGCCATTACCCGTAGGTTTCTTGCGCCCGGTTTCTTGTTTGTATTTTGTTTCAAGTCCCGTTCAAGAATTTTTCACTCAGGTTGAGACGTCACCAGTTTTTAGTGAAGCGCCTCCAATTCTGACGTATACATGCCGCTTATTCTGATGTATACATGCCGCTTATTCTGATGTATACATGCCGCTTATTCTGATGTATACATGCCGCTTATTCTGACGTATACATGCCGCTTATTCTGACGTATACATGCCGCTTATTCTGACGTATACATGCCGCTTATTCTGACGTATACATGCCGCTTATTCTGATGTATACATGCCGCTTATTCTGACGTATACATGCCGCTTATTCTGACGTATACATGCCGCTTAGGGCCGTAGCAATGAGGGTTTTTCAACATACATGTACCAAGGCCTGCCGTGACGTATGACCTCCGTTTTTAAGGTCATATCTGAAAGACTCGCTACTTTCACTATTAATGTCAGTGCTTGACAATAGAAAGTCAAGCGGCGGAATCGAAACCTGGCCTCCCGAAAAACGAAAAGTTCAAAGATTAAGACACTTAGAATAGTAGTATTCAATTCCGAATAAATGCATCCTTTACGCTGTTTTCTCACTAGTTGGTTATTAAAAAAATTCTTGAAACTAATTAGTCATTTTGTAATGGTACCACTAGCTCATAATGAAAAGGATACTTCAAACCATGACCGTGCTTAGTAGGACTAAAGTACAGTGTTATATTTAAACGGGCGTGGACACAATTTGAGCTAAAAATTTTAATATAGTATTTTTCCATTTTTATATAGTATTTTTCCATTTTTAATGGTTACAATGATTAATTAAGGTATTTCTATGGTCAACCATAATTTGAATGTTAGTTGCCAAATACTAGTAAGATATAGTACTCACAATTCGTCGTGATGTAAACAGTTTTGTTTACATAGAGATTGCTTAATAGAAGATAGTTTGAAGCAAAATGAGATGTGACCAACGCTAGAAAATGTTTAATTGTGTTCAGAATTAAGTTGTAAAATTAAAAATAGATCTGATTTAAATGAAACTTTAACTAGTATATTTTTCCTATATGTAAAGAAAAAAAATGTAACGAGCCTTGTTTACATAAGAAAGAATTGTGACCTATGTATCTCTCTTTAAACTCGACAACTGACATTCAAATTTTGCTGACCATGAGAAATATCTTTGATAAGCACTGTAAACATTAAAATTGAAAAATAGAATTATGAAAATTTTCATCTCAAATCGTGACCAAAGGCCCTTTAAGACTGTAGCTAGAAGCGTTCTAAGATTGAACAATTCAAGTTAAACCTAGGATGTTGAAAGGGCTAACTTCATTTACACATTTACTTCTATTTAATCAGTGGTATAGGGTGTGGATATAGCATTGATATATGCTATTATGAAATTTGATTTGTTAAAGTTTACTATCTGTAGAGATTGCATTGATGTTACTCAAATCCCTAATAGCACCCAGAAAGGATGAACATTATTTGTTCATATATTCAACAACTACACAGAGCAGGCGCGGATCCATCTTTTTCATTAAGGGGGGGGGGGGGGGGGAGGGGGAGTCCAAAAGTCCGGGAATCTGGGACCTGATTTGAAGGTAAGCGATACGATAATTTTCATATTATATTATGACCTTGAATTTTGAAATCATCCCCAGTGAGCGAATAAAGTCGATCGAGAGAGTTGATGAAGCAATATTAAAAGCGATGCTAGGGTGAAAGATGACTATATATTTTCTTTCAGTTAGAAATTCCAGGAAGGGGGAGTGTCTGGACCCACCCACCCCCTCGACCTCCCTCTAGATATGCGTTTGCGAAGTATATGGGATATACCACAGAGCTACAGATTCACAACTTGTAAAAACCTTCGATTTACGACGCAATTTTTTTCCCCACGCATGCCTCAGATGTTATATCTTGAATTATTTAAATCCTCTCTCAATAAGCATCATTTTAATACATTCTATATGTATTTTACCCTGGTGTATCCCAACCACCCCACTACAACTACCAATGTTTATGTTAAATGTCTGGGAAATATCTTAAATATGTACAGAAAATGGCAATTATATTTGTAAACTGGAGGTCTGAGTCATTATATACTCTATACCATTTATAAAACTAATACAATGCAAATTAAATGGATGTACATAAATATTCTGTGGTGACCTGATACAAAGACAACAAAAGTTATGTAATTACCGAGGGTTAGTGAAATACGCAATTGACCGATTACTTTTTTTCTGTCTCTCTGTGTGTATTAGAATATTTGGACATTGTATGTACATAAGAACAAATTGTTATCAGTTCATAATTGAAGATTTAATTAAACAGAAAATGATGTTGGGGGGATTTTTAGGATAAAAAAAAATGTGTTGCTGTGTGAAACAAATTGGAGAATCAACAAGATCAAGTTGTAAAAAAGAAAAACAAATTTAAAAAGGGCTTTACAACGATACATGTACAGAAATATACGGTCCGGTAAAGAGCACCATGTTCGACTTTCTGGTTTTGAGATCGGGATCGGGAAACGAACTACAGTTAAACTTCCTTTCAAGCTGGATGTCTTGACCGGTCGGTTGGTCGGGATACATCATTTCATACAACACCATGAGTCTAAATTTAAGTAGATCAGCTCTCAGATGCTTGAAGGTAAGGTTTCCCCTCTCCAGATCTTTACAAAGCATTTAGGTATTTGTAACTTCTACAGAAATTGACGACGTTGTTGTGAAGGGTTATTGCCCTTTGCGACCTTCACTAATATTTTCTGTATGAAAGATGAATTTATCAGATTCAGACTGATTATTTGAGTAATATTAAGAAATATGACTTAGGAAAAACGATAGTTTCAAAATTGCTAAGGCAAAGTGTTAAAATTGTGTGTGTAGTTTGAATTTCCTCTGTCTTGTTTAGTGACTGTTGATGTCGTAGATTTTGCTCGGAGGAAAAACAAAAACCGGAATAAATAAACCAATAAGTATGACACTTATACTTACATGTATCATCTCAATACGTTGGTATATACTCATGTTATTCGATTTGTTTGTTTCATTTTGTGTGTGTGTGTGGGGGGGGGGGGGGGGGGGGGGGTTCCTCCCAAAATACCAAGTCCTGTTTTATTCTGTTTTACCCCCAAAGAAACCCTTTTCTGTGAAAAACCTCCCCTTTCTTCACAGTTTAGAATGTTGCTTTTGTATATATACATGTATACTCATGTTATCCAATCTGCCATTTGTTAATATTATATGGATTAATTAGTTTTAATTTAGAACATTTTTTTATTCCAATAAAAATGAAAATCTCAAAACAATGTGTTCAACATGCAGGAGGTGAATTGATGTTAATGACTACAGCATCAAAACTATCCAATCCGCAAATCAAATAACATGATTATGTCTGAGGGTTCTAAATAAAAATGAAATGGACTTAAACAAGTTTTAAAAATGTATTTGAAATGATCAGATACATCTACAGCCCAAGTTTAATCATACATGACATGAGGGACCCAGGTTTTGAAAGAACTATCAAATGAACCTCCTCTGTCAATCAGTATCTGTGGAGGACTGTCGACAAAAAAAGTTGATGTTATATTCCAATGAAGAATTTTTTTTTTGATAGTTATTTAGTGCTGTGGAGAATCTTTAATATCCATGGCAACAGCACAATATTATCTATCAACCATCATAATCTATTTGTTTTGAACTACATTTACAATCGTAGTGTAAATGAAGCAGCCATTAGATCACATCAGATTTGTTTTATACAAATTTTATAGAAGTTGTTCCTATATGGACATTAAATATGTACAGATAGTTTTGGTTTGATGTGGTAAAATATTAAACAAATATTGCACAAATAGAAATTTGGACATTGCAGGATAATTATTCCTGATTAATTTTATACCCTCCTATAAATCACACGTATATTGTCATGGCTGAAGATGTAGACAAGCAAATTTTTTTCATGGTTTTAAAAAATAAAAGGTTGTTCTCTTGAATGTTACTCAAGATTTCATCTCATCCTAAAAGGAGAATGTGTCACTTTCTCGAGCAGCTGGGTCATATTTTCACTAAAGGAGACATTTAACATCTCAGAAAAGTCACATTGTTAAAATTCCAGGAGAGCTACATTACTCACCATTTTGGTGACTTACTGTACTTTGGGTTCCCGGTGAAATTTTATTGTTCATGGGCAACTGGACCACTGTAAAGCAACACTTTTGCTTTCCTATTTTTAAATGAGAGGTTGAAACCAATGTGGAATTTTATAGCTATGCAATTTTCTTTCTAGTCTATCCATGACTTTTATATCTCTCCTTTGATGATGATGATGATGAACCTATCTAGATGTGTAGAGCAGTATCATTATCTATACATATTCATTTTCAGGGAAGGCATTATGGAACTTTGGCACCACTTGCCCGTGCAGAAAACTTGAAGGTATGTTTTTAATTAGAACGGTCATTGATGAGAATTTAAAAATATTGAATGACAGAAAATATCGATTTATTGATACAATATATATACAAAATATATATGTTTCTCTATTAGTTTATCAGATTAAAGGAATTACACAAGTTTTTAATTGATCATTTAATTGACTGACATTTTAAATGAAATTAACTTAAGCATTATCATGATTATTTTCAATAAACTATAGTGTGAATCTTAGTCTCAAGTAGTATGACTGTAATGTATTTAGAAAAAAATATATCAATGTAGTATATGAAAAGTTTGATTCAATGATATACCAATATTGAAGCCATCAGAGAAAGATCTGATATCATGTTCACCATTATTTGTGAGGTCAGAATAAACAGATTCTCTGTAAATATCACCATGCAGTGACAGGTATACATCTTTTACAGCTGACAACTTTAGGAAATAAAATCAATGTGACTACTGTAGACAACATAAACACCAATTCCTCCATCGGACAGGTGTCAATCTTTCTGAAAGCAGGATCTCGATATGAGTCTCCATACCAGCTCGGAGTCACACATTACCTCAGAGCAACTTCCCTCAGTGTGAGTTCTGTTACCTCCTCTTAGTGTGTGTTATGTTATCTCAAAAATACACCTTTATCTAGATTCTTGTGTGGAATTTGTTGGAGGTGCATGTTAGGGAAATGTAATCATCTGAATTTTTCAAGGATTTCACATTATTGTTAAACATTATTTTTATATCTGGTTACTTCTGAGGGTATTTGTATTCAAAAGACACAATTGAACTTCGGTATCTTGAACACTGATATCTCAAATACCATTGATGTGTCGAAGTGATTCGGAAATCCCAACAACTTATTCTTCAGTATTTTACCTTGATATCTCGAATCCTTGATTTTTCTTGGTCCCATCAAGTTCGAGATAACAAGGTTTTACTCTATGTCAAAATCCAGAATAGTTCACTTTCCCACATTTTACTATTTTTTGTTGTGAAGTTGTTTAGACAAGTTCCAACATGTTTAATCACAAGAATGGATGAGATAGGGTCCAGAATAATCATAGTTCACATATTATCGTTTTTAAAACATGACTCTTTTTTTCAGAACACAATGCCTTTCTCTGGGTTTAAACTTGTTAAAAATATTGATGAAGCAGGAGGAAACTTAAGGTATATTTAAATTTTAATTTCTAGATACTCTTTTAGTTTCACATTTTTCTATCATGTTGCTTTGATACTGTTTTAATCGAACATTTCCTTGCATGTTACTGCTAATGCAATTAGATAACAAGTTCTTCAAAAAAATTTTAAGCAGAAATTGGGATGTGTATGGAAATTTGATGCAATGAAAAATATATTTTGTAAGTTAAACTTTGAGGTTTAATCATTACAGTATTCAAACCACACGGGAACACATGATCTATACTGTGGAGGGACCAGCCTCACAGATGTAAGTACATATATATCTATATATTCTGTCAGTATGTGTATATCAAATCTGTCAATACGTGTATATTTATATGTTTGTGAATTCATAATTATCATATCATAATGTTTAAAAATTCAGGTAATTATCGTATTATACAATGAAATTCCGTTTTCTATCAATGGTACTTGTCAGTGGATGAAGAGCTTATAATTAAAATATAAAGAATAGTATTTGCAGTTACATACATTTTAAGATATTTAATTTCAAATACATTTCTCGTTTATTTTCTATTATATTTAATCCCGTGGGGACCCGGGTTGTTAGAATAGATCCTCAGTACCCCTTGCTTGTCATAAGAGGCGACTAAATAGGGCAGTCCTTCGGATGAAACCGCAAAAACCAAGGTCCCGTGTCACAGCAGGTGTGGCATGTAAAAGATCCCTCACTGCTCAAAGGCCATAAGCGCCAAGCATAGGCCTAAATTTGCAGCCCTTCACCGGCAATGGTTACATCTCCATATGAGTGAAAGATTCTCGAGCGGGACATTAAACAATATTTAATCAATCAATCTATTATATTTAATTGAAATACAAATGTAATGTTTATTTTATAAAGTAATTCATTACAGCTATATACAATTACTGATATTTAGGATACCCCATCCCTGATTTCATTGGTGCTCCTATCCCACAAATTCAAACCTTCTTAAATACCCAATTTATATGTACAAAAACTATATCCAAAAAATTTCACCCCAACAAGCTGTAAAAATCTTGGTAATCCACAAAAATTGGACCCCATTGAAATGAATCATGATATTCAACAAACCAAGCTTTTCTTTCCACTTAAGAAAACTGTTTTGAATTCTGTCTCCAGTTATCAAACAAAGTTTTGTGAATTAGAGATTAACAGAAGGAGTTGTTTGAATTAAAGAGACATACTTTCTAATAGAGAGAGTTTTATGATTAGAGAAATGTACTGTTATTTTAACATAGAGAGTTTTATGATTAGAGAAACATAGTTTTATTTTAACAGAGAGAGTTTTGTGAATTAGAGATGAACAGAAAGAGATTTGTGAATTAAAGAGACATACTTTTTAACAGAGAGGGTTTTATAAATTAGAGAAACATGCTTTTGTTTTAACAGAGAGTGTTTTGTGAAGTACTTGGGAGCCATTTTGACGAAGCCGACGTTTGACAAGTGGCACATGGAGCCGTGTGAATGGCGTGTCCATGAGGACTTAGCTCAGTACAAGGCCAATAACGACCAGAGTCAGTAGACTTCTCTCTTACTCTTGCTACTATAAACCTTCTCTGAATAACAGAGTGGTATAAATGTCCAAATGAAACACACTCTTTGTATGAAAATTTAAAACTTTGTTTTACATTTGAATGTACAATGTATGACTATGCAGTTGGTACCTTGGATATGTGTCACTTATAAAAATACTGCATACTGGGATATGTTTGCTCTTGTTTTATAGTCACCCACTTCACCCTCATTCTGAATGGATGAATGTTAACTTGGCAGATAAAAATGTAGATTTATTAATTATCTGAAAGTATATGTAGTATTAACAGTGTTGGGCGGGTATAAAATGGCACAAAATCATATTTCAGTGCATGTAGTGAAAAATAACACTGGGAGAAACTTATCCCCGTTTGCAGTAGTAATAGATACAATGCATCATGGGAATACACATTGTTCTGATGGTCCAATTTTACACACGTGATTTTTGTTGACAGTGGCTTTTGAGGATTTACACCGCGCTGCTTACCGGTACAACCTCGGGAACTCGGTGTACTGTCCGGACTCCATGGTGGGCTGTGTGGATGCTGATATGGTAGGAGGCTTTAACTTTCTAGTATAGTTCACAAATACAACCATTATCTCATGTTAACACGAGTAGAGGTTTTCATTGTAATATTACTATTGCATGTCCTTTATGAAGCGTTTCTTACCTTACAAAAGTACTGTAATTCAACATCATGAGATGGTAGATGACAAGACTGTATGAGATGGTAGATGATAAAATTTTTTGAGATGGTAGATGACAAGAGTTTATGAAATGGTAGATGATAAAAAAATTTTGAGATGGTAGATGACAAAGACTTTATGAGATGGTAGATGACAAGACTTTTCAATGGCCTCTCTTCACATATGACCATATGTAACGGCCTATTTAGATGGTAAAAATAACTTTCACTGCAACTTTATTAGAGTATGCTGTGTAGAACTGTGAAACTTCGCTAAGATAGATTTGACTGTATCAGAAAAAGAATAGAAAGCATCTACAAAGCAGTGATTTTGTACAGTACAAATCAAAACTTAGTGGTAAAATGTATGCACAGTGTACACAATGTTTTGAACTGCACAACATTCAGATTAGACAATACATATTTACTGTGCCATATAATGCTCAGTTAGATTACTAGTCTGAGATTAATGGAAGCTTGAGTACCTCTCATTGTGTACGGGAAGCTTGAGTACCTCTCCTTGTGTACATGAAGCTTGAGTACCTCTCATTGTGTACGTGAAGCTTGAGTACCTCTCACTGTGTACAGGAAGTGTGAGTACCTCTCATTGTGTACATGAAGCGTGTACATGAAGCTTGAGTACCTCTCACCGTGTACAGGAAGCTTGAGTACCTCTCATTATTTACAGGAAGCTTGAGTACCTCTGATTCACTCTCTTACATGTATAGGTTGTCATTACAGATGAGGTATTTCATGATCGACCACTTCCGAGGGGAAGACATGACAGTGGTTGGTACTGGTGTGAACCAAGGACTTCTGGAAAAATATTGTGAACCTATGGAAACGCTTGACCAAAATTACGAAGAAGTACTAGACCTCTTACAAAACCCACAAGGGCGAGTCTCCTTTGAATATGGGGAAACGGATGTTGCCATCACTGTTCCCAGTAAGAGTGAGGTGGAGGTTGTAGATATGGATGATATTTTCAAAATCCCACGTTTACCTGCCAAATATTATGGAGGTATGTATCAAGGGATAACAAAATGTAATGTTAACCAGTCAAAGACTTAAGTAGAAATTAAAATTTCTCATTTATCTCCCATACCTTACAAAATAAGAGCTCATATCTGAATCCAGAAAGAAGTGGCTAAATATAATTGATAACTCTTTCCATATCTTAAATTTTTTGATTTACTGTCAACACTGAAGTAAACAATAGATTCAGAGTTCAAACAGTGAATTGTATTTGCCTTTAAGAAAAGAATCATAATAAATCAGTAGAAGCTAAACAAAGGCCAGTTTCTCACGACAAATGTCTCGGAATCATGATGAAATTCTATTTTTAAATGAAAAATTCCAGTTGAGAATCCATTAAGGTGAATACTTTGTTGGAATTAACAGATATCTAAGAGAATACGATTTTTTTCCCCTTTTTTGCTTTGATAATAACCAGGACAGTAAATCCCAGCTTTTTTTACTCCCATGTTCTCAGTCATGTGCCATTATCACACAAGATTATGAATCATTTATTTCCATGCTGTGTAGGGGACCTCCGTGGCCGAGAGGTTAGAGCACCACACTCAAAATCACAAGGCGTGTCGCCTCTAGTCGGCGCGGGTTCGATTTTTGCTCGCACCGATATATGTAAGAAAGTTTATCAGTTTACTTTCAGAAGGTTGGTGGTCTCTTCCTGGGTGCGTTGTATCTGGGTTCTCTCCTCCACCAATGAAAAACTGGACACCAACAGATAACTGAAAAATTGTTGAGTGTGGCAGAAACAAAACCAATCAATCAATCCATGCTGTGAAATAATAAACATTTTGAAATAGCATAATGTTCAAACATTGTAGGTGAACTGCGAACAAGAACAAAGACATCAGATGCTACTTTCATTTTTGCAAAGGAAGGTGTTAGGTAAGACTTGCTGAATACAGACTGTCTTATTTACTAGAATGGTACAAAACAAAAACTTGGCAGACAACATCGTGGTCTCTATCTGCTCTGTTAACTTGTGGATTTATTGGTTGATTTGAGTCTGTTTAATGAAGTAATGAAGGATTCTCTTAATGATTCTGTAACATTTGACCTCATTGTGCAGCTACAACAATGAGAAGGATCTTTTGGCCTCAGGAATTCTCCAGATGATCTTGGGAACAGGAGTCCAGGTCAAATACGGCTCAGGTGGAGGCAGCAATAAACTTAGCACTGCTGTGGCTGAGGCAAGCAACAACAAGTGTTCGGTAAGTCTTAATTGAGCAACTTTTGTATCAGGCAGTGAACTGGAGTGTTCTGTAAGTCATCAAACTGCATTGCATTCTGTAAATTGTGAAAACATTAAGTTTTAAGTTAAATTTACAATAAGCAAACAACAACAGGTGCTTTATAAGGTGTGAAATTAACAGCAAAGGTGCTCAATAAATTATTTAATATCATCGGCAGGTGCTTGTAAAGTTGTATTATCAGTCATATGTAAGGTATGAAGTATCACACACATGTATGTGTATTATTTGGTTTGAGTTTTTTTTTTATCTAGTATCAATATTTTATGTAATATTGATATTTTGTATTGAGTTAGTTCATTTATTTTGCAGGCTTCATCCTTCAACATAAATTACAGCGACTCTGGATTATTTGGGTATTCTGTCAGAGGATCAGGATTGGATATGAGAAATGTAAGTAAACATAAGTAAAGTCCATCTTTCAATGATGATAATCAGGGAATAACAGGTTTTTGAACAATGTATGAATGATGCTCATGATTGACATTCCTCTTTTCTTTCATTAATTGTTGTTTTCGGTTAGAGTACAGTTCATTTTTTGTGTTGTCTTGGAATCATAACAATACTTGGGGATTACTTTATCCATCCGTCTGTCTGTCACACTCTGGAACGTTGTAACCACTGTAAGATGGGACTTCAATGTTTATCATCTGTCTGTCACACTCTAGAACGTTGTAACCACTGTAAGATGGGACTTCAATGTTTATCATCTGTCTGTCACACTCTAGAACGTTGTAACCACTGTAAGATGGGACTTCAATGTTTATCATCTGTCTGTCACACAAGAATTTTGTAACTTAAAGACACTGTAGGGTTTCAATATTAAACATGTGTCTTCCCTATTGGTATTATTTTATCCAGTGATTGAATGATTTGTGTGTCATGTCTGTCAAACCTTTAGAAGTTGATTGACAGTGGCAGTATAGGTACACAGGTGTCTTCTCACAGCCAACTTGTGTGTTCCAAGGAATGCTTCAGATTTGTCACATCAACATCTATAAAGTTTATAAACTTCTCAATGGGATCTCTGTGTGTGTTTTCAGGCAGTAGAAACAGCCAACAAAGTCTTCACTCAGATAGTCAAAGATGTCACAGCCAAGGATGTAGAGAATGCTAAGTATGTGTAGAGAATGCTAAGTATATGTAGAGAATGCTAAGTAAGTGTAGAGATTGCTAAGTATGTGTACAGAATGCTAAGTATGTGTAGAGAATGCTATGTGTGGAGAATGTTAAGTATGTGTAGAGAATGCTAAGTATGTGTAGAGAATGCTATGTGTGGAGAATGTTAAGTATGTGTAGAGATTGCTAAGTTTGTGTAGAGAATGTTAAGTATGTGTAGAGAATGTTAAGTATACATATGTCTTTACAGTGTTAATATTGACTTTATGTTGGCTTTGTTTGCAGCAATGACAGACTTTTACAAAATATTCAAGAAACAACATAAACAATCAGTTCATAAATTGCAGCACATGATAATTACACAATCTGTCAACTTTTCCAGATATTTTTCTCCCAAATATTTTTTCTTTCTCATTCTGCATTTTTGTGTAATTTATAAATCCTTGCAATTAAAGATGGTGGTAATTATTGAATTTCAATTGATTGATTTTTAACAAAGGTATGTTATCTCTTTCAGAAATAAATTAAAATCAGCATATGCTTTTTATGCGGAGAAGGATGCTAACTTGATTTTTGAAGTTGGAGCGAAGGGAAAGGCATTGGACACAAATGCTGTTTTCAGATCAATTGACAAGATCAGTCAACAAGATGTTGTCAAGGTAAGAGGCAGGGCAAACAAATCTTGTATTACAGAGTCGGCTCAAGGATCTCATTATAACCAAGAAATCACTCACACAATAAAAGTAAAAGAAAACCCCCAAAACAAAACTTTAATTAAACAGTGAGGGACATTCATTCTAGAATACCTTACAGTAAAACTTAGCTAATACAGATCTTGTCCTGTTATGTAAACCATATTCAAATTTCAACACCAAATTTGTATTCTAATGTAAAAAATCTTTGTATTCTGGGTGCTTTTATATCTGAAATTTCCCGGTACCAGTCACCTCCAAAACAGATTAGTGTCACTAGGCCAGCTGCATCTATGTTTGAAATGTCTTTATTTTGAACACTTCTTCATCAAAATTTTGAAAAATATATTAAACTACTGTATTTTGATTATTAAAACAAATTTCAGATTTTGAGAGATACATACCTGTATAATTATTTTTTTTATTTGCAGTTTGCAGATAAAGTGAGAGCCTCACCTTCCACTGCCTCAGCAGCAGGAAACATAATGAACACCCCCGTGTTACAAGAACTGGAGTAGTAGGTGTGATATCGGAAACTCTTAGGGACGTCTGGACAATAAGTGATTAATCTGTATTGTTTTCTTTTGAAGTCATGGAAATAAATTGTTTTATAAAAGGACTTTTTATACGTTTTCTTTACCCGTGTTTTTCATATCAGATTTAGAGTGAGCAAGCACATCTAAAAGTTCTTCTAAAAACCTATTTATTATAACAAGGGCTTCACAAAGCAAGGCAGTCCTTCGCAACTTGAGCATATGCCAAAAGTGATCTTGGCCTTTGACATTTGACCCAAAAATTCAAAAGAAGTCCAGGGCTGCGTTCAAGATCATAGCGGCAAGCCTAGCTGCTAGGCTAGATATCCAGGTCTTTTGAAGACAGTGTATGAATTGACGCTTGTTATCTCTTTGTACAGCTACCCTAGATGTCCGTTCAATTTCATAGCACTATGTAGGCTAGCTGCTGTGATGTTGAATGCAGCCCAGATCTAAGGTGTAAGTTATCGTCCCTGAATGTGTCATTGAAATTGTGGTACACAAGGCATAACCAGTCCTTCCAAATTTATATGCTTGCTTTTGCAGATGTTGAAAACGGCAAATGTGTGCACCAAAAAAATTTAAATAGATAATATTTACATTTTTGATGACTATGTTAAGTAGAGATTTTGATGACTATTCTACATCTGTTACGGATCAAAACATAATTCATATCGCACTGACGGTTCTTTCTTTAATCTGAAATTTGCCAACAAAGCATAAATAACATCTGTAATCATATGGGGGAGGGGGGCACAATCTTGGATTCCATCATATTTCAAATCAAGTCTACACCCTGTATTTCCTACAAATACTCTTTTATTATTGCATCCAAACTTTTTAATTACAAACATTACAGTGCCTAGATACATGCATATACCAACTTGAACAAAATCCTCCGACATGCCTTTCTTTCAACTATAGTCCTGTTGGGCATTACCTTACTGGTGATGTAGTTGAAATGATGACTCGAAGTCACTTATTTTAAATGTTCGAAATTCAAGGAGTCTCGTTCTTTCCATAGGCGACAGAACTCTGCTGAAGAATATGCCTGACGATTGGATATATATGTAAAGAAAGGCATGCCATCTTGTCAGAATGGATAGGAATCTCGTATCCGACAAAAAGTAAAAACAAAAATGCGTACTATGTATATGTATCTCTGGTAAACCTGAAGTGATGAAAGGGGAAGTGGTTCCAGCTGACAGCTTTTAACATCATGGATCTCTGTACGGCTCATTATTACAACTGTATTTCAAAGGACCTTCACTTTTATTCCACATTTGGTAATCCAACTTATACTCACAGTTCCCTTTCAAATGACAAAATTCTTCAAAATCACATTTCAGTTTTAAATACATTTAATATTCCAGACAAAGGGACGAATGAATTACAGTACCTGTAACCAGGTTCCAAAATTTCAAAGTAAAATAGTAATAAAACAAACACAAACCAGTAAATGCTCTACAATTTTTTTTTAACCCTCACCAAAATATTAACTGCCCTGAAGAAGAAACTTCAGAGGTATTGTGCCACGGCATGTGGATTTTCAAAAATTCCTAAAAAAAACTTTTAGTAAATTTGAAATTGCATATATTTCCGAAATCAAAAGCATCAATACGTGTGACTAATCAACACTCAACAATACCATTCGTTACGGTGACTTAAAGACTAGTATTATTATTATTCCATCACAGGTAGCTGCTAACGCTAACTCGGAAATATTCGTATCTTGTGATCAGTTCTACAAAAATTGAAATTATCAAAAATAATTCTAATTCTTATCAAAAGTATTCTGAAGCTGATACTAAAAAAATGCTGTGCTTCCACATTAAAAGTGTCTAAAGCTAAAACCCATGGGCACGAATTGTGCTCCTTTATGACTTGATTTGTATTTGTTTTCTTTTGAGGCAGGATTTATTTTCTAAAATAACTTCTACATGAGAGCAATTGGTATGAAACACGTCAGACTACGACAACCTAAGGACAGACTGTAATTGCATAATACATTATTACCGTAGAACGGCCATTAATAGAATTTGCGAAATGCTGACTTAAAACGAGACTGTTGAAAACCCTTTAACATCAACTTATATTTGTCAGTAGTCTGTTTCAATTTCAAAAATGTTCATACTAGAACATACTCCTGCATATCGAATCAGTTAAGAGGAATAAGCACTATATTCAGGTGATGATGGAATACTGCTACACAAATATGGGAATCTGAGGATGGAGAAGTCATCCCGTGTGTCTTAAAATTGATTTGTTAGTTTGCCGTTAACGTCTATGTTCAATAAAATATCCAAATATGAGGCAGATATGGAAGACGCTGTGGTGTCCTTTATTTCGAGATCATCAAGATACTTAGTATATCTAACTGATGTGAATGAAAGAAAGTATTGTTAATAGATAGAACGTCGTCAATGTATCGAGTGGAAAGCCATAGAAGGAGATTGTTTCTTCTCTTGTAGAAGATTCTGAATAAATTCTGCATCATAAGAAAACAAAAACATCAGTTAATAAAAGAGTACAGTTTGCAATCATCAACTTTCCATATCTATGTAGTAATATACCACTTTCGCCTGCTTATGGTGTGTATATCTCCCAGTTGATTCGGTACGCGAGAGCATGCCATGCGAATGGGAATTTTTTAAAGCTAGGTCAGCTATTGACAAAAAAGTTGACGTTGCAGGGTTATAACGAATCTCGTTTGAAGTCATCATTTCGCAAATTTTACGGTCGCTATAATGACCTTGTTTGCGATTACAGTGTCTCTGGGACATATGTTGAATGATTTTTTTCATACCCTTTGTTAGACTGTCATTTTTCATACTAACTTTGACTACGGATAATCCCGTCTACCTAATTTCGATTAAGGGCTCACGGCGGGTGTGACCGGTCAGCTTACTCCTCCATGGCACCTGATCCTACCTTCACTTTGTCGGAGGTCCGTGTTGCCCTACACTCGAACTTGTCTATGTCTTTGGGATTTATGATTACGATTTACACATTGTTTACTTCGCCATTCGATATTTGTGCCCCTGGGAATTCCAACAGACTGTTGGATTGATTGATTGTTGTTTTCTGCCACACTGAACAATTTTTCAGTTACCTGGTGGCGTCCAGTTTTTATTGGTGGAGGAGAAAACCCTGATACAATGTACCCGAGAAGAGACTACCGACCTTCCGAAAGTAAACTGGAAAACTTTCTCACATATGTCGGCGCGAGCGAGATTTGAACCCGCGCCGACTAGAGGTGAGAGGCCTTGTGATTTTGAGCGCGATGCTCTAACCACTCGGCCACGGAGGCCCCCTGACTGTTGGAAAACCTGATTGATTGATTGTTTGTTTGTTGTTTTCCGCCACGCTCAATAATTTTTCAGTTATCTGGTGGCGTCCAGTTGTTCTTTTTTTATTGGTGGAGGAGAGAACCCAAATACAATGTACCCGTAAAGAGACCACCGACCTTCCGAAAGTAAACTGGCAAACTTGCTCACATATATCGGCGCGAGAGAGATGATCTCCAAAGACTATATAGATTATGTCAGTGAGAAACCCCAGCATCATTACTATCAACGTCGGAGAACTTGTGCGTATCATCAGAATGGTTTTAAAAGCGTGATTTTTTTTTCCAGATGACTGAGCACAAGATATATCCATGTTCCATTTTTTATTGAAGAGACAGCTGTCTATAATGGTAAAAAAAAAAACCTAATCTTTTATCTGTCGTGAGTATTGGTGGTGTAAAGTATCAAAATGTCATACTTTTTAATGCTGTTGATTTTGTAAAAGATTTTCTCAAAGTTCTTCGGAATTTTTGAGTATCCACATTTGATTTACACCACTTCTCACAGGTGTTATGGGACAATAAAGGTACGTCCGAAGATCACCAAGATAAATCATACAATAGAAAAATCACCAAAATAAGTTATATAATAGAAGATTAGCAGACTAAGTGATATAATGAAGATATAGTGCAATATGTATAGTTACAATTAAATCAAACAGTTTGTGGTGGCCTTTGCTCTCTGTTGATTGATTGATTGTATATTGTTTAACGTCCCTCTCAGGAATCTTTCACTCATATGAAAATGTCACCATTGCCGGTGAAGGGCTACAAAATTTAGGCCCATGCTCGGCGCTTATGGCCTTTGAGCAGCCACAGCTGCTGTGACACTGGGCCTCGGTTTATGCGGTCTCATTCTAAGGACCGCCCCATTCAGTCACATCTTACGACAAGCAAGGCGTACTGGGGACCTATTATAACCCGGATCCCCACTAGCTCATCTGTACTTTTTTTTCCATTCAAATGATTGTTGATACAACTGTATTTTTGGTCAGCATTGTTCATTATACATTAGAATGAACTATTCCCGTGTTTTGTTCCTTATGATTAGATTGATAGAACACTCCATTATATACCATGGATACAAGATCGTGTGTCCTTGACCAAGGATTCAAGATCGCGTAATGCACTTTATCATAATCCAAGATCGTGTTTTGTCCTTTAGCATGAAATGATGTCGTATAATGCCCTTCAGCACGATACGAGATCGTGTCATGGCCTTTAACATAGTACGATATTGTGTTATGCCCTTTATCGTGATACAAAACCGTGTTATATCCTTAAAAAATAAAGATATTGTGTTATGTCCTTTATCATGATACGAGATCGTGTTTTGACCTTTAGCATGATACGATATTGTGTTATGCCCTCATTATGATACAAAACCGTTTTACAACCTTATAAAGTATTCGATGTTGTGTTATGTCCTTTATTATGATACGAGATCGTGTTTTGACCTTTAGCATGATACGATTTTGTGTTATGTCCTTTATCATGATGCGATATTGCGTTATGTCCTTTGATATGATACGAAATCGTGTTATGCTTTTTCAGACAATATGAAGTTGCAAGAAATTTGATTATGAAATTCATTTTTCTATACATGCGGTTTGGATAATTGTTGTGTTCAAGAGGATTCTTGTTCTTTTTTTTATTATTCTTGTGACTTTCAGAAGCAAACTCTTCAACTGTTGCGTCGATGCTTCAAGAAATGTGATCATTTTATTAACTAAAACGTAGAATAAGGTTTGCACATTTTTAATGAACGTTCTGTACAACTCTATAGTCAGTTTGGGTCTGACCCGATCATTTCCATTAACTGACCAGTATATTTTGGATCAACCCGGAAGTCATGACAAACTCTGTTTTCATCAATGACAAAATTTCAGTCTCTAAAGCTATGTTAAAAAATTGTCTTCTATTTATAAATAAATATTTATGCAGCTGAATAAATCTAAAATTAACTTGCTGAGCAAATGACGAATTCATCCATTCATCTGAAATAAAGGACAAAAAATAAATTGCGTTGATCAAATCCTTCTGTGTTTGGTCAAAATGTTCGCATTATTTAAGGAGAAATATGAATATGTGTCTTGTGTTGCAAATGCACTCTTCAAATGCACTTCCGCACCACAAACTGTGTACCACCCCATTCGTCATCTCATTAGAGTAAGCTTTTTTTCGCAACATGTAGCCTTAAAAGTGACATTTGACTTTGAGCACGATGTTCTCAAATTTGGCAAATTATATTTGGCATTGGGTATGAAGTTGCGGACCCCCTACAGAGGTCGCCAATACTGGACAGAAGATCGACTTCCGGTATTGACGTCTCACTGTTGGCACAGGATAACGTTTCATGTCATCACGATTGTCTCTATTGCTGTGAACAAACACTCCGCCGCGGCTGAAATTATACATGCACACATCTTTCCTTTATAAGTGTGTATAGAGAAGATTTCCACAAGTACATTAAACAAAGATTCATCATCAGTTATTTCAGCTGTGCAGCGAAAGTAGAATGGAAAATATGTGGCCATTTTCAATCACGTTTTCGTAATTGAAAAAGATGATTTATAGAAGTATTCTGGAACTGCATGAATCGTTAACACGTGTCTGTTGATGCTTGGAAAAGTAGAATTATTTATTTAAACTTCTATTGTATATATCTGTGTTCGGACCGCACGAAGATAATCATTTCCCCGTGCCAGACAAGATGCCTACTATTGTTGTTCCGGTCGCGGAAGACAAGCGTAAGCCAGGATCTGCATGGATGGAGGACGAGGTCCGAGGTTTAAAATGGTCTTTACAACCGCTTTTATGGGTTTTGAAGACCGCTGGTCTGCTCCATGCGGTTCGAATCAAACAGAGACCAAACGATGACCGAAATGAAAACGACGAACATCCGATGAACGCTGACAAAGAGAGCAGGTGCTCGTTTTGGCTGTTTTACGACATCGCCGTGTTTCTGATACTTCTTGGAAATTTTATAAGTTCGCTCACGACATTTAAAGATGCGAATAGTTTTGATGGTATCGTTTGTAACGAAATCATCACGGCGACCTGGTTTCTGCAGGCGGCGTGTTATGCCTTGAACAATTTAATTGGCTGTAAACACTGGAATGCGTTCTACAATAAATGGGACAAATCGGCAAAATATCTTGGCTTCAAACATACAAAAACGCCCCGAAGAATTTCCACTGCAACTCTCATTCTGTACGTATTCTGGTTGATGGCGTCATTCGGATTTATGGGGATCGGAATATATTTTATTTCAAGCTCTGGGCCGCCACCCCCGGATGATGCGGTATCTATCACAATAAAAATTGTGCAGTCGATCATCTATTTCTACTTCGTGTCGGCATGGTTTCTCCTGACAGCCATGTTCGTCATCGCTAGCTACGTCATCTACATCGCTTTCCGTCATTTCAAGAAAAAGTTCGTCGGTGCCATCAGCGTCGAAGGGAAATTCAACGGCGATATGGAGAAGTTCCGGCTGCAGCACGTGAGGCTGGTTGACTTACTCTGCACGGCAGACAATATTTTCTCCATGTATTTACTGGTGACAATCGGAACCATCATTCCGCTGATCATATTCACGCTGTACTTTGTTTTGTTCAAGTCGGTGGACACGTTTGCCTATGCTGCCACCTGGTGGTCGGTGGGACTCAGCTTCATACAAATTATCTTCGTCTTCATGGCGGGTGGTGTGGTCAATCACGAGGTTCGTATACACATGGACAGTTCTATATACTGTATACAGGGTTATTTTGGCTCCGTTCTATTTTTTGCCTTTCTCCACTTGCAAACGGTTTCGCCCCGTCTTGAATTCGTCCAAAATTGTTGTGTTAAAAGAGAGATAACTTAGTCTCGTTAAATTCGTCCAGTCTTAAATTCGCTCACTGACAATGAGGGCGAAAGGGGCGAAAATAAAACGGGGGCAAATATTCCCTGTCTACAGTAATTCTTGCCGTATTGAGTCACAAGACTGGTTAAAGGGTATATATATATATATATATATATATATATATATATATATATATATATATATATATATCATAATGTGCATATTATAAAGAAGTAGAGCAGAGTGTGACAGTTGATTAGTTGTATGTTGTTTAACGAGAATATTTCACACGTATGGAGTCACCATTACCAGTGAAGGGCTTCACACTTTAGTCTTATGCTCGGCGCTTACGGCCTTTGAGCAGGGAGGGATCTTCATCGTGCCACACTTGCTGTGACAGAATGAGACCTCGGTTTTTGCGGTCTCATCCAAAGAACCGCCACATTTAGTCGCCTATAGCAAGGAGGTATTAGGGACTTATTCTAAGCCGGATGCCTACGGGAACACACCATGATGAGTCATGAAAGTTAAAAGGTGTATGTATCTTATGAGGACGTAGAACAGAGTGTGACGCTATGAGAGTATAAAGGCGCTTAGCGTAGCAAAACCAGTGTCCTTTTTAAATCATCATTTCGCAAATTTTATCATCGTTATAATGATCTAATTTGCAAATATAACCTTTCATTACATCGAATGCTGTTTGACGTGTTTCACACCAATTACCTATTAGGTCGTTCTTTGCATACTAATGCTCCGTTTACCTGATCAAGATATAAGGCTCATAGAGGACGTGACGGGTCAACAGGGAATGCTTACTCTTCCCAAGCATCTGATTCCACCTCTAGTGTTTTTTGGGGACCGCGTCTGCCCTATATTAGGTTTAGTATTATTTTGTTTTTAGGAATTGTGAGATTGTTTACTGTTCGTTATCTTTTTTTTTTTTTATTTAAGAGAATTCGATAATGACCGCTTGTGAGAAATTCATTGGAGGGTAACTACCCTCTTCCCCACTTATGTCCCGAAATATCTCAAGACTAAGGGGTTATTCTTCAACAATTCCGACAAATTCTGTGTAATTCTTTCTATTTTACTATAGTGATGCTTGTAACATGTTCAAACTGCAGTTCTTCAGAAGACGCGCATCTATAGCCCGACGTCCATAAACTCCTTGTCATAACAATGCTGATTTTCTTTACTGACGTTAGTGTTTGTAATAAAAAGCGGTAGTCAGTGGTAGAATGGTGTATAGTGTAGGTCAGTATTTTGTAAGTCTTGTTTGATGTGCGCCAAAAGTTCTGTCGGTACCTGAAGACTCTGATAACTTCCTCAATAATCATCTCGATTTTCTTTTTGATGTTCGCAATGAGCCCACGCTTTAATTCACACGTCATTTCTTCTTTTGTTATGATATCCCCTGGGAATTACCAAGGTTTCGTACAACAAGTACATACTCCCATCGCTTTCATTCACGTTGAGCTCATTGATATTATTTAGACATTTCCGTAACTCAATTCTAAGAGTACACGAATATGTAAATATTTTGACAATTGTCAGTTTGATTATAAACTCTGTTCATGAATTATAAACTATTTCCTACAGCCTGCCACGTGTGACCGATTTCTGACCATTTCCTGAATAAATAGATTTCAAAGATGTACAGCATTCCTTAAGCTACCCATGTGATGATTTTCAATTTCCCTTTGGGGCGTAATGTTACATATCTTTGAGCCTTTTCATCAAACGTTCGAAAGAATTTTTTTTTTTAGATTTGTAATATTATACCGGTGAATTGCGAATCCTAAGTAATACACCTTTTATGAATTTTTGTCTATAATCTCCTCTATTATAGCGTTGAAGAAGTGATTTTACATGTTTCAGAAAAAAAATCAACTACAAAAATATGGATATCATCTTAATATATTTTCTCCCTCTTTATCTTATCTGTGTTTATTACGTGCAGAGCTTCTTGTGGAATTTCCACTTCAAACTGCTATTCAGTCCTTGAATTAAAACATAATTCCTTGTTTTGAAGACGAAGATGCTAAGCTATTTTCATATTTAAAAGTTTTTGTTTTTGTTTTTTTCAATGAAATATTCACTTCATCTTAATAATGATTGTTGCTGTTATTTATATATTACATTGGACTATCAAATGGACAAATGGATATAGGATGTGATATATATATATATATATATATATATATATATATATATATATATATATATATAAGAGGGGAGTGTGTGTTATTACTAATTAATTAAAGTACATGTATCTAATATATGCGTGACAAAATCTATCTTGGTTCGATAATATTATGATCTCAGTTTGATAGGAGCGTGATTAAAATAAACATATATCGTTCAGTTTCTTCGTATCGTTCATTTTGGAAAACCCATTTTTGTTGATTTGTTTTCAGTATTAATTTATTATCAAAGCTTAATAATGGACTTTTTTTTTTCATTTTAATCCCAGCACACATGATATCCCAGTATGGCATGTAAAACGTTGCAGTATTATAAAATTTGCGAAAATCTTGATTTATATTCAATAATTTTTCATTTATGTTCAATAAATCAGGATGTATTTTCAATAAACCTTGATGTATATTCATAGAATCTTGATTTCGATAATCTTCTTATTTATATGCGAAAATCTTTATTGAATAATTTTACATAGATTAAGATTTATCGTATTTAAATCAAGAGTGATCGAATATAAATCAAGAATTATTGAACATACATCAAGACTTTCGAATATAAATATATGTATCAAAATTAACGAATACAAATCTAGATTTTCGCATATGAACATCACGATTCTCGCGTATAAATAACAAGATTATGAATATAACTAAAGATTTATCGAATAAAAATAACAGCATCAGCGAATATGAATAACAAGATTTATCGTATATAAATCAAAATTTTCGTATTATCGAATATGAATTAAGATTTATCGAATATAAATAACAGGTTGTCGAATATGAATAAAATTTTATCGAGTATAAACGACAAGATTAATGAAATATAGATAACAAATTATCGATATAAATAACAAAATTATCAAATATAAATCAACATTTATTGAATATAAATCAAGGTTTATCGAATATAAATCAAGAGTTTAGGATATAAATATCAAAATTAACGAATATAAATCAAAATTTTTGCAAATAAATATCAAGATTATCGAATATAAATCAAATTTTTGGCATATGAATATTAAAATTATCGAGTATAGATTACCGAATATAAATATCAAGATTTTTGCATATGAATAACAAGATTATTGAATATAGATAAAAATTTTCACATATTGATATCAACAGATCAAGATTATCAATTATAAATAAAAAAAATCGCATACAAATATCAAAATTGTCGAATATCAATATCAAGATTTTCTAATATTAACGACGAGATTATTGAATATAAATCAAAATTTGTATAATATTGCAACATTTTACACGTCATAGAAGATCACTTTTGTTCGCTCATGTGGTGATGTTCTAGGGTCAATTTTAAGAAAAGTCTTACGACTTAACTTTGATTGGTCGATTACTGTGTAAAATTTGTGTGAGAGAAAAAAAAAATATTTCATTGGAGTTGTCATACATATGAACAAAAATAATACATTAAAAATTCTGGTTTGAAGTCTGAAAACTCATCGTAAAATTTATGCTAGATTGATCGAAATTCTAGATTTTCTGTAGCATTGATTTTAACAGTGAACATAAGTACGTGTTGAATAATCGTTTGACTTGTAAATATTTATCTTGTGAATTATGTAAAATAACCCCCAAAGTCCCGTGGGATCCGGGTTAGAATAGGTCCTCATTACCCCCTTGGTTGTCGCAAGAGGCTACTAAATGGGGCCGTCCTTCGGATGAAATCGCAAAACTGAGGTCCCGTGTCACAGCTGGTGTGGCATGATAACCCCCCCCCCCCCCCCCTGCTCAAAGGCCGTAAGCGCGGAGCATAGGGCTAACTATTGCAGCCCTTCATCTGCCATGATGACGTCTCCATGTTAATGAAAAATAGCTCGAGTGGGACATGCATGTACAACCAACCAATCCGAATGCTTATTTTTTCAGGCACACGCAATTCTTTCCAGTATTTATGCAATAGATTTACGCACCATGTCCTCAGAGGAAAGCCTACAGGTAGGTCTGTTTTTAGACAGCGTGTCCCTCAGGTAAGTCTATTCCCTCGGGTAAGTCTATTTTTAGACACCGTGTCCCCAGGGGAAAGCCCTCAGGTAAGTCTATTCCCTTGGGTAAGTCTGTTTTTGGACACCGTGTCCTCAGAACTCGAGAGAAGTCTTCAGATAAGTTTGTTTTTTAAACCTTCAAATATTTCTGTTCAAATCATATACACCACCTTTTACTACGTTGTACTGCATACTCAAATATCAGAACAGAATTTTTTACCAGTATTGGTTGTAACCCACATTATCTATGTGACATTTAGATTATATTACTTTTCTATTAACAAATTTGCTATGAAGCTATGGATTTGGATTTTTGGTATTTTTTACGCCACACTCAACAATTTTTCAGTTATCTGGTGGCGGCCAGTTTTTATTGGTGGAGGAGAGAACCCAGATACAATGTACCCGGGAAGAGACCACTGACCTTCCGACAGTAAACTGGCAAACTTTCTCACATTTATCGGCGCGAGCTAGAGGTGAGAGGCCTTGTGATTTTGAGCGCGATGCTCTTACCACTCGGCCACGGAGGCCTCCTATGACGCTATGAGTAATTACTGTATTTGTGTTGTGATTATTTCCTGATCACATGACATATAGGTAAGAAGTGCTGGGTATTCTGAATTCGCTTTAATTATACGAAATGTTGTGTGTATGATAACACATGTTATAATAATATTTCAGTCATAATAATATTTCATTTACTTACTTATAACACAGTAATTAGATAAGATTTCTTTTTGTCTTTAGATGACCACATTTCTGACCCAATTGACCAGTGCTCCCATAGGTTTCACTGCCTTTGGCTTGTTTACCATTGACAAACCCACCATCATAACAGTAAGTTTACTATAATCTATTCCCTCCAAACTTCTTGTAAGTTTATATTAAATACATTCCCTCCAAACTTTCTATAGGTCTACAATAAACTTCTTGTTGGGCTATCATAATCTACTCTCTCCAAACTTCTCATAGCTGTACTGTATGCATCGCTTTTTGTATTAAAAAAAAAAGCAGTAAAAGTAGTTACCCTTTGGGATCGGTGAATATTGTACTTCTAAGGTAGATGAAGCATTGTATTGACCTCAAAAAATATCAATACTTGTTTAATGTTGACTTTTCTGTCCAGTTTGCAGGGAGTATAGTGACGTATGCTGTGGTGGTCATCCAGTTTAAACCTTCAGACAACTCCCTGGAGCAGATTCAACTGGCCATGAATTGTACCACACCCTGACACACTCACACACACACACACACACACAAACACACGAGTTCCGGCGGTCCAGACCCCGGTACTGAGGACTGACACGATGGAAAGAAGGTTTCTATGTGGTTTCTCGTCCATCTACCACTTCCCCTCTTCTGTGAACACCAAGTTGTGACAATAAGTAGTTTTCACACTGTACATAGTTTCGCTGATCTTCGTGGGCATCAGATTTCGTTGTCAAATACGTTGATACATAAATTTGTTTATAGTTACTTTTTTCATTATTGTTTAGCTTTCCTCGCGAAAACAAAAAAAAATCTATTCAATGAATAATAATGAGGAAATCATGGAACATCGTTTTTGTGATTTTTCATTTCTTTAATTAAAGTTTACTGTCCATGCATGTTTTCAATCTTTAATCAAAGAAACGGAAACTTTTACGAAAGAATTTTTGTGTGGTGTAGATGAGCTTGCTGAACCATTCGACAAGGGTATGACTGCAACAGGTGTTTGCAGTAAATTATTTGTTTTTCAAAGAGCAATCAGGAAGAAAAGTTGCTGTAAGAAGACCTCTATATCCACAGACAATTACATAAAAGTATTTTCATTAAACCAGAGAAATAAAAGCAGTCTTTCAAATACGTTACATATTTGCATTGTTGATTGTACGAGTATTTCAGCACGAGGTAGTAAGAGATAATTCCATAATCACTGCAAAACGGACTAGGGTAAGTCCAAGATCGTCCCAGATAAAGTCCAAGATGGCGACTGTCAAGTATGCTTCCATCATACATATAATATGAAGTATATACTGGGAATGCGGTTGTTAATGTTGTAATAGTCTAACCAGTAGAAGTAAATATTCCGAAATTTTGCATCATCAGCGCCTATTACAGCGATATTGCAGGTAGAAAATTCAACAATGATTTGGGTAAAGCAAAGTTACGTCTAGGGTAAAGGAGACTCGACCAGTTTTAATTATTAGATTAGTGCATACAGATATAACTTAGTAAACGAGTAAAATCTCGAATTATTTCAAGGTCTGTCCTAAGGTGTGCTGCTTTTGTTTTTTAGATGCACACTCCGTCAGCCATTGCTCTGAATCGTCACAAGAATGAGGAATTCTCACTGCGCCGGCAATTTTTAAGAGAACACAATGACAAACTCGAATAAACGTCCATTCATTTCTTTCTAACATATCGGACATGATTTTTTTTTAAAAATTTAACCTGGAAAGCAATGTTGATTTGGATGCGACAAAATATACTTTCAAACATTTTCAGACCAATGCATCATAGAAAACATTAAAGCAATATAAGCTGCCGAAATTGCAATTTTTTATAGTGGCATTAAAAGAGGTTAAATGAACGTTGATATGATTGAAAAAAAGAACTGCATCGAATTTCCTCTCTTATGCATCGTTTACACACCTTTATGTGATGAAAAATATATTCCTCGACATTCCGTTTGACCCTAACAATGGCAGCTGATTAATCGTCGGCGACAATCCCGAAGATAACCGATGTTGACACGAATGATTCTGATGCTGATCGGGGTGGATCGGGTTGTATCCGGGTCATTAAAATATGGACGGCGAGGTGAGATAAAATTCTAGTTACCATCATTATTTTGGCATTGTTAACGATGTTATATGTTTTTAAGTTATGATAGTATGTTTTTTAGTTATGATAGTTTTAAGGGATCGCTCGAAACATTACGCAAAATTCCAAAGTCGGCTTTCTCCCTCGCTTCCAACCTTTCGTGTCAGACATCTTTCGTGCTTACCGGAAATATTGAGCTTGCGCATTTGATTTTACCGAATGAGTTCAACTTTAGGTCATTGCATACGGAAATAATGTCGGGAAAATTAAGGTACGGGAAGACTTAATTTCAACTGTCGAACATTTTTGCATTTAATGCAAAAAATACAACATGTCAAAAGTTTAATCGATAAAATCAGGTATTAGAAGGTAGATGTTTACAAAATTTTCGATTAAATTTTAGGACCCCAAAATAACAATTTTGACAGCTTATATTGCTTTAACACTTTTGAACAAGAAATGCCTGAAGATATGCTATACAGAATCAAAGAAAAACAGTCAAAATCTGATGAAAACGAGGATGAAGAGCGTTATGCATCAAGAGTATTGTAAACGGTACGTACTACGCCCATGAGAAAGTTATACGAATGGTTTTTTTTCTTTTTCTTTTTTTTTTTCTTTTTTTTTCTTTTTTTTTTTTGAAATTATTATTATAATAAGGTGTATAAACTGCCTTTAAATATTTACTAAAGTTTAATATCAATCAGAAAAAGCAGTTCAAAATGAAACCATTGCATATTTGAATGTACTATAAATACCTTTGTCTAGTTAGAAAAAATCTTTTACATTGATCGTGCATAAACATTCCAAAAACTTTACTAATTAGTAGCAAAACTTCGAGGTGGATTTTCTTGTTAAATACGTGCAATTTAAGTAAAATCTCCAGATAGGCATTTAAAACTGATACTACCTATTTAATTGATCCAAAAATACATTGAGAAACTAAGAAAGAAATCATCAATAGTTTAATGAATAAAATGAAAGGGTACTTGCCCTGTCGCCATCTTGGACTAAGGTGAAGCACTTTATTATTAGTCATGCTATATATTACATTTGGGATAGTTAAACGTAAATACTGTTAACTAATTTAAATAGGTGATGATTCCCTCGTTATTTTATAATTTAAGTAAGGGATAATTTCATAATCATCTCATCATGTAAATGAGTGATACTTCCGTAATTATTCGACGATTTAAATAAGGGAGAGTATCGATAAATGATAATTACGTAATGATTTTACGATTTAAATAAATGTGAGTACCAATCAGTTATAATTCAGTAATTGTTTTCTTACTGAAATAAATGATAGTTTCATAATCATTATAGCAGAGGAAATATATTTGTATTTGTTTGTACGTTATTCTACGTCCCATTCACGAATCTTGACTCATGCAGACCAGCAATTACGGCTGTGGCAGTGTATGTTATTTATCGTATCCATGCCTACCGTTACACGCTTCTTCCGTTTTAATGAATATAGGTCAGATCGGTAAGACTCGTGACTTCCGGACGCCTGATTTTTTGGTTTTTTTGTTGTTGTTTTTTTTAATTCCAATATGTCACTTAGTTAAACGCAATAGGTTTGACACGGTGTCGATATCGAAAATCAAATTCGGTCCTGTGTAAACCTTGGTTTGTCCTGATTTAATTACCTGCTCTAATATAGCCCTCTCCCAGGTTTTCGTTCTTTCTTTCTTTTTTTTTTGGGGGGGGGGGGTCTACAACTCCATAGGATCTCTGTAGTGAAGCCGGGAGTAATTCACTCTCGCAAAATTTGGCTTAAATCATAAATAAGTGACAATAACATTTGCATTTCTTACCTGAACTCAAAAAACGTAGCTATGCAGGACATAAATTAATACAAAATTATTAAGTACATATATCGGTGTAAGACAGAAGTCAGCCGCAATAAAACAAATATAATAATTTTGCAATATTACGGAGATTAGGGGCCTCCGTGGTCTAGTGGTTAGAGCATCGTGCTCAAAATCACAAGGCCTCTCACCTCTAGTCGGCGCGGGTTCGATTCTTGCTCGCGCCGATATATGTGAGAAAGTTTGCCGGTTTACTTTCGGAAGGTCGGTGGTCTCTTCCCGGGTACATTGTATCTGGGTTCTTTCCTCCACCAATAAAAACTGGCCACCATCAGATAACTGAAAAATTGTTGAGTGTGGCGGAAAACAACAATCAACCATTACGGAGATTTATGGAATTGTAGCCCTCTTCAGAAAAACGTAAGATAAAAACAAATCGGAGAGGGCTACGTTATTCCAGTTCTGATTTAAACATAGTTTTAATTTCCTATAAAGCAATTTCTGTGGCGTATTTGATTCAGATCAGAAATATTTTATTAACGTGTCATATACCAATACATTTTTTTTTTGTACATGTCAAGATACAATTCATATATATGAAACAATGTTCCAGTATTAAAAGCATCGGTATCCAGCCACACTGGCTTATGAGGTAGTATCATTGAAATAAATAACCATTATATAACAGATAAACAGAAATAAACTGATCAAGTACGTCAGATACATATAATAATAGATAAACAAATCAACAATTAACAAGAATGCGTCTTAATTCGGCATGGTTTTCAAGGTTGCATGTAAATTTCACGGTTGAGGTAATAAACTGGATTGAACACTCGTAAATTCTTTTATTGTATTATAGCAAATCAGGTGTGGCATCTTACAAGATACCGTGTGACAAGGAAAGGCGCCACTTTGCAGAGCCTATGGTCAAATGGATTCTGTGTTGTATTTAATGAGGTATGTTAGATAACCTCCCTTAGCAAGTACACTATGGACCGAACATAATGGGCAAACTATGCCCATGACATGACCTTTTTGCCCTTAAAATCTACTTTCGAATTTCTTTGCCAAAATTACACTAAATTAATACAACAACACACCATGTCTTTAGAACTTGTATCCTCGACATCATCCTTAGGTTTAAAGCACGACGACATTTGAAAAAAGATACATGTAACGATTAGCTCTGAGATTAACACTGCGTAAAGGAGATGTAGATAATCTTAAAATCACTTAAAGAATTCTTTGTTCGAAATATTTCAGGACCAAAAATAAAACGATGGATATTCCTGTTGCGTAAATGATGTGCTTTAAGCCTAAGGACGATAGTGAAGATGTACGTTCTTTGGCAAGAGAAACATCTTCACCAACGTCAAAATCGTACATCTTCTCGGTCTGTGGGGTGTAATCTGGACCGTTTGGTTTTCCGTCATCGAAGTTGTATTGCTTGTATCCCCAGAGAAGTTTCGCGTCCTCTGTTGTAGAATTTCGTGGCAGTTTTGTAGGACATTCAATCTGGTTACCTGAAAATGATGGCGGTGATTTTGAGTCATAAAATCGAACTCCTTTGGTAGGCCAGTGTGTTGTCATACACGCACATTCGTACGCTAATTTCCTTTTCTCGTAGTCTTCTTTTGTTGCCCATATTGCGGGTGTCATGCAAATGAAGACCGTAAAGCGCCATCTACCGGGATTCTGACGATTTCTCAGAGGTTTGGCGTTAGCGTGAATCAGTCTGGAGTCCCATAAAACCATTCCACCTTTGGGAACTGGAAGTCGAATTGTTTTGCAACCCTTAGCTGTGAACCACTCATAATCTTCATCTCGTAAGTGATAGTATTCATTTATAGCGCTTTTAAATGCTTGCTTTTTGTTCAGATTGTAAAACTCATCGAGATGTGTATGAGACCCTTCCATCAAATGGAACGTCCAATCATCTTCGTCTGTGGTTTCTAGGTACACGCCTCCTTGGTAAGCGTGGAGTCCTTTTCTTTTTGCTGATTGGTCCGAGTGCAACCAGTGTTGTCCTGGCGACTCGAACTCCTCTTCCCCATCCTCTGGCGGACGTCCTATAGCAATGGCGTCTACACTGGTCAGTAGTTTGTCTGTCTTCCATACCTGAGCAAAAACTCGTTTCGTCTTCATTCTAATTTTCCAAGTTGTTTCGAAATTCCCGGTATTGTATTGGTTGATGAGAGAAAATTTACTTCTGGGCCAATCGCCACCTTTGAACTGATTTAACCATTTTTTGTACTCGGCAATATAACCGTCGCATTCGCTGTCGGTCAGTACGCCATTAATCACCGTAAAACCTTTGACCTTGAGATCTTCTCTGTGTCCATCAGTCAGCATCTACAACAAGATAAACACGGTCTTAACCCCGTCAACATGACAAAACGGCAAGGAGGGGGTGGGTGCTCAAGAATACGAAAATAGCATTCATGAAGATAATACGGAAGATTTGTCCTAATTTAAAAAAAAATCACTTTCAGTAATATACTAATTTCTTCGGAATATCTTTAAGAAAGCATGGCACCGTGTAGCAACTCCTGGACGTCACACAAGTTGGGGAGTCATTTCGATCAAGGAAAATTCTCTTGATTTTAATTAAAAACAAAATTTACAAAATTAATGATAGCCATTTCTTAATGAATGCACTGAAATTGTACACACTGTGCCTGTGAATACAGATAAATAAAGTGCGTCTAGTTTAACAGCTGGGAATTTAAAGATGAATGTAATATAAGAAACAAACCTCAAGCTTTGTAAATACATAAACTACACTTTCAGCCGGCGAACTTTTCATGAAACGCTAAAGCAGTTCATATCTAGATGTATTTTCAAACTGAAATATCTTTCTTAAATGTACTCACTCTATAACTCAGTACTGCTGCAGTTTTTCCTCGATCGAATATCAATTTTTACGTAGAAAATTCTGTCCAGATACAATTTCAGCAGGATTATGAATCAATGCATCATCATATGTTTGAAATTTTAGAGAACCTTCATTGTGTATATAATAAACCCTCGTACTGCACTGGTGCAGAACCGGTCGCGGAAGCTCAGTGGTCGAGCGTTCACCTCGTAACCAGGAGGTCGTGAGTTCAAGTCCCGCTCGTAAATCCTGCTTTAAAAATTGCTGTTACATGTAATTGACTTATGTTTAAATTTATAATTCAAATTCTCTGAATCAAACTCTATTCTATGGCGGTGAGTGTGGATGGAATATCTATGGAATAGAATCATGTGAATGTTGGGCTAACAGCTAAAAATAAGCAGTTCGCCAATGAAGAGGGATTGTCAGTAAGCCGCTGACTGCTAGCAGTTAACAGTGTTAGTTAGCAGAAAGCAGTTGGCTGTAAATTAATGAATATAATTTTTAATGTTTTTGTTTGTTTGTTTGTTTTACGTCCCGTCGAGAATTTTTCACTCATAACGTCATCAGCTGTAGGTGAAGTACCACAAATTTAGACCTATGCTTAGCGCTCAGGGCCGTAGCAGTGAGGGTTCTTTAACGTGCTAACGCCTACTGTGAAAGACCCGTGATTCTCACTTCTAAGTGCCGAGCGTTTGGCGAAGGAGCAATCACTACCTATTTTTCGTCTTAGGTTTGACGCGGCCATGGCTCGAACTCACGACCTCCCGGTTACGAAGCGAACGCTCTACCCACTGAGCTACCGCGACCGGTTCAATGTTTTAATTTAGAGTTTACTCGTGAATGAAATTACCAGTATAAAACATAGCTCAGTTAGGTTATCCCCGTCCTGACCAGTGGTATCAGTCTGTGGAATTTGCATCCTGTTGGCTAAGATACTGTTTTTAGCTTACCTGGCTTGAAGGGGGTCTAAATTTCACCATTCGTTTCAAAAAGGAAAATCTTCGAGAAGCTCACTTTCAAGGTCAAATTCAATCTCTTGTCATGTCATTGAAGATTTTTTCACGTCGATCATGACCCCTGGGGCCACATTAAGGGGTACAAATTCAACATTGGTTATGTTTTAAAATATTTTGCTTCAGAACCACAAGGGTTCAGATTGCAAGTATGAAAACATTTTTATGCAATGTAGTCATGTCATGATCCGGATTGGAGGGGGGCAAAGAATTTAAAGTTAACATTGATTGGTTAATTATTTTGAACTATGACCTTTTCAATACAAAGAAGTTTCCATTGCTGTAGTATTGATATACAAGCCACTTCATTAAGTTTTGTTAACTCCAGACCACTTAGTATTCTAAGGTGAGCAATGTGCACCATGGGTCTCTTGTTTAATTAAATCGCCAAATAACAAACTTGGTCAGTACAATTTACCAGAAAAGACCCCGATTTGATTTAATTTACTTAAATATGCCAAAGTAACTACAGAACACATATATAACAGATTCATATACCACTATACTAAAAAAAATTTAACTTACCTTTAACTCTTTAGACTTTAAACATTTCCTATGTATACCGTATTTATATATAGTATATGTATATATATACACCGGGTCAGCTTTATTTATAGAACAGGAACGTGGAAATGATCACGTCGTTAAACTTTACAGAAATTTGTTCACTAATATCCCTCCAAAAAGAATGAAATCCTACAGTCAAAATATCGTTTAATGGGGTTTCCTCAAACCCCAGAGCGAAAAACATATTTCGTTTCCGCAACACTTTCTGAGCGAAGCGTCATATTTTTCAACCGCATTCAGCCCAAAATCATACAATGCGACTCTGAAACTGCGCGCTCGATTTGAAACGTGTTGCAATCCGATTCGTTTCCGGATTATAAAATATGAAAGAGATTAAATTTATTCGTGTGTACACTTTAACATAGCATTGTCTACCCAACATCAAACATACGAGTTGTGCAGCATGGCTATGAAGCGGTTCCGTCCAATTGAAATTTTCGTTTATTTTGTGCTGCTTGGAGTTTTGCACATTGAAAGTGACGCTACCGAGGATAGCATAAAACTAACGAAATCGGATGGAACGGGTGACATGCCAGAGGAAACGGAGGGCATGATCCGCCTAAACCCTCCAAAGATGGACGACGAGGAACAGAATAGCCCACATATGCCCCATGCTTTACGGTGTGACGGATGCCGTGCGATTGCTTACCAGGTGGGCGTGAATTTTATTGTTGTTTACATAGGTAGACAGGCGTGGATCAAAGGGTAGATACGGAGAAATATTGCATACTGCAAATTTTACATATCACATTAATAGAGAAATAAATGTGTCTAAGTTGGTTGTATGATGGGGAATATATAAAGGATGGAGGCAAGGAATATACAGAAATCACTTTGTGATTGCATTGTTTGTGAACAAACAACATACAAAATACATTTATTCATTACATATATTGTTATATGTAAGTATTGATGACTAGCCGCTAGTTCAAAGGTCATGATATTATCAAAGAATAAATAACATTGAAACAACATAGGCACTACTTATAAAACATTTCGGACTAATCAGTAAATATTCTACCAGGTAGTAAATCCTGTGCAATCAATAATGGTTCCTTTATATTTGTGACGTTAAATTCTATCTCATTCTGTTCATTAAACAATCACTAATATGTATAATTTTCTAGCTTTCCTTCGAGTTCTTTAGAAGACACAAAGTGAGACCTAGGATGAAAAAATTGCCCGAGTCTGAAGTGATGGAGAGCGTGGAGAAAGTGTGCAGTAGTCAGTTTGACAAGTAAGTGAATTCACCTTATTGACAGTCACCGTAAAAGCACTCAAATTTGTTTCCTATGTAATTTATCATTAAAGTCCATTCTTCAATTCATTACAGAAAATTACAAATTCATGCTTATTGCAAAGTATATTTATTCCCATACGAGAGGAAAATAATGAAACTTCTTTTGAATATAACAAAGCTTAGTTACAACGAACTGTTTTTGTTGGGTTTTTTTTTTGGTTTTTTTTTTTTTCTCTTTCATTTTTTGCTGACCCAGGAGGTTTACTAGCACTGTTTTACTGTACGAGTAGCAAGATGAAATTTCTGTGTTCTACAATAAGAAAGTTGGATTGGTGTTAATCTGCAATGCCTTATAACGATAGTTATGGTCTGAAAGCAGTGGATGGTGTGAACAGACTGTCAGGACCCGGTCTGGAGACAGAGAAAACTCCAGGAATGATGCAGGGAGGAGGAAGGTGGCCTCACAGGTATACACAACAGAAATAAAGGGATTGGGTATATGTCAGCTCGGTAACTCATTTAGTAGAGCCCTGTCATGATTTACATAATGTGCTAAGTTTGAGTGTCAGACCAGCTTACCTTTTCATCATTAAAATTTGGTGCTCAATAAATAACCCAGAGGGAGATATCAATATGTTTTCAGAATGAGAATAAAACTACTTAAAGGAAAATAGGGGAAGGGAGGTATAGGGACTGAATACATCAGCCTGGCAGCTCAGTTGGTAGAGCACTTGCACAGTTTGCAGGGGAGTCCTGGATTCAAGTCCATGTGACATGCAAAAGAGAAGTTATAAGACAACTTTGCACTTTAAAAGCCAGGAGTTTTCAGTCCATTTCCTTCTCTTCCCACAAACCAGGAGTGCTCAATCCACTGCCCTCCCTATAAACCAGGAGTGCTCAATCCACTGCCCTCCCTATAAACCAGGAGTGCTCAATCGACTGCCCTCCCTATAAACCAGGAGTGCTCATCCCACTGTCCTCCCTATAAACCAGGAGGGCCCAATCCACTTCCCTCCCTATAAACCAGGAGTGCTCAATCCACTGCCCTCCCTACAAACCAGGAGGGCCCAATCCACTGCCCTCCCTATAGACCAGGAGTGCTCAATCCACTGTCCTCCCTACAAACCAGGAGTGTTTAATCCACTGCCCTCCCTACAAACCAGGAGTGCTCAATCCACTGCCCCCCCTACAAACCAGGAGTGTTTAATCCACTGTCCTCCCTACAAACCAGGAGTGTTTAATCCACTGCCTCCCTACAAACCAGAAGTGCTCAATCCACTGCCCTCCCTACAAACTAGGAGGGCCCAATCCACTGCCCTCCCTACAAACCAGGAGTGTTTAATCCACTGTCCTCCCTACATACCAGGAGTGTTTAATCCACTGCCCTCCCTACAAACCAGGAGTGCTCAATCCACTGCCCTCCCTACAAACCAGGAGGGCCCAATCCACTGCCCTCCCTATAAACCAGGAGGGCTCAATCCACTTCCCTTGCCACAAGTGCAATGGACTGAATATCTTTGGTTTTGGCAGAAGTCTACAAATTGTTCGATGTTTCTTCAGTCTACAACAGAATTACATAATAAAAAGCCTGATGTCATCCGTCTCTATATTCTTCATACATAGAGAAGTACTTTTAAAATGTAGCTATGATAATATACTAATTGAATGAGTTGGATGTAATAAACCAAAAATCACTGCTGAATGGAATCCGCATATTTTGTAAAAAAAAAAAAAAAAAAAAAAAAAGGGGGTAAAATTTTAAGAGTCCCTGTGACAGTATAGAGCATTGACAACCCTGCGCTATTCTTGGCATTTGCAGATTTCAGAACATATGTAATGCTTATGTGGGGGAGCTGGACGAGGAGGGGATTTACGAGGGGTATTTGAAGGACAATACACTGGAGAACTTCCTGTGTCGTAGAGAAGGACTGTTTGGATATTGTAGAGACACACCTCCTCCCAAGAAAGAAGAGCTCTGATGCTAGATTTACTCATAGGAAATATTAATTATTTATAAGAGCTTTGGCATTTATAAAACAATCCCATATACAAGTTCATATGACTTTTGTTTTGTAAACTCATTTGTGTTCAGCTATTTCTGTTTGATTTGTATTGTATGATTTATCATGTACAGTGATGCATGATTACAGTGAAGAGCTGGGGACAAATAATTTTGATTCATTATCATATATGGTAAGTTTATTTGTTTTAAAAGTACATGAAATGAAATTCACTTCACTGTAAGCATGAACCCATTATAAGTGTGTTCATTGTAACCCTGTTTTACTGTAAACATGTTGATTGTAACCCCTTTTTACTGTAAACATGCTGATTGTAACCCTATTTTACTGTAAACATGTTGATTGTAACCCTGTTTTACTGTAAACATGTTGATTGTAACCCTGCTTTACTGTAAACATGTTGATTGTAACCCTGTTTTACTGTAAACATGTTGATTGTAACCCTGCTTTACTGTAAACATGTTGATTGTAACCCTGTTTTACTGTAAATATGTTGATTGTAACTCCTTTTTACTGTAAACATGTTGATTGTAACCCTGTTTTACTGTAAATATGTTCATAGTAACCATGTTTACTGTATATTACTAAAATGTGGCTGGATTTCTCATGTGAAGACTGTAGACTAGGTACTTTCCTACATGTATTGTTAGTGATTATCATACATTCTGTGCATCTGTCATTCCTCTATACATGGCTACATTTATTGGTGTTTACTCGAATGTTATTGCAAGGTCAACACCCATTTCAATTTATCAAACAAGGTATTGTAAAAGTAATATGTCCAACAACAAAACCATCCTTCAGTGTTGTTATGAAATGTAATTATTTATTTTTTAAATTAAGAAAACACTCGACTCTTACATCAAATTCAGTTAACTTTATGCAGTCTTCATGACAACTTTATTTCTGTATGTGCGAATCCTATTACTTTACATCTATTTTGTGTGCGTTATTTTTATTTTTTAAATTCCCACTTTAAAATTTTGAAAGGTTGCATTTTGTTTGTTTTTTTAAATCATCAAGCAATTTTACAGATACAAAAACCATTTATTTTATTTATGACTGGGTCGTAAATAATTACAAAATATAACATTTGTACATTAGCAAGTCTGAATGTTGATAAATAAAAAGAAACAGTTTATGACAGTCTCTAGCCACTGAACAAAAATCCTGATTTTAAGTTTTAAAACTTTTAGTAGAAGTCTTAAATGTGTAAACATTTTGTGTTTCACAAAACTTTTACAACGTGACATTGAGACACGTGTATTTTATACAACTTTTGCCCTTTGATCTTTAGAGATTTATATTCTATACAACACTTCAGAGATTTATATTTTATATATTTTTTTATGATGTGATGTTAAGAGAACACAACTCAAGTGAACTCGTCTCTTTACGAATGAATTTTATCAAAGAATAAAATTGGAGTGTCCTTTATCTATTACATATATAGTGTGATCTATATGTGTGTTGTTATTTATAACACATTATGCATTATGCAATTACATTGTTCACTGAAAACATGACTGCAGAAAGGGGAATAATTCTTGTTAAAATTTGTGACAAAATCTGCATTATGCTTCGTATCTTAAAGTGATGATGTGTTACAGCTGTTTGTTTCCATGTAATAAATGCTGGAACCCAAGACTAGTGTCCTGTTTTAAATGACCGCTACAACAGAAGTATCAGGAATATTTGGTACATTTAAAATTTTCCGCAAAACAAAATTGAAACCGACACTTTACTTTGATGCAGAATGATTTTCTCTTTGACCAAATTGGCTTTAATTTTCTTCATCTGCCAAAAATTACCCATTATACATGAATAATATCTCACAGCATAACACTGGTTTAACATTATCACAAATACATCAATGAATCATAAAGATAACATCACTCTTGTGATGTCGTAGATTTTTGCAAAATCATTAATTAAACTTTGTGACAGAATTATATCTTTTGTAAGAATTTTATTCTATGGGTACAATAAAAAAATCTGGTGAACTATTTGATATTTAAAACGTTTAATTTTTCTATTAGTAATCAAACAAATGTATAAAAGAAATATTGTCAAGGGCAGTAACTCCTATGTTGGTATTTTTTTTTCTCTATTGTATGTCCTTCAGACAATAATTTCCTCAATATACACAATTAATCTATATATATTTATAAAGTAGCAGTATTTTGAAACTGTTCAAATTAAAATTTTGTCATTTTAACCAGTTTTTATGTATTTTTATAATTCTGTACAATTAAAAAAAGGTGCTGACTTGCACTTCTCTTCATGTATGTCCGACATCTTTAAAAAAGGTGGCAACATTTACATTTTCCTTGGCTATTAACTGAATTTAACTCTGTTAAGTGGAAATCAATACAATTATTCTACTCTGAACCCATAATCTGGATCAAGTTTGGAGTTACTTTCAGTCAGAAAATGTGTAATGCTAAACATAATAACAGTACTGAAAACAGGACACAATACATCCATCACAAGCTTATATGGGATTTTCTTTATAAGCCACAAGTTGTAAAACTTGACTCAAAGTAGTATCAGCTATCATCAAGCTGTGACGATCGTTCTTTTGCATCGTATGAATAAAAACTCCTAGTTTAAAAACTGCAACAGAAAGTAGATAGACATGCCAAGAGTACTTAAAACATCTCCCCGAATTTGACCAAATTCAACAGCCTGTACGTATTTTAAACATCAAAGAAAATTAAAAATGGTTGAGAATCAAAAACCATGCACCATGGTCATATTCAAGTTATTTACATGGGCCAGAGCTTCAAAACTGCGAGGGGAGTTAAAAGGACTTTGTCCTTTATTTAACAAAACGGGCCAAGTTGAACCTGTAATTTTCTCAAAAATTGAAGAAAATTAAAATTAGTGCCACATACCCATCTTCCATACCCATACAAATACTCCGTAAAATAGGAGGGTCCTCACTCGAAAACTGTAGGAGGAGAAACAGACAAATCATGTACTATTTATGTAATATTTCCTCAAAATTGACCAAGTGCTGATAATTCAGTATGCCTCACTAGTTGTGCTTACAACACATTGTGAACGTGTTAACACAGTGTGCACCACTAGTTGTGCTGATAATTCAGTATGCCTTACTAGTTGTGCTTACAACACACTGTGAACGTGCTAACAGTGTGCACTACTAGTTGTGCTGATAATTCAGTATGCCTTACTAGTTGTGCTTACAACACACTGTGAACGTGCTAACACAGTGTGCACTACTAGTTGTGCTGATAATTCAGTATGCCTTACTAGTTGTGCTTACAACACACTGTGAACGTGCTAACACAGTGTTCATCACATGATGTGCTGATAATTCAGTGTGCCTCACTAGTGCTTACAGCATTTAGTGAATGTGCTTACAATAATTCAGTGTTCATCAAATGATGTGCTGATATTGCATTATTACTGGATGTCACCTGATGTGCTTCGCTATATGTGCTTGCAAGTAGTAGCAAACAAACGACACAAACTTAGATAGTAATGGTAATGGCATGGATCGAGCTTTTCTTAACACTCGCATAGTAACCACACCTGAAAATCAAGCATGGCTTACTCAGCACAGGAGTTATTAATTGGAGCAACACTACTGAAATGTATAAAATCATATTTTATTTTATCATTTCAAATACAACATGATAACATAAACATCACAAAATGTTTTGAGGTATTTGCGAAATATTTGGATTAGAGTTGACAGTAAAATTTTAATACACAAGCAGGATCCATCAAGAGAAAATAAGATGTGTTTATGAAACACTGATATGGCCAAACTCTGAAGTCAAGGTCATGAAATCACAAATTTGGGTACCCAAAAGGCCTAGTCACAGGAAGGCCTACCACTATTAAACTGGTCTAGGTTTCCTAATTAATGTAAACATATGTATCCAATATAGCTATGTGTCTTCATAGCTGATTCTGTCTGCAAAATAAATCTTAAAATGAAATTTCAAAACATATCAGGAAAAAAAAACCCTGAAAATTGTAGGTTTCTCATTATCTTGATGAAATGAGTTCAAAGTATCATATTTCACAATGCCAAGTATCTCATAAAGTAGCATTTCATAACTCGTATGATCAATATATATTTCTAGTCTCCCTCAAAGTTATGAAAGGTCTGCATCATACTTGTATAGTATATAGATTTTTACACAGCGTCCGACACTTCAAATAAATCTGATCCCCCTACATACACAAAAATAAAAAAATATCAAAGACAATCATTTTCATAATTTTATACTTAGGCATAAACTACAGTCTATAAACATACCGATGTGTATGACAAAAGTCTGACTCTGTTTCCGTGATAAATATTACACCAAGGTAGAAAATAACTATATAAATGATCCATTTATTCATGTATATATCATTTATCTCACTGCATAAAATTTCTTGTCTCATTTCATTAAATAAATACACATTTTGCCTCGCTGCATTCTCCAAAATAAATATATAACAAAATACAATCATTAATTAAACACCAATTGAATCCACAGAGCTGGTATGAAATTAACGCCTTTCATTATTTTTACATCTCCCTTCTGTATTACAATGTGACCTTGACACTATTCTGAGAGATTTATCTTTGAATATTTACATTTCCAGTGTTGTTGATATTGAGACCTTTTCAACTTGTAATTAATGCCATTTCCTCAAGAATGTGCTGCGTATGTGAACAATGAGCGTATGAATCTTGATAGATATACTACATCTATTACAGACAGAAATGAAACTAGAATGTAAAGATAAAAAAATAAATTTCAGTTTTGAAAGTGTATGAGGATATGAACTGCAAGACTTCATGCTGGCATACCTCTCATGCACGTCATGAAATATGCTGGCATGAAATGTCACAGTTCATACCCTTATGTATTTTCAAAAATGAAATCCGTTTCTTTTAAAAATGACTTTCAAATGCAAACTTACATATTGGTACTGTCTTCAGGTTTTAATCAGTGCTAAATTTTATTATTTTACCACAATGTGTTGTACTGATTCCTTTGGTAATCATATGAACATCTTTCTAAAATTTATATATTCCTACGCAAAAATTTAAACCCCATTGTGGCCCAGTCCCAACTCCTGGGGTCATCTGCATATAGTTTGAATCGGCACTGCATCAGGATAGTTAAATATTGATTAGACAAACTGTACACTTGTGGTTCTTTAAAACAAAAAATATTTTTGAAGATTTTTAGTCCAATCCACAGAAAATTATACTGCCTGAATTTGAACTTGCTATAAAGAGTAGTAAATGTGTATCCAAGTGATGTAATTGCCTGTGTCCAATTGTGATTGTATCTTCATTTCCATGGCTGTCATACAAGTTTTGTCTTTTCTGGTTGAATTAGACCATAATACATATACATTACAATAAAATGCCATATCATGCTTTTTAATACTGAGTTGGACAGGAAATACAAATACACACACATACACACACGTTTGATCTTCAGATATAAAATCACAAACATTTTCTCGATGCTGCATAAATAGTCCACGTCAGTCTGTTGTCTCTGGTGTCTATATATTAGACTTCCTGGCTAGCACTTTAAGCATGGCTTCTTTCGTGGAGATCGCAGACTCTATACATCCGTCCATGTTGGAGTGAGTAAACCCGTCACCAGCCAAAATGATTAACGGTTTGTCATTTAGAATCACACAGCCTGGATTGTTCACATAAGCTTTATGAACCTATTCAAAAATAGAAAAAAATTTTTAAAGGTATTTAGACAATGGTGCATGTATATTGGTATCTATATACACATAAACACCAAACAAGACAAATATATTCATTGGATGGGTTTAAGTTTGAATAAGCATATTATGAAAAATCATGAAAAATGAAGGGGAGAAAAATGAATGTCGATTCAGGCTTATTATGAAGTATGACTGAGGGATAGACCATGATGTGCACATTCATAGATATATCATGCAAGCAAATTTGAACCATGTAAGGTTAATGTTGTTAAGATACAGGCTAATATAAAACTTAACCCTGCAAAAAACATGGAACTTCCTGTAAATCACAGGGGAACGTAGATAAAAATCGGAATCATGAATATTTGTGTGTATATCCAGAGACTTAGCATGTATGCAGATTTGAACCACGTAGGGTTAACAATTTTTTGAAAATAAATAACTGAAGAAACTTTAAACTGCAGTCTATAGATGCTGCTGACAATGCTGAAGGTATGACAATAATGCTTCAAACAATTGTCCCACTGATTAATAATCTTTATTTATCCTTAAGTTCCATATATGTTCCACTGTATATGATTGTAAAAAAAGGAAAAAAAAAATGATAATGAAGAAACAAGAAGTGCTTTTGGAGCATGTGCTTTATCAAACTTGACTTTTCTGAATGACCTTCACCCTGAGTTTGACTATCAAACTTTCACTCTGACCTATCCATTTGGACAGACTGATACATCCTCAATACATCAGGGCATGAACATAGAAAATATATGTCATATAAAATATTCATCAATTTTTCAACTGTTTAATACACAATATTACAGAAATATTGTTTTCCAAAAAATAATAAAAATTGTTTGAAACTCAAACAAGAACGTGTTTAGAGAAGCTGTGTGTGTACTTCTATTTCTAGGAACAAATTCATATTTTTGAATATGAATTCACCTTGATCAAACTATAATCATTTAAACAAGATGAAACCATGGGTATGTCCTACTTTGAACTTTGACTTTTATCTGACATAAAGCTCTGACCTTGACCTTTCCTACCGATCAGTTCAAATACAAAGCCTCAACCTTGTATAGTTAAAATGTTACGATCAAAGTCAAATCTGCATGTTGAAAAACAACTGTCTAGCCAAAAATTTGCCACCAACCTTCATTCTTGAGAGCATAGAAGTAGCTCAAAACTGATACCTGTGAGAATCTCCATTTATGACCTTTGACCTCAGTTGGCTCAGGTAACTCTGGCAACACATCTCGGAGGTGTTGAAGAATTGTGGGAACTATCGCGTTCTTGTCTTCCTCTAGGTGTTCTAAACTAAAGGGAACACTGGTGTGGACAACAACCGAAGGTCCAAGATCAGAGTCACCTGAAAGGAAGGCGACATCAGTAAATATTAGTATCTAAGAGATATGGACTAATGATATTATCACAAAAGGCAATACCAGTATTTATCAGTATGTGAATGATGCAGATTGACAGATATCATTACAAAGGTGATATTGGTATGTAACAATATCCAAGAGGTGTGGCTTAATGCCTATCGTAAGAGAGGTGACATGGATACACATATTTAAAAGCTATGTGTATATTTCATTGCAAATTAGACAAAAACACTGTATTATTGAGATCAAATATATGCACTTACAAATGAATAAGACTTTAGCAACTTACTCAAATTCCGTTTCTTGTTTTCAATGCTCACAAATCTAACACAGGGATCCCCCGTGATGTATTTTCCAGCCCAGGAATAGTTGAGATTGGTGCTGGGGTTGTAGAAGAGCCCTGCAGCAAACCGCGAGGAGTAGGAGGCATCCTCTAAGTTCTGCTTCACATCAGGCTTGGAGTCTACAAAAAAGTACAATACAAACAGTGTACAATACAAATAGTGTGCAATACACAGTATACAACACAAATAATGTAAAATCCACACAGTGTACAATACAAATAATGTAAAATCCACACAGTGTACAACACAAATAATGTAAAATCCACACAGTCTACAATACACAATATACAATACAAATAATGTAAAATCCACACAGTGTACAATACACAGTATACAATACAAATAATGTAAAATCCACACAGTGTACAATACACAATATACAACACAAATAATGTAAAATCCACACAGTCTACAATACACAATATACAACACAAATAATGTAAAATCCACACAGTATACAATACAAATAATGTAAAATCCACACAGTCTACAATACACAGTATACAATACAAATAATGTAAAATCCACACAGTGTACAATACACAATATACAACACAAATAATGTAAAATCCACACAGTATACAATACAAATAATGTAAAATCCACACAGTCTACAATACACAGTATACAATACAAATAATGTAAAATCCACACAGTGTACAATACACAATATACAACACAAATAATGTAAAATCCACACAGTGTACAATACACAATATACAATACAAATAATGTAAAATCCACACAGTCTACAATACACAATATACAATACAAATAATGTAAAATCCACACAGTGCACAATACACAGTATACAATACAAATAATGTAAAATCCGCACAGTGTACAATACACAGTATACAACACAAATAATGTAAAATCCACACAGTGTACAATACACAATATACAACACAAATAATGTAAAATCCACACAGTGTACAATACACAGTATACAATACAAATAATGTAAAATCCACACAGTGTACAATACACAGTATACAACACAAATAATGTAAAATCCACACAGTGTACAATACACAATATACAACACAAATAATGTAAAATCCACACAGTGTACAATACACAATATACAATACAAATAATGTAAAATCCACACAGTCTACAATACACAATATACAATACAAATAATGTAAAATCCACACAGTGCACAATACACAGTATACAATACAAATAATGTAAAATCCGCACAGTGTACAATATACAATACTAATAATGCAAAATCCACACAATGTACAATACACAGTATACAATACAAATAATGTAAAATCCACACAGTGTACAATATACAGTATACAATACAAATAATGCAAAATCCACACAGTGTACAATATACAATGTACAATACAAATATTGTAAAATCCACAGTGTACAATACAAATAGGTACAATACACAGTATACAATACAAATAATGTAAAATCCACACAGTGTACAATATACAATATACAATTCAAATAATGTAAAATCCACAGTGTACAATATACAATATACAATACAAATAATGTAAAATCCACACAGTGTACAATACAAATAGTGTACAATACAAAAAAATGTCTAATATATACAGTGTACAATATACATGATGTACAATTCAAACAGTGTACAATACACACAATGCACAATACAAATAATTTACAATACAAAAAGTGTGCAATACACATAATGTACAATAGAAATAGTGTACAATAAAAATATATGATAAAAATAGTGTTCAATACAAAAAGAGCACAATACAAACATGCACAATACACAGTCTACAATATAAAATGAGTACAATACAAATAGTGTACCATATACACAATGTACAATACAATTAGTGTACAATACAAAACTGTACAAATAGTGTACAATAAAAAACATTGCAAATAGTGTACAAAACATTGCAAACGGTGTACAATATACATTACAGTGTACACTACAAAACATTACAAATTATACAATAATAACTTTGCAAATATTGTACAATATAAACATTACAAACAGTGTACAATATAAAACATTACAAATAGTGTACAATACAAAACATTACAATGTACAATATAAACATTACAAACAGTGTACAATACAAAACAGTACAAATAGTGTACAATAAAAACAGTACAAATAGTGTATAATACACAGTGCATGATACAATGTCTGTTACAAGCAGGATAAGATATATATATATATATATAGTGTAAGATGCAAATAATACAAATTAACTATTATAAAAGCAGTGATCTACAGTTTAAAAGATATGGTTTATATAAGAATTTTTGAAGAGTAGGTCAATGGTTAATGTAAAGGTCAACATGTCAAAGACTTTGGTACAAGAAATGCATATGCTTAACATTAAAACAGTACCATTTATGATTTGAAAGATATGGCTTATATTCAACTTTTCTAAATGTAGGTCAAAGGTCAATGTAAAGGTCACCAGGTCAAAGATTTAGGTGTCCGTGGAAAGGTCTTATCACAAGGAATACACATACCAAATATAAAAGGTCTACCTCTTTTGATGTAAAAGATATGACCAAGGTTAAAGTTTTTTTTTGAAATTTTCCAACAACTAGGTCAAATGTCATAAATCTGGTATTGTTGGAAAGGTCTTCTCACAATAAATACACGTGCTAAATATAAAAGTACCTCTTACAATTTGAAAGATATGGCTTATAATCAAGTTTTCTAAAAGTAAGTCAAAGGTCAATGTAAAGGTCACCTGGTCAAAGATTTTGGTGTCAATGGAAAGGTCTTACCACAGGAAATACATATACCAATATGAGAGCTCTGCCTCTTATGGCTTTTTTTATGCCAATATCAGACAGACAGAGAGGTTAAAAACTGTATGCCCTCAAATCTTCGATTCCTGGGGCATAAAAAGTACATTGCAGTATGTTTTTTATTCACGTGACCTACTTATTATTTCTGCTATGGAGCCCTGGAGTTGCAGAATCTGGGGGACAGGCATGGTCAACACCACAGAATCACATTGGTATGACTGACCACTGTCACTCACCAGCTCCACTTTGTCTCCTTTGATATCAACACGAGTTATATGCTGAGATGTGTGAAGTTCTGCTCCTGTAAAATCATTCATTTGAATTTAGTCAGTTTTAAAAGACATCACAAATTCTTGAGAGATAAATATTTTAAATTGTAAGGTCTTTATTATGATCTCAGCAGACTGTTGTGTGACAATTACAGAAACACCTGTCTCCAACTTAATCTCATTGTCATGACTGAGATAATCTTGAACAACCTAAGTATCTCCTGTGCATACTCAACACATCTCTCCTTGCTCCTTATAAGTGTATACAGAAGACCAGAGTCAAGGACATCCTCCCAGTGGTCTCTTTTCTCAAACATTGGATGGCATAGCTAAGAGGGTATGGTAGCTCAGTGGTAGAGTGTTCCCTTCAAAACCAAGAAGTCACAATTTCGAGTCCGCTCATGCCATGGCTGTGTCAAGCCTAAGTAACCTAGGTTGTGGTTGCTTTTTCACAAAACACTTGGCATTTTGAAGTGAAAATCACAGGTCCTTTGAATATGACCTTGAAAACAGAAATCCCATGTCACAGCAGGTGTTGCCATGTTAAAGAATCCTCACTGCAATGGTCCTGAGCACTAAGCATAGGTCTAAATTAGTGGTGCTTTACCTACAGCTAATGACGTATTAATATGAGTGAAAAGTTCTTGACAGGATATAAAAGTACCTACCAACCAATCAAGAGTATTGTGTCAGATCTACATGTATTCACACAATATTTTATATTATAAAACCAACAAGTTATATAATATAGATTAGGCACTGCCTGCATGATTTCCATTACATTGTACCTGATTGATTGAGGAAATGCTTGACAATGGAACTGACTCCCTCTGGAGCGACATGGTGGGTGACAGACGAGTCCTTATTTCTCTCTCCTTCAATTTCACAAGTAAGGGTCTTGAGAACTCCAGCTGAAATCAACTCATTGTGGAATCTGAAACAAAAAATTAACACAATGTACAAGGACAAAAGCAATCCACTGAGTGGTCACTACACACGATCTTGCTTGTATGCTGTATTAATTGGAACTGTTGGAATAAAAAGTGTGTGTTTCATGTCAAGTTATACACTTGTGCAAATTATCCAATTTAACTTGATTGGATTAAAAAGTAATCAAGTTAATTGCCTGTTTATTTATTTAAACTGATGTTTTATACTTATTTAGCATATGTATTGTATCTTATATTTATATCATTTTATTTCAATGTTTTATTTAGTTGTTTTATGTACTGTAAAGCACCTTTGAGCATAACATGTATGAAAAGAGTGCAATATAAATATGGTATTATTATTATTATCATTTATTCACAGAGTTGGATTATGAATGTCCTAGTTTGAAAAATTCATGATTTTCATTGTGTTTCACTGTGAGGATACTTCAACGCTATAACTGTGATTTACTGTATGGATACTTCAACACTGTAACTGTGATTTACTGTATAGATACTTCAACACTGTAACTGTGATTTACTGTATGGATACTTCAACACTATAACTGTGATTTACTGTATGGATACTTCAACACTGTAACTGTGTTTTACTGTATGGATACTTCAACACTGTAACTGTGATTTACTGTATGGATACTTCAACACTGTAACTGTGATTTACTGTATGGATACTTCAACACTGTAACTGTGATTTACTGTATGGATACTTCAACACTGTAACTGTGTTTTACTGTATGGATACTTCAACACTGTAACTGTGATTTACTGTATGGATACTTCAACACTGTAACTGTGATTTACTGTATGGATACTTCAACACTGTAACTGTGATTTACTGTATGGATACTTCAACACTGTAACTGTGATTTACTGTATGGATACTTCAACACTATAACTGTGATTTACTGTATGGATACTTCAACACTATAACTGTGATTTACTGTATGGATACTTCAACACTATAACTGTGATTTACTGTATGGATACTTCAACACTGTAACTGTGATTTACTGTATGGATACTTCAACACCGTAACTGTGTTTTACTGTATGGATACTTCAACACCGTAACTGTGATTTACTGTATGGATACTTCAACACTATAACTGTGATTTACTGTATGGATACTTCAACACTATAACTGTGATTTACTGTATGGATACTTCAACACTATAACTGTGATTTACTGTATGGATACTTCAACACTGTAACTGTGTTTTACTGTATGGATACTTCAACACTGTAACTGTGATTTACTGTATGGATACTTCAACACTATAACTGTGATTTACTGTATGGATACTTCAACACTGTAACTGTGTTTTACTGTATGGATACTTCAACACTGTAACTGTGATTTACTGTATGGATACTTCAACACTATAACTGTGATTTACTGTATGGATACTTCAACACTGTCACTGTGATTTACTGTATGGATACTTCAACACTATAACTGTGATTTACTGTATGGATACTTCAACACTGTAACTGTGATTTACTGTATGGATACTTCAACACTGTAACTGTGATTTACTGTATGGATACTTCAACACTGTAACTGTGATTTACTGTATGGATACTTCAACACTATAACTGTGATTTACTGTATGGATACTTCAACACTGTAACTGTGATTTACTGTATGGATACTTCAACACTATAACTGTGATTTACTGTATGGATACTTCAACACTGTAACTGTGATTTACTGTATGGATACTTCAACACTGTAACTGTGATTTACTGTATGGATACTTCAACACTGTAACTGTGTTTTACTGTATGGATACTTCAACACTAAAGTTGTGTTTTTCTGTTCAATAAATACTTGAGCAAGTCATGTTTTACAATACAAATACTTAAACACTATCATTTCCAGTATGATTTTATTGAATCTTGAGAGAGCACTATCTATAATTGTGGCCTACATACTTTGTGTGTTATGTTTTTCTGAGGGGTTTATTTTGAATATTTAGTATACATCTGATGTTTTTCACAGGAATCTATTTTTAAGTCTTACAAGTAGCCTTGAAGCTTTTCTGAGGAGTCTATTTTTAATCCTACAGGTACCCTTTACAATGCTTTTCTGAGGTGTCTATTTTTGCTATTTTATTCTTTCGAGTACCTCTGATGCTTTTCTCTGTACACCTCTGTAACTGATATGTATTGTGCCCCCAAATCTACTGAAGAACTTCTTGCCTTCATACAACGACTAGTAGACATCCTTCCACCTACAAAAAGAAATTTCATGTCCTTTCAATAAAATAATAACAATTCAAATTCTAATCAGATCCAACACAATGACTGATCTAAAACACTGTTATAGATGCATTGTGAGATAATGAAATACCAATATTTATAATGGTAATTACGTTAGTTTATATATACAAGTATGAACTCTCCGTTATTATAATAGTTTTCACTTCTTGCTTCTCATACATTCTAACAATAACCATATTTGTATAGATATAAGCATGTATGAGCTTTCTTCAAGTACATATCCCATGATATACTGGTGTTAAATAAAGTGCTCAGTATGTATCGCCAGATATTTCTGTCAACTGGATTATTCAAGTAATAAATGTATTGGTTCTTTGTGTCATAGAGGGAACAAAAACAACGAGGTATGAGATAATCTGCATGTAAAACCATGCATATTTCCATTCTTTTCATATATCCCTTCATATAAAAAACTTACGTATTCATTCTTTATATTAATATCATGCTTACTTCTTTTTTCATATATATATATCCATATTCAAGTCAAGTTGAAAGTATGTCATTATGTGTACTGCAATATAAATATTTTGTATTTTGTATATACTAATGGACTTTAAAAATGCAACACATGTTTTTTTTAATTGATTCATTGAAAACATTACATGTAAATCTTATTTTGCAAAATTTACCCAACATAAATCGTATTGATTTTTAAAACCCATCTCTCGATTTACCTGTGTTCATTATTTGTGCATTGTGAGTAGCATCGCGCAAAATTTTCAGGGCTTTTTATCAAACACATAGAAAGGTAATAGAGGTTTTTACAATAAAACAACTTTGTTGGTAAAAGCATAGACACCACTCACAGAAAAAATTCAAAACCGAGACTATGCAGCGCTTAAGCAATGAAATGCGCAATCAGACACTTGATATGCTGCAAGCAGGCGTTAGTCAGCGTGAGGTTGCAAGGCGTTTTAATGTCCATCCTTGTACAGTTAGCTGGTTGTTGTCATCACATCAGACAAAATCTTTAAATGATTACCCAAGATCTAGTTAACCATCTGTGACAACGCCATGGCAACAAGCGTTCATCCGGCAATGTCATCTGCGCAATAGGTTTACGGCCGCTGCAACCACGGTGAGACAAATCATTGGACGTCATTGAAGGCCTATTCATCCTAGAACCGTTTCCAGAATTTTGAAGCACCATGGCATCTGTTGCAGAAGACCTTATAAGGGGCTACAGCTTAAAAGAAATCACCGATGGTACAGATTGCAATGGGCAAGACAGCATCTGACTCAACGTCAAAATTTGTCACATGTTGTGTTCTTAGATGACTCCGGATTTAACCTTAGCAACGCAGACAGCAGATGTCGAGTTTACCGTCATGTACATCAAAGTTTTGCAGACAATTGTGACATCACGTGTGACAAATTTGGAGGGGAGGCGTCATGGTCTGGAGTGCGATTAACCACAACTTTCATTCACAACTGGTCATTTTAAATGGAACCTTCACTGCTAGGAGGTATGTGGACAAAATTCTGCAGCCTGTTTTAGCACCATTAATGCAGCAGCATAGGCAATGAAATGGATTAATTTTCCAAAGGACAATGTGCACACACATACGGCAAGATTGACACAGAACTTTCTTCAAACAAACGTCATTGACACCCTTGATTGGCCCTGCTATGTCCCCAGACTTGAATCCAATCGAGCATTTGTGAGACAAGATGGGGAGACGTGTTCACAGCCGCCAGCCTCAGAATCCGCAAGAATTAGGGAGAGCCTTGTTGGAGGAATGGCAGAATATTCCTCAGAGGACCATCCGAAATGTTTGTCAATCAATGTCATGTTGCCTTTGCGCCGTCATAACTGCTAATGGAGGTCATATCCAGTACTAGTGAGCAAAACCACATTTTTGAAGCACCCTCATTGACATTCATTTCAACTGTAGCCTCTTTGTGAATAAAATGATGTTCAAAATCAGAGAGTAGTGTTCAGTTAACATAGTTTATAATACACCACTATGAATTTGTTTATTAGATATATGAACAAATTTACAATATATAAAATTATCAAGTGTTGCGTTTTTAAAGTCCGTCAATATATTTTTCTAAGGTCGTGTTTATTTGATATTTTGCCATTAATCTTGCCATGCTATTTTGACATTTGTTGCTAAACCAAAAATATACTGCTGAGCTATGGACCATCAAATTTGTGTTGTTGTTATTAAGAACCACACAGGAATTACAATTGTAAATAAATGTAGTTCAAAAAAGTAGTTCCTGGTATGCATATATTCTTATGCACATTGGATGGTGCTAAAAAACTGGATCAAACTAGTTTGCAACTTTTTGGCATTCATTGTCCCAGGTTAAAGCAATGCCAATTTCAATAGAAATATGAGTGAAAAGACCCAGTGAATGTAAATATTGAGATATAAATACACTCATTGACAAAACATTGGTAAATGTAAACATTGTATACTCATAACTCTTAAAGGTCTTTTCTCATGGACTTTTATCTACAGATATATTTAGATAAGAGAAAATGTGTTCACAGTATATTAAAGGTTTGCAATAAAGCACTGTTATAGCACTATAATGAATTCATGCTGACAGTGAAGTGAATTTCATTCCTTGAAGTTCAAAAACATATTATGATCTTATTGGATATAACAAATCATATTTATAGCAAATCAAAATTCTTCACCTCTAGTACTTTGCTATAAGCGTGTTTTACTGTAATCGAGATAATTGCATGCACATATTATATATTATTTTGCTTCTTTCAATATTTCAGGCTACATACCTAAGTATTTTCACATTTCCTACAGGAATAAGGGTTCTTAAGTTGTTTGGTACAAATATTTTTTTTAAGAAAAATTATATGCCTTTAGAATGAGATCTAGGTAAATTCAAGCTAAAAACAGTTGTAATTCCCATTAAAGATTTATATCATTAAGTGCACTGCAAGGAACAGTCTGGTATGCACAGGTTTAGTATCATTATTATTTACATTAAAGATTTTAGTTGTGCATATATATGGTGCTGCTTGTGACGGAAAAGTTATCTCAAGTTGATGTCACTTTGATCTGGTCCATAATCAACAAGCATGCACTTTCATATTTTTAAAACAATTAGGATATATATAATTATCAAATTTTCAGGACCTCTCTTCTTTGGGACAACAGAATATTTACATAGAAACAGAAGCCAAATTACTCATTACCAAATGGACAAATGAATGTGCAAACTATTTGCCACTTTGAGTAATTTTCCATTTGGAATTAAATTGTGTTAGCTTTTGATCCCATCTCTTTAAGGCCTGTTATATTTTATGATTTAAAGTCATAAAGATTTTTCTTTACTACAATATCTCCCAAACATAGACCATCTCATATTTTTCTCAGAATGGGTGGGTACTAACTTGTCTGTGTAATTGTTTAAATTATATTTCGTTTATAAGTGTAAAATTGTGTCGATTGAAAATCAATTAGAATTTCAATCCTGTTTTCAAAGGAAACCGTCCTGAAATATGTTCCCGGCCATGTGGCAATAGATCCGAGTTAGCATCCACATTGTGACGTCAAATGTTTTAACTGTAACGGATGAAAATCAATAATGCTGTATATATTTCTTGCCACTTACGTGTTCGCCAGTCTCAAGTCCCTACTATTATTATTGCTAACAAAATTACCGGTTCCTTTGATCTGTCACACTAGCAATTGCTACTTTTTAATAATAATAATAATGAGAGAGAGAGAGAGAGAGAGAGAGAGAGAGAGAGAGAGAGAGAGAGAGAGAGAGAGAATATTCTCAAATTAATGAACTTGTGTTGCGACAAGATTTTTACCAACACCCCTGCCCTTGTCAAGGACCAACAACTTGCTCTCAGCACATTCTGCTCTCAGTAGAGAGGACACCGTAGCCCCCGTCATTCCAGCTCCTACTATCCCTATCCTCTCCATGGCTGTTTTCATCATTATCAGTTCCTTTCGCAACACTCACGTGTCCGAGAACATGACTTCTAAAATCTTGTTCGAAGTAACCCGGGAACGTTTACGTTTTCCGCCATTTTGTTAGTGTGTAAAACTAAAATCCATTCCGTTAAAAAAGATGTTTTCCGAAAACGGTTAATTATGTTTTGTTCCTCACAGAAGAACGGAGCGAATTTCATTGTGGGTTTCCGACGATAATGAAGTTGAAGTTGAACTTATAGTGTTTTAAACCCTTGTTACAGTACGTCTGTTTTAATGACTGGGTATTCCAATAGAAATGAAAAGTAGAATGTAATTTAAAAAAAAAAAAAATTATAAAGGTATGAACTGCACGCAACACTTCACGGAGGCATGCTTTTCATGGAGCGTGAAAGTACATGTACACGCATAAAACACCTGTAACAGAGATTGGTTTGTGCCTCTGCTGGGAATCGAACCTGAAACCTCTTGCACGACAGTCCAGTGCTCTACCGATCGAGCTAAAGTGTTAACCCACTAGCCCTAGCTAGTAGGAACGCCATGTATCTAACACTACCACACAGCAAATTAACATAAACTCAAATAATTAAAGATATATTTAATCATTTGAAGATAAATTATGGCTAGCTCTCATCAATTGAATTGATGCACACTTCAATTCAGTTATTGCTCTCATCAATTCACTTGACAAGAGCTTCAATGTGGTGGAAATATTGCTCCCAAAAATTAATCTAGCGCTCAGTATAAATGATTTAATGATCCCTCTAATTCAATTGAAGATATCTTTGATATAATTAATTTACAATGCTTTTGTATAAGGACCTAAAGCGTGCATGATTTTTTTTAAAAGAGAGCTACAATTAAAGAGATCATTAATTTAATGGTGGATATGTTGAATTACAGATATCTTTAATTACAATGCTGCTCTCTCTAAAAGAATTATTGTGCGCATCAAATGAATTAATGATATCGTTAATTCAATTGAAAAGAGCAATAATTCAATTATATTGCGGGCATTAATTGAATTGATACGAGCATCAATTGCATTATTGCTTTCTTCTAGTGAATTGTAGTGCGCATCAATTCAATTCCTGATATCATCAATTCATTTGAAGAGAGCAACAATTCAATTATAGCGTGCATCAATTTGGCAGAATGATTAATGCTATCATCATTTCAATTAATTCAGAATTGAAGATATCATTAAATATTTGAAGAGATCATTAAATGAATCATTGCGCGTATCAAATGAATTGATGGCGTCTTCAAAAAATTAAAGATAGCTTCAATTATTTGAGTTTATGTTAATTTGGCACTCCAAATATATGGACTAACAACTTGTAAATTAAATTGAAGATATCTTTAATTATTTGTAGATATTAACCATTCAATAAAAGATCTCGTCAAATAATTAATGATATCCTAAATTCTGAATTATTGCAAGCATTAATTGAATTGTTGATAGCATTAATTATTTTGCTAAATTGATGAGCGCTATAATTATGATTATTCATTTATGTGCATGTGACAAGTTAGTACCTGTTTGGGCCAATGCCATAGGAGCTTCTATAAAAAAGACTATTCCATCAGCTGACAAAGACAATAAAAACAAACAGAGAAGCCCCACTAGTTGCATCAGCATGCATTCAGTATTTCTGGTGTTTGTGTGAAGTAACACACACACACACACACACACACACACACACACACACACACACAAAATGTAAATTTTACACTTTGCAGTGGTGTACAGAGATTGAGATGTTAACAGTAATTTAAGGATACAACACACCTTCTGACAAGTAAAACGTTGAAAAGTGCAGACAAAAAAGTCTGCTTTATGTTTTCGCGTTAGCAGTGTTCACTACGTCACACCTACTCATTGACACTGACACTGAAGCTACTAATATGTACTACAGACTTATGTTTTGCTGAACATTCTAACGTGACGCTAAAAATGTTTTACAAATATCGGTGAACAGTTTACAGAATTATACAAGTGATTATTAAATATAAATAATGAGGTGTAACACTGGCAACATCTGGACAATCACGATGGGTGACAAAGACAAGGAAAGCAACGGTCTTTCTCCGACGTTGCACACACTCCAGAAAACAAGAAACAAAGAGAAAACCCAAACTCTCTATCAGTTATATCCAATGTTCTGGATGATAATGCTGAGTCATGCAAGAAGGTCCCCATCACTCTTACGGTTCATGTATCAATTACCCAGGGTGCATACGGTCTTGCAGCTTTTCCTCATTATTCACCATCAATGTATGCTCTCTACCAAGTTGTTAAATACATCCGAGAAGGATATCTTAAGGATCGCAGCTGCTGTCAATCAATCTCTACATGAAGACATGACACAACCAGTAGCCATAGAAGTTGCCAAGGCAGTGGAATCTCTCCAGGAAAAGATCTAACATCTTGAATCTCAAGACTATTCCATCAAATAGACGAATTGGAACAGTATGGCCGCAGACCGCTTAGTACATGTTACTTGCATACCAGAAACCCCGAGAGAGAGTACGGCTTACCTTATTTTAAACGCCGCAACCACTTGGCAAGAAAAGTTCATATTTACATGAAAGCTTCCTGATATAGTGCAGATTCAACTTTGATAAAAATCATGGCCTCCGGGAGTAGGGTGGGGCCACAATAGGGGATCGAAATTTTATGTGCGAAAATATAGGGAAAATCTTCTCAAAAACCATTGAGCCAGAAAAGTTCATGTTTACATGGCAGCTTTCTGATATAGTGCAGATTCAATTTTGTTAAAATCATCCCCCAGATGGGTACGGTGGGGCCACCGTGGGGATCAAAGTTTTACAAGCAATATGTATAGGGAAAATCTTTGAATATGGGCCACGGTGACACAGGTGAGTGATATGGCCTATGGACCTTTTGTTAAGGTCACAGCCGAAAGTCCCATGATTTTCACCTCTAAATGTCGAGCGAAGGAGCAATCACTACATATGTTTACGCCTTAGGTTTGGCACGGCCATGGCACGAGCGGGGCTCAAACCCGTGGCCTCCCGGTTATGAAGCAAATGCTCTAACCACTGAGCTACCGCAACCGGTATATTATCACAAAGCAGATAATGGGTAATGCTACTGAATACCGCGCTGCAAATGGTCTGTTTTATTTGTCAGTCAGAGATATATTTAAATTCTATTCATTTTTTGTTTTTCCATATTTATATATTTAACATTTACTCAAACACATTTTCAACATAATTACTCAATTCATAATATTAATTTCGTGTATTTGAATTTTTAGCTCACCTGAGCTAAAAGTTCAAGTGAGCTTTTCTGATCATCCGTTGTCCGTCAATCATTTAAATTCATTTCATCAAAATTGGAGAAAATGTGTAAAGAATTGTATGAATACTGCAAACTTGTAATGGTTACATTAAAATAAAATAAAAAAAACAACCCGATGTACACTCAGAACAGAGGCGGACATAATAGAGACATTTAGTTACAAGACTGTATGTATGACGTCATCAAAATATGTGCTCTATACAGACATGGCACGTTGTTTTTACGTGTAGCTACGCGTTTTCACTGAGTAGGGAGTGACCTACACGTAAATGATAAACTTGTATGTTTACTTTTAGATTTTGCAAGTAATATCCAGTCGTTTGACCTGTAAGTGGCATGTTTCAAAACCTGATCAAATTGTGTAACAATTCTATGTATGGGTCATCCAGTGAAAAGGTTGTAGATAGATATGGGGTATAACTGTACAAGTATACTAAATCTCTCATTCGCTGTAATGGTGCCAGGTAGAAGTACTTTGTGATATTGCACATAACTAAAGTAATCTTTTGTCCACTGCTAGAATGTGAACGTGTGTGTGTTCGTTTCACTTACACGTACCAGATTTCGTGTAACTGAAGGCCTCATATTATGTACAACAGCAACACTTTCACAACATCACAATTAATAATTTGATTTAATATAGATTTATAATTATTGTTCTCATTAATTGAATTAATGTGCACTCCAACTCAATTATTGCTCATCAATTGAATTCATGAGAACACCAATGTCGTGGAAATAATGCTTGCAAACTCAATTCCATTAATTTCATTAATGCGCGCAATTATTGAATTATTGTTCTCTTCGGTTGATTTGTTTCACACAACAGTTCTGTTAATGCGTGCAATAATTCTTTTAGACGATTGTTTGTTTTACGTCCCGTCGAGGGTTTTTTTACTCATATTGAGACTTCACCAGCTGTAGGTGAAGTACCACAAATTTAGACCTATGCTTAGCGCTCATGGCCGTAGCAGTGGGGTTCTTTAACGTGCCAACGCCTACCGTGACACGGGACCTCCGTTTTTAAGGTCATATCCGAAAGACCCGTCATTCTCACTTCTAAATGCCGAGCGTTTGGCGAAGGAGCAATCACTACCTATTTTTCGTCTTAGGTTTGACGCGGCCATAGCACGAACGGGGCTCGAACTCACGACCTTCCGGTTACGAAGCGAACGCTCTAACCACTGATCTACCGCAACCGGAAGCTACTATCTAATTAGAGATAGATTCAATTCAACATATCCACGATTTAAGTAATGATTTCTTTAATTCCTTACGCGATATTGTTGTAAATAATAAAAGACATCTTTAAGTGAATTAAAAAGATTATCAAATCAATTTCTGAGAGCAACATTTCCACCACATGATTCAATTGATGCGTGCATTAATTCAATTATTGCGTGCAATAATTAAATTGAGATCTTTAGATATTCAAAGATATTTTCAATTATTTGAGTTTATGTTAATATGGCGCTCCAAAGCACTAAGCCTGATGCAAACCTACACTTACTTAAAGTGTCACAAACCCAGAAAACGACTAAGCAAACTATAACAGATATACTGACGGACTTTAAAAACGCAACATACGGTTTGTTTGAATTTATTCATTGAAAACATTACATATAAAACTTTTATTGCAAAATTTATCCAACATACATCGTATTGATTTTTAAAACCCATCTCTCGATTTTCCTGTGTTCATTGTTTGCACGTTGTGAATAGCATAGCGCGAAATTTTCAGGGCTTTTTTCAAACATGTGGAAAGGTAAGAGAGGAGTTTTTCGCAATAAAACAACTTTGTTGGTGAAAGTATAGACACCACTCACAGAAAAAATTCAAAACCAAGACTATGCAGCGCTTTAGCAATGAAATGCGCAATCAGGCACTTGGTATGCTACAAGCAGGCGTTAGTCAGAGTGAGGTTGCAAGGTGTTTTAATATCCATCCTTGTACAGTTAGTCGGTTGTTGTCACGATTCCATCTGACAGGATCCCTAAATTATCGCCCATGACCTGGTCAACCGTATGTGACAACGCCATGGCAACAAGCGTTCATACGGTAATGTCATCTGCGCAATAGGTTTACGGCCGCTGCAACCACGGTGAGACAAATCATTGGACGTCATTGAAGGCCTATTCATCCTAGAACCATTTCCAGAATTTTGAAGCGCCATGGGATCCGCTGCAGAAGACCTCATACGGGGCTACAGCTTAAACCACATCACCGATGGTACAGATTGCAATGGGCAAGGCAGCATCTGACTCAACGTCAAAATTGGTTACATGTTGTGTTCTCAGATGAGTCCAGATTTAACCTTAGCAACGCTGACGACAGATGTCGAGTTTACCGTCGTTTACATCATCGTTTTGCAAACAATTGTGTCCTCGAGCGCGACATGTTTGGAGGTGGGGGCGTCGTGATCTAGGGTGCGATTAACCACAATTTTCGGTCACAACTGGTCGTTTTAGCATAGGCAAGGAAATGGGATAATTTTCAAACAGGACAATGCGCGCGCACATATGGCAAGATTGACACAAAACGTTTTTCAAACGAACGCCATTGATGTCCTTGATTGACCCGCTATGTCCCCAGACTTGAATTTTATCGAGCAATTGTGGGACGAGCTGGGGAGACGTGTGCGCAGCCGCCAGCCTCAGCCTCAGAATCCGCAAGAATTAGAGAGAGCCTTGTTGGAGGAAGGGCAGAATATTCCTCAGAGGACCATCCGAAATGTTTGTCAATCAATGTCACGTCGCCTTCGCGCTTTTATCACTCCTAATGGAGGTCATACCCGGTACTAGTGAACAAAACCAAATCTTGGACGCACCCCTCATTGACATTCATTTCAACTGTACCTTCTTTGTGAATAAAATGATATTCAAAATCAAAAAATAGTTTTCAGTTAACATGGTTTATAATATACCACTATGAATTTGTTTATTAGATATATGAACAAATTTATGATTTATGAAATTATTAAATGTTGCGTTTTTTAAAGTCCGTCAGTATATATCACGTGATCTCCAATATTTTATTAATGTTGAAAAGCTTCACTCATCCCTTTGAATTTTACTTTTTGTTTTTCTACAAATCATTCACTTGCCTGAGATCTAATACCAATCTTTTCTTACCTGTGGCCTTGACTGAAATAGTTCGTGGTATACTTTATACATGTGTAACCGGAACCAGTATATCAGGGGCAGTAACTCAGGTGATCGAATGCCCAAAGTATCTGTACGCTGGCTAGTCAAATTTCAACCCAGATAAGGTTATTCCTGAACTATGGTCAACACATCGGAAGTAAACACCATTAAAGAGTTTATAATTCATTATGGATAATAGAGTTGATTTATATTGTATTTGATAGTAAATAACAAATAACAGAGTGTAAAGTAGTATCAAAATCGAAACAAATCAACAAAAATGGAATATCCTGAGTTTAGATTATAAATTAACTGAATAAATTTAACAAAAAGGCATCAATAATATCAGAATAATCTGCAAGGAAAGGTAAGGATATGTGACAGAGTCAAAACTGAAAAATATTTAACTATGTCCCTACTGGGCGTCCATGATACCGTAAACTTCCACAAATAGAAAGGGAACGACCTACGTTTGGACCTACATAGTGTATGCCTTTTATAGATATACGATATAAAATGATTTAACCTGAAAAATATAGTAAGTATAAACCTCCAACTGCTATCTCCAACACCCTGACACTGGACTTAGTAAGGAGAACCTAGTAAACTGATAACCTACATAATAAATTCTACTAATATCCCAGCCAAATAAATACTACAAGTCTGCTGTTAACCTTGAGGTTGTTAGCAGTTCCTAACAAAAACCCTGCTTATTTCGTGCTATTCACTGTTCATAGAATTATATACGTAGCATTTTAGTATCACGTGATCATTGTCTATATATATATCCTCGCTCGCTTTTTGATTATCTAGTCTCGCTATAGCCTGTACAGAGTAGGACGTACCACACGATACGCAGGAAAATCATGGGCGTGGGCAGGATTCAGACGACATTCTTTTACATGAAGAACCAGATATCTCAGAGGCAGATGCGATTTCTTTATTTAACACTTCTTTGACGAGAGCGGTAAAGCAGCAGAGAGTGGAGATACTTGAAGAATTGCGGAACAACAAAACAGCGGACCCGGGCCCGGAATCTGTGAACAAATAAGAGTTTGAAGATAGCGGATAGACATGGCTGGGATACAGTCAAAGAGTGTCTTGATGATCCTTTGGCTGACAGTGTAGAAGATGCCTCCAAATTACGAACCGCTGTCATGCGAGCTTCTCGCAGGAGAAACCAGGCAAAACCTTACACACGTGGATCAGATAGGGGTGGATTCAACGCTAAATCTTTTTTTTTTCCCGTGGCTTCAGCCAGAATACTGGACAATAACGCAACGACTACCAAAACCACAGAACATTCCAGCACTTCAACGATGGTTTCTATTGCAAGAGGTCAGGTCACATGATCAAGGTCTGCCCATTTAAACCAGTCATTCCTCGAGGAAAACCAGGAGATAGAGATTTCAGTATACAGTAATCAGTTTGAACAAGTTAAGTATGACATTCAAGATAAGTTTGAATTTGAAAACAGTGATCAAGTGATAAAGAATAGATTGACCACTCATTTAAAATTTTGGATGGACACATTAAATCCATCAGAATTGGTCCTTAGTACAATAAAATATGGATGTTATTCCTTTTAAAGAAGACCCTTCTTCTAAGATCCTGAAAAATAATAAATCTGCTTATGATAATGCTGAATTTGTGGTCAAAGCCATTAACGAACTGATTTGCACAGGGTGTGTTGTTGAAGTTACAGATATACCTTTTGTAGTAAATCCTTTTGACAGTATCGGTAAGTGAGAAACGGAAACAAAGGTTAGTATTAGATCTGAGACATGTGAACGAATTCGTATTGAAAGAAAACATCAAGTTCGAAGGCGTCAATGAAGCCAAACAGTATGCAAGGAAAGGGTACTATATGATAAAGTTTGATTTGCGTTCAGGTTATCATCACGTAAACATTCATCCTAATCATCAAAAATTTCTTGGATTCTCGTGGAACATAAACGGTGTTAAAAAATACTTCATTTTTACAGTTTTGCCATTTGGTTTATCTTCTGCTCGTCATATTTTTACCAAAATCGTGAGGACATTAGTTAATTACTGGAGATCTCAAAGTTTTCCTATAATAGTATATTTGGATGACGTAGGGCGTTCGTAACCAAAGAAAGATGCAATCATATATCAAAATCGGTATTATCAATACTTTTACATGCAGGATTTGCCTAACTATGAAAAATCAACATTTATTCCTACCCCAAAAATAGAATGGCTTGGTTTTATATGGAATTTACAGGAAGGTGTTATTCAGGTACCACAGGATAAGATACAAAAGATAGTAGGCAAAATAGACATTATCATTTCAAAACGTAGTGCTACAGCCAGAAATTTAGCATCAATTTTGGGGAAGATAATTTCGCGTATTCCAGCTTTCGGCAATATATGTCAATGTCGAGACATTTATGCATCAGTATGTCAGAGAATCTCTTGGGACTCTCACTTAAAACTTGGAATGTCATAGCTGAATTAGAATTTTGGTTAAAAAAATGGCAAGTCATTGCCAAACGTGGTAGTTTGTCCTATACGCAGAATTCCAGATAAAAATATTTTTTCTGACGCAAGCGCATATGCAAGTGCATATTTCTTACAAAGTAATAACTTGGAGATTGCACATAGCCTGTTTTCAGAATCTGAACAGCGAAGAAGTTCCACCTGGAGAGAACTTAGGTCAGTGCTATTTATCTTAGAAAGTTTTCAAGATATATTGACAGGAAAGCTCGTGAAAATTTACAGTGATAATCAAAATGTGATTCACATTTCTAGAGTGGGAAGTATGAAACACGATTTACAAGAATTAGCCGTAAAGATATTAAATTTGCATCATAAAACGTATTTCAGTTGAGATAGAATGGATTCCTAGAATGGAAAATACGCAAGCAGATTACTTGAGTAAAATTTTTGATCTCGATGACTGGTCAAAATATTTTTCTTATGTGTGACAAAAAATGGGGTCCAATTACGTTCGACAGATTTGCAGACGATAAAAACAAACAGGTAGAAAAATTCAATTCTAGATTTTGGGTTCCTGGTACTCACGGTGTAGATGCCTTCGCTTTTGATTGGTCATGCGAAAATAATTAAATAGTACCACCTATTACTTTCATTCCTCGTGTTATAAATCACATGACAATATGTAAAGCCATAGGGGTCTCATTATTCCAAAGTGGAAATCAGCACTGTATTAGCCAATACTGTGGAATCATGTTGATCAAAAATACCACGATTTTGTAAAAGACGTCATAGAATTCAAAAGGCCTACAAACTTTTCAAGACTGGTTCAGACAAGAAAAGCGTATTTGCGGAATCCCCATTTATTACAAATGTGTTGATTTTGAGAATTGATTGTTCAAGTCAGCTGAATTAACGTGATTAATGGGAACATGGTGTACTGGGTACATGTATTTGAATGATTCACTCGTTTCACTAAGTGCAGTTATGCAGGTTCCAGAAATGCAGTTATACATGTTACGGTGAATACAATTTTACACGTTTAGGTAAAAGCAGTTATAATATTCCAGTGAATGCAGTTATGTGCCAGTGAATGCAGTTATGTGCCAGTGAATGCAGTTATTTTCCAGTGAATGCAGTTATGTGCCAGTGAATGCAGTTATGTTCCAGTGAATGCAGTTATGTGCCAGTGAATGCAGTTATGTGCCAGTGAATGCAGTTATGTGCCAGTGAATGCAGTTATGTTCCAGTGAATGCAGTTATGTTCCAGTGAATGCAGTTATGTTCCAGTGAATGCAGTTATTTTCCAGTGAATGCAGTTATGTTCCAGTGAATGCAGTTATGTGCCAGTGTATGCAGTTATGTTCCAGTGAATGCAGTTATGTGCCAGTGAATGCAGTTATGTGCCAGTGAATGCAGTTATGTTCCAGTGAATGCAGTTATGTTCCAGTGAATGCAGTTATGTTCCAGTGAATGCAGTTATGTGCCAGTGAATGCAGTTATGTGCCAGTGAATGCAGTTATGTTCCAGTGAATGCAGTTATGTGCCAGTGAATGCAGTTATGTGCCAGTGAATGCAGTTATGTTCCAGTGAATGCAGTTATGTTCCAGTGAATGCAGTTATGTGCCAGTGAATGCAGTTATGTGCCAGTGAATGCAGTTATGTTCCAGTGAATGCAGTTATGTTCCAGTGAATGCAGTTATGATCCAGTGAATGCAGTTGTATGTTTCAGAGGAAGCAGCTTTTTCTCTTCCTGTAAACATGGTCATACATCACCGATAGTTCAGAAAATATACTCGTTATATTTAAAATAGTACAATATGGTGTCACTAGAATGATATTGAATTTTCGTTAGCCAGCAGTTTAATAAAAATGTTGCAGAAAAGATGCAGAAAAAACGGGTGAAGTGTTTCCAGCAGAAATTCCAGTATAATTGAAATGTAATCGGTTTTGGTGTTTTTATTCCTAAAATTGAGCAGTCAATACATTCTGACTTACGTGATATAATACACTCCTAAAGCATGGCAAAAAAGCAGATTGTATCCAGTCACACTGTCAGAGTTTAACAAATTTAATATTTGTGCATATATTTATATGGATATATTTTAAAAATTACAGGAAAAACAACATGGCGTAACATTGAACAATTTACAGAGGACCGACTTTCAGGACACGACGATGAGATTCTCAAGATCCTCAAAAGTAGTAAAGCAGCATCCACGAACAGTAAATACGAAATTTACTTCAAAAAATTCAAGGAATGGTGCATCAAAAACGAGTGTCCGTATTTACCAGCGAGTGTTCCGTCAGTGACCTAAGTTGATAAAAAAATTCAATTCTTACTAACGATGATGGAAGGAGCGCGGATTATTTCTCGGAAGACCAACAGTCAAGAAAGAGCCAATGACAGTTTCACATCTACAAAAAAATCGTCGAAACTTTTGGGAAGAATCATACACATTTGCCAAACATCAGATTAATCTCATCACCTTTCTCTCTCTCTCTCTCTCTCTCTCTCTCTCTCTCTCTCTCTCTCTCTCTCTCTGTTCAACAGTGTAAACAATGTTTTGATGTGTAATCATTTATAAATTGCAATTGTTTTGTTTATTTGATGTGAAATGTACCTCAATACTGTTGAAATTCAAAAAAAAAAAAGAAAAAAAAAAGATTATGTGCAATGATTTAATTTCATTTGCTGGGGGTTTACGATACAATGAGTTAGCCATTTTGAAAATGTTCAATATGAAATTTCATGATACGTTCTTGACATTAAACATGGAGAGAGCAAAGACTGACTTATATAGAAGAGGTAATGACATTACAATTTCCAAAACGGGTTTATCCACATGTCCAGTCACCTGGTTATTGAATTACATTTAGTTAGCTAACTTGGAATTCAATTCTGATCAATACATTTTCAGATCAGTATGTTATTCAAAATCCAAGAAAATGTATAAACTCTGTGAAAAGAACAAACCTATCTCATACGAGAGCGAGAGAAATCTCCTTGCAAGCTTCGACTGACATTGGATTAAATAGCAGAGACTTTTGTTTGCATAGTTTACGCAGTGGAGGCGCGACTGCTGCAGCGAATAGTGATTTACCGGACAGGCTAATTAAAGTGCACGAGAGATGGCGTTCAGATTTTTCCAAGGACGGATATATAGAAGACAATATAGATCAGAAATATGTCACTAAAAAATTGGGAATTTGATAAATAATTTTTCATATCATAAAAATTTACCCTTTGTCTCGAGGTTATAGCGAATACCATTCCCATAAGAGTTACTTGTCATTTTATACTTGGAATATAATGATTTTATATTCGGATGAACGTAGTGAGGGAGAGTAAAATGAGCGTTAAAACCTTGAATTTTCCTTGTTCTGAATAAGAGAGGAGAAACCTAAGCATGAGGTCAGTGGTTAACCAAGTGCGTAAAACGGATCAAACACAGACTTAAATACCCTGAAATTCTATTCGCTAACTTATGTCAATCAAAACCAAAGAAACTATCCTGACTTACCCAATCAGGCAATCGATAGCTTGTTCACTTGGGAAAGCTTGACAACAAGGATGACACTTTTTGTTTAAAATAAAAACATGCGAAATGTATCAACCATATCTAAACATGAAAAGTACCCAAAATAAATGACTGGCAGTAAGTAAATAAACTTCAAATGTAATAAGAAGCTGATTTAACAATCGGGGTTTGAATTAAATGCAATTCTAAATATTAAACAACAAAAAAAATCAGATCCGCCACACATGTACAATGTGTGATCAGAAGCCTCATGCACACAACCAAGAATCAATCGATCTGATTGTACAAACAAAATCGCTATGAATGAGAGCCTGTCTGCCTTACAACGGTCTTAGGCGGCGAATAAAGAAAAATACGTAATCGAATTGAATAGTATTCTTTTACTACCAGACCTGATCACAATTCATTGTACACAATTTTTTAAATGATATTTGACAGAAATAACAGAATTATGTCGTTCATATTCATAAGCAGCTATCATTCTCAATATACTCATCTCGTTGACTACTGTTTGATACTAGTGGCCGATTCAACTGGAGGGTTTGATCCAGTTGGCACTTGTCCTCTGGCAAAGGGACGGTCCCTGGTGTAGTGTCCACCGTTATTTCTTATTGTACAAACTGTAGTAAGTTCAACTCTGAACTGGAAGATACTGCCCCCCCCCCCCCCCAAAAAAAACCCACAAACAAACAAACAAAAACTAGACGCACTTTATTTGTTTCCTGTGTGTTTCTTGTAAAGGGTAGCTAAAAGTCTGGACTTCGTCGTGCTCGAAATAATTTATACAACACAAATGGAAAAATATACTGTACAAATGGAAGATATGAAATACAAATGTAAATATACAATGCAAATGAAAATTTATATAATACTGGCAAATGAAAATTGTACAGAACGAGTGAAAATTAATAAAATACAAATGGAAAGATCAAATATTGCAACGTTTGACATGCCATAGAGATGTACAAGGGTATTTTGAAATTTAAAACTTTCAAATTAATTTTAACAAATTACAAGTATGAGATTAATTTTCCCTTTTTGATCCAAGAGTTGTATTTTCTGTCCAACAAATGATGCTAATGTTAATAATAATAATATTTACTGCTTAAAGTCGGACATAACAATGAACATTAGCTATATACTATGCTAGGCATTTCCCGACCTGCACGGATATTGGCGAGGGGGTGGGTGGGGGGGGGTCATTTTGTGAAAGGAAACCGTTGTACCCACGGGAAACCCACGTGTCTGAGCAGGTGACCACCACGCTATCGATATGTTAAAATGATTATGCTTTACGGACTCGGCCTGTCCCGAGACAGATTATTTTAACTATAAGCCTAAATATGTCTTTACAAATATCTAAATACTGAACGTTTAAAACATTTATAGCATCTGACTTTTATAGACTGGTAAAATTCAGATTGCGACCATTTAAAAAAAATGGTAAAATTCAGGACCCGGTTGTATCAACGTTTAATGTGACATTAACGTCACATTAAACTCAAAATATTTAATGTGACATTAAATCCCGTTGTATCAATGATTTAATGTCAGGATTGACACATTAACGTGACATTAAATTCCACAATTTTAATGTAGGGTTGGGGGCTTCATTAAGCAGGCATTAAATATGGCGGCGAACATTATGTTTCACCGACTGGGCAGACAACGGAATGACCGAGTCTTCCGCCTTCCGCGACCGGTTTTCAATTAATGATATGAATACTGAGGAAAATCGGAGACGATACCGCTTTGGCAAGCAGTCGATAGCGATGATTGTAGAATTGCTTGACCCCATTATAGGACCTGCAACAAACAGATCTCAGGCCTTATCCACAGAATTACAGGTAAGAAATGGTAAAAGCTGTCAAAACATTTAACAAAAGGCCATTATTTATTGACAATTTTTTATACACTTAGTGACTGAGGATTATGGGTAAACAGTGTGACGTCATCTAGTGTGATATAACACAAAGTACATATAGGTGGATCAAACTCTAGTCAAAAATGTAAAAACGTGTACCGGGTAAATTACTTCCTCAAAGTAATCTGATACTCTCTATGCAATTACGTTCTACATCTATCTATGCAATTAGCATTTGCACTGACAATCTTACTTGCAAGAGTAAATATATTTACAAAAAACAATCATGCCCCCCCCCCTTTAATTCTATCCTGGAGCCGGCTTTTATATACATGTATATCATAAATACAAATTAATCAATGATATAAATCATGATATTTTCTATGGTAGATCTTCTCGTTTAAAGATAATACTACATGGATTCAATAGACACAGTGGTAAATTTCAAAGTCTTTACATTATTTGTACATAGGTTCTTATTGCGTTAAGATTCTACGCTACTGGAAGATTTCCTCAAGTACTTGGGGATACTACTGGAGTGGAGAAATCTACAGTGTCTAGAGTAGTGCGTCGAGTTTCTATTGCACTGGCGGCACTGGCACCAAGGTTTATAAAATGGCCCAATGATAGAGAATTGTCCATCACAAAGAATGAATTTTATAAAATGGCTGGGTTCCCAGGCGTCATTGGGTGCATCGATGGAACCCACATACGGATCCAGGCCCCCACGGAGAATGAGGCAGCATATGTCAACAGAAAGGGATACCATTCCATCAATGTTCAAGCCATCTGCGATCAAAGTGGTAATTTAGAATTTGTTACGATGATAATATGGTATAAACCTCAAAGATGAGCATAGAATAAACAACTGAAACTTCATGTCATCAAATTAAAAAAAAAATATAGCAAAGTTAACTTGTGGAGAGAGAAATAGAGAGAGAGAGAGAGAGAGAGAGAGAGAGAGAGAGATTGAATTTTTTTTTTTACCCCGACCCGCATTTTAAAATTAACAATTTTTATGAAAATAGTGATCAATGGAGAGGGGTGGGTGGGACTTTAGAGCCAAGGGGAGAAAATATCAAAACTGTCGAGATCATTTTCGTATGTTGAATGCTTACATTTTAAATTCTGCAGGTAAATTCACCAACATTGTTGCCAGATGGCCTGGAAGTACCCATGATAGCCACATATTTAGGATGAGCGGGGTTAAAGGGCACATAGAGGAGAAATTCCGTTCGCTGAACGATGGAATCCTTTTAGGGGATAGTGGTTACGCTTGTCAGCCCTTCTTGATGACACCGTACCTCAGGCCTTCAACACCAGCTGAGGAGAGATTTAATGCTGCACACTCAAAAACTAGGGTGACTATTGAGAGAGCATTTGGTTGGATCAAAAGACGTTTTCATGTTCTCCATAGTGAAATAAGAATGCGCCCCGAACGTGTATGCACCATAATTGGTATGGAAATTTGTGTTATACTTACTAGATATATATATTATACATTCATGTTAAATACTTGATTCTGATTGGCTAAGAAAACTTTGATAAAATATACTGTCAAACGTTGAATGATGAAAACGCACTCTAAAGTGTACAAGAACATAACAACGGGAGACATTGCTTGACAACGGGAGACATTGCTTGACAACGGGAGACATTCCAAAAAAATATCGACTGCGCGAATTTAATGCGCGTACGGTTCACTATACTTTAGCGCATTCAAGAATGTGTGTTAATCAAACGACGATATGGATAAAAAATTAATTGAAGATAAGGACCCAAACAAACAAACAAAACAAAAAAAGATCGTTCAAGTTGGTTGGTAATTTCCTCACGCAAAGAAGTTACAATGCGGAGTTTTGGAACAAAGTCAAACGAAGAGGAATTCGATAAAACCGTTTGCATGGGGGTGATTAATCAAATTATTAATTAAAAAATTCGCCTCGGTCAACAATAGTTTTCTCGGGGTGACAATTTCCAATGCAACCCTCTCTCGCGTGCATCATTTATATAATATATATATATATATATATATATATATATATATATATAAAGCACAGAAAATTCACTATTTGGATACCTACTTCCGCCTCGACCCAGGATTGAACTCACGGCCTGTGGAACCAATTCTCCTGGCTATCTATCTAGGCAAGTCAAAAAACTTGCTTTCGATATCGATGGAATTCTCGCTCCGCTGTCACACACTACTCGGCCATTGAGAATGGAAATGGGATACAGTTATTAAACGTACATTTGAGAGGATCATCCAAACTGTAGATACACATTGCTTTAGAAATTTATATATATAGCACTGAAATAGCAATGAACTCTTAAATGTACATAACTATATATATATATATATATATATATATATATATATATATATATATGCATTTCAGGGTTTTTTTTCAACAAGTTTGGGTCAAATCTCGTAACACATAAGTTCCATCAATAATTGTACACAACCTCCCTTTAGAGAAAAAAAAATAACAAAGCACCAAAATTGATTTGTAAATTCATTTTCTGACCATCCCTCTATATGTGTGCTTGACCTGACCAATTTTTAACAAATTGCATATTAAGCTGAAATGGAGTGTGCAGATTTTTCTAAATCATTCATATCATGTCCATATATATAAAGTACATTAATTAGAAATATTTGACATCATAATGAACTCGTAGTGCGACTGATTTGGCTAATTACATAATTAACAAAGAATCTCTTTCTCTCTCCCTCTCTCTCTCTTTCCCCCGCTTGTAACATTTTCACACACTTCTCATACGTAATACACATAATTTACTTTGATTTTAAAATCTACCGATGAGCCCAAAGGGCAAAAACGCTATAAATAAAAGTTTGAGCATTGGATTTAATCAATCCCGATACCAAGAAAAATAATTTTCATGTGTACTTAATCATCGTTAGAATTATTTATTTCTATGTATTACCTATCACCATGGACTTTTTTGTGCAATTATATATATATATATATATATATATATATATATATATATATATATGAACTCATCAAATATGACTTTTGTTATTCACTAATGCTTAAATATTCTAGGAGCCTGTGCAGTTGTGCATAATATTGCAATCATGCAACGTGAACCTGTGCTTGACGAGGACCTGGTTATTCCTGACAGAAACGTCCCAGGGACGTACAATGGACCGGAGAACGGAAAGAACATTAGAAGCTACATCACCAGGAACAGCTTTTAACCATGCCACTGAGATAGATCTATGTAGCTGCATATCATTAAACATGGTTATGTTTTGATGAAACATATTTAGTAATATTATTATAATAGGATGGGATGATATATATGGCTTACACTTATTTAATATTTTGACTTTGGTATATTGAATCTGTATTTTCCATCTAGATGATTTATCATTTGGAATCTAAACTGGACTAGTATTTAAAAAAATAATTTACGTGTTCCTGAATAAATGTATCTATCGATCTTCCAATCTAATTAAACTTAGATTTGCTCACACACTATCTCTAGGATCTAATTCCAATAGATTAATTAATTTTCACTTGTCATATTTAATTCAAGTTGAAGTTTTTTGTTCATGAGTTGGTAGTAAAGTGTCTGTTCCTTGAGCTTCTTCTTCTGTTCAACGAGGACCTCATACTGCATACGGGTGACGTCTTCGGGCTTTATCTTCTTCGGATGATCGGTAGTAGGCCTCTCGGTACTTGCTCTTTTCGATGACGATGTTTCTGACCTGGGACATAAACATAGAAAATACAGTAATATATGCATACCCATGCATTGAGAGAGAGAGAGCGAGAGAGAGAGAGAGCGTGCGTGTGTGTGTGCGCGCGCCCTTTTTTATTTTCTGGTTATGACACGTTTAAGGCAGTCTGACTTGAGTCGGACTCTATTCACTTGCTATTCGAAGTGTCTGTAAGAAACATGTGTTGAGATTAACAGGAGATAGATTGTACCTTTGGGCAGTAGGCGCTGGCTCTCCCAAACTCAGAGCAGAGACTGCATTAGTCGCCGAACAACGTGATGGATCTGGATTGTTGATGGTGGGAGCCTGGTTTAAGTCCTCAACTGCAACCTCTTCAACTTGAAGGCCTATCGGTGTGGCTTCTCTCTCATTCTGGGATAGATTTGTTTATTTGTTTGTTTATAGCCGCCTGAGCAATTTTTCAGCTATCCGGCGGCCGTGACAGGGCTGCAAATTTAGGCCTATGCTCGGCACTCAGGGCCTTTGAGCAGGGAGGGATCTTTATCGTGCCACACCTACTGCGACACGGGACCTCGGTTTATACGGTCTCATCCGAAAGACCTTCTGGGATAGAAGTAGGTCAGCCAAAATCGACACGGTATTAGGTGATCCTACATGTCCCTGCTCCATGTTTCCTTCATCTAAACAAAATTTATTCACATCACTTGTTTGGTGATACATGTAGTAATTAAAAGTTTAAATTTGAATGATTATTACTATTATTTTGGTGCAATTCTTGTTTTTCGGGCTTTTATTTCAGCCCCCCCCCCCCTTTTCACAAAAAAAAAAAAGAATCCTGGATCCGCATATAATATCTAGAGGTATGCACTGCGTGCTGTGTACGTCCCTTTCATCGATGCGCAGTAGATCTAGGCATTTTGTTTAGAGCAGATGTACAAATTTATTTTACAGTCCCTTTTCTCCATGAATGCTTTGTATATCGTCCTTATTTATTTTAAATAGCTGAAATTTTCCCATGACGGCTCTAAAAAATGTTCATTTACATGTACTTCAAACCACTCATTATTATCCGCCACTGAAAAGATTCTACTTCATGAAGGCGTTTAGATCGTGACGTCATTTTCATTCACCATGAATTCAAGGAACATGAATGAAGCTTTCGATGGATGGTTTTGCATACAGTTTGAAGCATTCGACTTACGAGACACTGAACATTGAAGAACTTAGTGAACTCAATTCGTTTTGAAAACAGGTGACTGTTAATCTATCGATAAAAGGGATATAATCGAGGTAAGAGCTCATATAACCCCCCCCCCCCCCTTTCATGTAAACAGTGCTTATTAATTTTAAGAAGAAAAAAATGGTGTTTGCATTTGTAACTTATATATTTTACCTAGTGCTTGAGTCTCAAACCCGTCTGCGATTCCATGGAAACTTGGCGAGTCTTTGTAGATGTCCACTATTTTCTCAGACACGGAAGACATTGGTGCTGGACAAGGTCCTCCCCCAGTCTTTCTTTGAGAAATCTTTCGTGCACTGAATTCTCTTTTCGCCGTCGTATGCATGTTTACCCATTTAGTTCTTACTTCTTTCACACTTCTATTGGCCACCCCCAAAGAGTTTATCTGAGTGGTGATTTCATCCCATACCTTTTTCTTTTTATCGTTGGTCATGTTGTCAAATTTAATGAAACGTTGATACAACCATTTAAAAAAAAAAATTCTACGGCCTAGTAAAAATGTCACAGTCTCTTTGTATGCTGAATCTAACAATGAGCAGACAAATATGCCAGTTTTTGGTATGTAATTCTTGGAATGAGAAACGAAAATTGATTTTCTAAAAATGAATTCTTTAACTTGTTTGGAAGTATATTTTTAAAATGCTCGTCATCATGCACATATTTGCACAATGCACCTGTTCCATTGTTAGATTCGTAAATAAGCATCGCTTCACTGAGTTCAGTACATATATTATGATTATGTGTAAATGCAGACATTTCTGGAAAACTTGTACAAGGTAGGTACCCTAAGGCGATGTGTTACGAACCGTACACATGTACGTACGTGGGTTTTGTTTGGGGTTTGTTTGTTTTATGATTTTTGTTTGCTTGGGGTTGTTGGTTTTTTGGTGGGGGGGGGGGGGGGGGGGGGCTTTTTTTTTTATTTTTTTTTTTATTTTTTATTGTTTGGTTGGGTTTTTTTTTTCTTCACTTTCACATGTCTCATAGTAATAATATTTACACATGCAGGGACTTTATTCGACATTATTCCCCCGTCAATCGCGGTCTATGGATTTGCAGATGATCACATTGCAAATAAAAGGTTTAGACCTGCGTCTATTCACAACGAAATCGAAGCAATTAAAGAACTGGAAAACTGTGCAGGCATCATTAATGACTGGATGAATTCAAATAAACTGAAAATAGACACATCAAAAACAGAATTCATAATATTTGGCAGTAGGAAGCAACTGGACAGATGCAACACGAAACTTATAAATAAATGGCGATAAAATTAAATCGGAACATTGTATACGATACTTAGGAGCATATTTAGATGAAACTCTAAATTTTAAGGAACACATCAAAAGAAAATGCCGCACAGCAATGATCAATTTTCTCAGAATTAAAAGTATATGTAAATATTTGACAAAAGAGGAAACAGAAATTTTGGTTTTATCATTAGTTATTTCTCATTTGGACTACTGCAATGTGATTTTATATGGAACAGCACAGAGTGAAATAGGAAAGATGCAACGTATTCAAAACATGAGCGCGAAACTTGTATTGAATCGTAAGAAATTTGATAGTTCTAGGGAAGCTCTCTATGACTTACATTGGTTACCCATCAAATGCAGAATACAATTCAAATTGTTGACTTTTATGTATAACTGTTCTGTTGGCGAAGCACCGTCATATTTAACCGAACTTTTAACGAAACATGTGCCAATTCAAACGTTACGCTCCGCTCAATATTCTTACGGCTGCTACAACGTTCCTTTTAATAGACACAAGATGTTCAGTGACAGAAGCTTCGGAACCGTTGGTCCTCGACTTTGGAACGATCTACCTCTAGAGATAAAACAGTCGAAATCACTGAACAGTTTTAAGGCGAAATTGAAAACTCATTTATTTAGAAACTTTTAATATACAATTAAAAAAAAATATTTAAAAACCAGTTTAGTATCGTACTAGACATTGATTCAGTTTTGTAGAATGTATGTATTTGTAAGTTTTATATACTTATTTACTTACCTATCTTATGCTTCTACTATTACCTTTTATGCATATCGTCTCTTTTACTATTTTATTGTACAACGCCAGTGAATACATGTATGTAAAATTTGGCGTTTTAATCGAATAAACTAGTTTCAGTTTCAGTTTTAATATTTATATTATTTTTCTATCAATATATACATAAAACCGGATGACGTTCAGATAAGTAGTTCATTACCGCAATAAACCAGTCTTGCAACGTGCGAAATATTTATTGGACAATTCAATGAACTTTCTTTACAAAAAATTTCCCGCGCTTACGTCAGGCTAGGATGGTTGCAGCGGGAGCGTGTGAAGAGCAGAGGGCGTTATAAAAACGAAAGGATGGCGTATGGATTTGGACACCATCCTTATGTGTTAGCTTAGGGTACTTTACAACTTGACCCCACGGAGTACTCAAAAGTATAGCTTACCTGTTTTTGACATTGTACATACACAGTTTCAGTCACACACACACACATATAGTCACACACACACACACGTGTTTGTGTGTGTGTGAACTTGGGGTTAAACCTGAACGCAGTTATGGTGAAAGGCTAGTCAAAAGTTTCATTACGTGCTAAATGCCTCTATGGGAGGTAAATTTTGACATTTGTATCCTGTCAATTGTAACTATTTTTGTTAACCCCCCCCCCCCCTTCCACTTCAAAAATGGGGACTTTTACTTTGCACCTGACGTGGTTGTCAAAATGTTGTCAACTTTTTTTACTGGTTTCCATTAGTAGGTGACCCCTAAGAATTAGAGATCAAAGATCATTCTACTTTGAACAAGGGGACGATATTGTCGGATCTATATCTCAGACTTGTTAGCTCCCATGAGCTGAAAAGTTCAAATGAACTTTTTTGATCACTGTTGTACGTCGTCCATTCATTTTGACCATCTTCTGTAAATTTTTCACATATTCAACTTCTTCAGAACCACTGGGCCAATTTCAACCAAACTTTGCAAAAGCATACTTGGGCAAAGGAAATTCAGTTTTGTTCAGATGAGGGGCAATGCCCTGATTCAAGGGGAAATAATAGGAAAAATACAGCCATATTTTAAAAATCTTCTCCAGAACCACTGTATCAATTTCAATCAAACTTTGTGCAAATCATACTTGGGTGAAGGAAATTCAAGTTGTTCAAATGAAGGAACCTTTAAAGGGGAGATAATAGCAAAATGCAAAATTAGGGTGGGTGTCATTTAAAAGTCGTATCAAGAACCACTGGGCCTGAAAAGTTGAAATTTACTTCAAAGCTTCCTGACATAGTGCATATTCTAGTTTGTTAAAACCATGGCCCCTAGGGGTAGGGTGGGACAACAATAGGGGATCAAAGTTTTACATGCGAAAATGTAGGAATTTATTTTCAAGAACCAGTGAGACAGAAAAGCTCAAATTTACATGGCAAATTTCTGATATATTGCAGATTCAGGTTTGTTAAAATCATGGCCTCCGGGTGGGGCCACAATAGGGGATCAAAGTTTTACATGTGAATATATTGGGACTAAAATCTTTAAATGTGGGCCAGACTGATTGTAGTGAGCTATGTGGACCATGGGCCTCTTGTTACACTAGTTCCCTTGAAGAAGTAGATGCCCTCTACTGAATTTGAGATCACAGGGTTAAAGGTCAAGAGTCCATCTATTCTGGACATAGGAAGACATTTCTGAAATAAATTTCAATTTTGAAAATACAAGTAAACAAAGACATGGTCTGTGACACTTTATACCAGCATAATATCATTTCATTGATTAATATTAACAGAGCTCACATCGGACCAGAATTTTGTATTGCATCCTGATGTGTCGACTCATTTAGAATGAAGTGTTTGTTGTATATTTGATATAAGGTAGATGTATTGAATTTCATGTCAGATTAAATTTATCATTTTCATGTCTAGGTAAAAACAATGAAATTAAACTCCAACACGTATTATTGTTTCAGAAAATATTTATTTTAATGTTAAATATATATATATGTAGCTGTTATTTGTCACATGTTTTGTCAGTACCGTAATCATCACCACCGATTTTCTTATGAGGAGATGCACCAGCACTTTGTCATATCAATATATAGTTAATCAACTCATCACTAAAATACACAGGTGTAATAAATTAGGTCAGTGTAAAAATGACTGCTATCAAAACAGAGTAGTCCATTTAGGATTGGAAGTGTGGATATATGTGGCAAAGAGCAGTTGAAGTTAACCGCTCATGTAGATAGGGTGTCTAATGTGCTGCTGAGATGAGACACTTCTGAGGCATACCTAGATCCACGAGTACTTTGTCAGTATCCACACCCTTCTTCAGCTGACCTGATACTTGAACTGCATACAACACTGGGAATTTGTTTTTCCCCATATATTTCAGTTTACTGATATTTTCAAAACCTGGGCCCTTTGTGTTTAAACTCAGCTAATAGCTTTCAAAATATAAGATGACTACTAATCTAAAATTGTGAATCAAAAACACCCCTGATGTATTTTTCAGTTAGTAGATGATCAGCTATGTCAGAGTCGGTGGGAGAAGAGAGGGAATCATCCCCACAGGGACTGCGAGGTAAGATGAACTATGGAGTAGGTGTCTACAATGTAGAATGCACACAAATACACAGGTAAATACAGATTTAACAATACAGACTACACACAAACACAATACATAACACACACACACACACACACACACACACAAATACACAGGTAAATACACATTTAACAATACAGACTACACACAAACACAACACATAATACACACACACACACACAAATACACACACACACACACACACACACACACAAATACACAGGTAAATACACATTTAACAATACAGACTACACACAAATGCAACACATAACACACACACACACAAATACACACACATACACAGGTAAATACACATTTAACAATACAAACTACACACAAACACAATACAGAATACACACACACACACACAAAGACACATTTTACAATACAGACTACACACACACACACACAAATACACATTTTACAATACAGACTACACACACACACACAAAAACACATTTTACAATACAGACCACACACACACACACACAAATACACACACACATACACATTTTACAATACAGACTACACACACACAAACACACACACACACACACAAATACACACACACACACACACAAATACACACACACACACAAATACACATTTTACAATACAGACTACATACAAACAGAATACACACACACAAATACACACACACACAAATACACACAAATACACATTTTACAATACAGAATACAAATGCACACAAAGGTAAATACACATTACACAGTTGCTAAGTACTTTGGTACTAGCACGAATTACGGATAAAAAGTTGCTGTGATAAAATTAAGAAATTCATTTCAAAATTAAGGATTATCTCAATCATGCATAGCTCTGATCCTTTGCCGGATATGGTTCCACTATTTGGTATTTTTGGTTCTTTCAGCTCTTCCAAGTTCGTTCTTATTTCGGATTTCCAACATTTTGTACTTAAGCATCAGTGAAGAGATTTTATTTGTCAAAATGTGCATCTGGTGCATCAAACTTTTACCGTTTACATTTTATATTTAACAATACATAATACATACTAACACGCAGGTAAATACTCGTTTAACAATACAGAATATACTATTAGATACACACTAAGATTACATATACAAAACAAAATGCAATGCAAATAAACAGTATGGAATATATATAATACAGAACACATATATCTTATACAGATGAAATGTATAGAGTACAAAATACCTCTGTAGTATATAGGGCTATATGGATCATGAATATCAGGAGAGCTCAGTGGTCAGAGACCCTGACTATTAGGGGTGAATCAATATATTGAAACGCACCGTTATAAAGTTACCTGGTGATCTATGATACAGATGCAAGCCTGTTTTTCAATATGAAGTCAATTTTGAAGTGCGGGTTTTTACATCAGGATTGGTGTTCGGTAATTGCATTAAAATGGCGAAGAAGAAAAGTATAAAGTTTGGGAATACTTAGATAAACAGATTAAGGTGCATACAACAGGTAATGCAAAATTTTCCTGTAATTCAATCTTGTTTTTTAAAGCACATGACTTTTTTACTATGTTAAACTGCATCTATAAATTTTAAAAAGAGATCTGACCTGTAGAATTTTTTTTCATAAATGTCACAAATTCAGTCTTGAACGCCCTCAGTTAAATTTATTAGTTTTCATTAAAGTACACGTTTTGAAAAATAAATTGGGAAGAAAATGTAGAATTTATTGAACAAATTTATTAACAAGCGGTAAATGAAATATAGAAAGAAATAAAATTATAATTAGTCACAAATTAATTTTTGTTATTATTTAATCACATTTGAGAATAGGTATGAAGGTCAAATGTGCAAGCTATTTGCCATACTTAGTACAGTATAAAAAAAGAATCTATAATTTAATTTTAAACAAATGACATTTCAAGACATATAGATTCATCAATAAAAATATTACAAAAATTCAACCTAGGGATTTCATTTAAACAGACATTTTTCTACTCCACACACCCCCCCCCCCCCCCCCCCCCTTTCGATCAGAGAGAAATTGTTTAATTCTATGCCAATGTATTGCTTTAAATATCGTTCCTTATTTTACTTTTCATATTTATTTGAACTGAGCATTCATCAGTTTATTTGTACCTACTCCCTATGCCCCCCCCCCCCCCCCCCCTTCTCTCTAAGTTTTTTTTAAATCAACCTGTGAAAAGGACAACACCCCCTCCCACTTATATCCATATTTCATATTCAAAAATAAGTTTTGCATGTAGCATGTAAGCTCACTATATTGTCTGTGGATACATATATTGGTGAATGTTATATGAATGTAAAAAACTATGACATACATGTGAGTCATTTATAAGTTCTTTAATGACACATGCATTTCCATATTGTGTTTCTTTCACCATGTGTATGAGGTGAAGCGGACATTTACATACTTGGCAAAACATTTGTTTGGCTAGGTAGATTCACTGTGGGTTTTTTTTTATTTAATCACAATGACTCGTGGTTTGGTTGCCTAATTCAATGATTCTCACCCCCTCACCCCAATCTTTACTTGCATTTGTGTCATGTCCGATCCCTCCACTTTACTTCCAATGTCTGTATATTTATCAGTAACACGTTCAGGATCAGTCGGCCAGTTTCGATATCAATATCAGACAGATATCAGACGATAATAGTGCATAAGTATGATCTTGAATTTCCAAACCCCTCGCTTTTTTTCAAATGTAACCATTTCACTTAGTCTCTTGCACTCCACATTGACGTCATCTGTATAGCCTAGTACTCGAGGCCTTCCGTTTGCATTTGGAAGGCTTCGGTACTAGCCTATCCACTGTATTATTTGTTGCTACAGACTCTTGCTACAAGCGCTTCAATACTATGTTGGTTGATTTTTGAATTACACAAAGTGCTTCCAAAATGATAGATTTTCGGATACTGTTGCGTACTACCTCAAAAGTAATAAAACTGCAGCCTGATAGTTACACCATCAGGAGGTACAACTCGCTCGTGCCATGGCCGCGTCAAACCTAAGACGAAAAATAGGTAGTGATTGCTCCTTCGCCATACGCTCGGCATTTAGAAGTGAGAATCACGGGTCTTTCGGATATGACCTTAAAAACGGAGGTCCCGTGTCATGGTAGGCGTTGGCATGTTAAAGAACCCTCACTGCTACGTCCCTAAGCGCTAAGCATAGGTCTAAATTTGTGGTACTTCACCTACAGCTGGTGACGTCTCAATATGAGTGAAAAATTCTCGACGGGGCGTAAAACAAACAAATAAATAAATAAACAGGAGGTACAACTAACTTATGTGATCACCTACTCTGTCACCATAAATAAATCTGGAGGTACAACCAATTCAGAGTGCCTGAAATACTTACCAAGTCCTATACAAGAGCAACAAGTCTGTCAATAGAGGTGACAGAGAAACTGCTTCACTACAGTTTGGTCAAGCTACTTTTTAATTAGAGTACAGGAACATAAAAAATGTCTTTTTTTTAATGTCACTTGAGTCACTCAAGTGACCTATTGATGTTGATCCGTCACCCATTAACAATTTCACATTTTTAACTTCTTCAAAACTACAAGGCCATTTGTTAGCATATTTGGTGTGAAACATCCCTAACCTAAGAGAAATATGAGTTGTGAAATTAATGACCTTAACACCTGAGGGTCCTCAAGCCAGAGGCAGGGCCAAATATGCTTAAAAAAGGCTATATTTTCTTCTCTACTCCCACATATGTGGGAGAAAAACTAAATGCAAGATTATGATGCCCATGAAGCCCTTTCAAAATTATGAAATTCATGGTCTCTGGATTAGGAGTTCAGGCTGAGAGTGGTGCTATTATGGCCATATCGTAACAATTTACGAAATCTTACAAAATCTTCTTTACTTCTATATATATTTTAGAGAAAAACTATATCTATGATAATGATGTTCATGAACCTCTCTACCTAAATTGTAAAATTCATGACCCCTGGGTCATTAGTCCAGGCCCTAGGGTGGGGGCAATATGACAATGCAGTAAAAATTTATTAAATCATAGCAAATCGTCTTCTCTGCTTTATCACATATTCGAAAAAAAAATAAATGCATGATTATGATGTCCATGAATTTTCCTACTTAAATTGTGAAATCCATAATCCTGGGTCAGGGGTTCAAGCCCTTGTGCAGGGCTAGTATGGTCACATAATGAATATGTATAAAAATAATTAGGGAATTTTAAAATGATTTATATGGTTCAAACTTCCATTTTTTTTCTTCTGGAAATGAATAGGAATTGTGTGCATTTTGACAGATCATAAACATGTGCACAGAAGACTCCATATTGAGGAATATGAGACTACCTGTATGGGCTATGATATTCAGGTGACCATTAAGGCCCATGGGCCTTTCATTTTCTCTTTGATGTGCAGGCTTCTACTCAAAACTACAGGAGATATTGTTTCAGCAACAAAGGCCTATTTAAGTCCTGATTATATAAATGTGTTAGTCTTATTGAAGAAGAACATGAAAGTTTGAAAAGCTGATTTAGTATTCATTATGAGGCATTCTAAGATCTACTAGTGTAAGTTCTGATTCTTTTTCTCTGCAGTTTTGGTAATTTACATATCATTTTGTGTTGAAATTATGCCAGCATTACACACCACTACTGACTATTATATAGCATATATGGAATACTCTGGGAGTTTTTTATTTCGAGTTCCCTGTATATGTTTTGCATTTGTATATATTATTAAACATAAATGTTAACGGTAAACTGTCGATTCAACTTTATGACAAACGGGAAGTCTATAGCTTTTCCATTGTCAATTTCCCATATTATGTAGCAGTACTCCATTATCCTCTGCATTTGGTGTTTATGTCTCTCAGCTGATTCAGTGCTATCGAGAACATGTTTTGCATATGATCAATTATTAAATCAAGGCAAGTTACTGACACCTGAGTTGATGTTACAGGAGTTTCTTGTTTGAAGTCATAAATTCTATGATCATTATAAATTACAACCTGTTAGGTTGAATGCTGTCTGATGTTTCATACTAATTGTACATTATACATACTGATTTTGATTACAAATTACTCTTTTTACTGATCAAGATATAGGGCTCAGAGCTGGTGTGACCAGTGGACAGAGGGTGCTTACTCCTCCTAGGCACCTGATCCCATCTCTGGCTTTAACTTAAAATATTGACTACTTATATCTAAGATTTATCTTGCACTATTGTTTCAAAAACTGCTAGTTAATAAAAAAAAAACAACAATAAATGCCAACATATTCAGATATTTTTATATATTTAAGAAAATTATTTCAGGTGTTAGTTAGATTCGAAATTCAGACTTGAAGTCTATTCGCAATTTATGATCTGGAGGTCAGAGGTGTCCAGATATAGGTGAAATGATGGTTAATTGATTTTGTATTATTAGAAAGGTCTTGGGAGAAATTTAGTGATTGCTATTGGATGGGGTGTGGTGATGAAGTACAAAAAAAGAAGCTGAAGATTAATAGTCATGGAAAGTCAAAAGAAAAATGGGGAAGTTTTACCTATAGTTCATACCATGAAATTTTAAATTTGTATTTATGTAAGGTAGCATTTGAAAAAGTGGTGCATTATCAATTGAACAATTTTAACTTCTTGATACCTGTCCAGTTCTTTTCAAATTTGATGTGAATCATCTATGGGACAAGGGAGTATAAATTGTAAATTTTGGGACTCTTGCACCCCCGGAGCCTTAGAGGATGGGCAAAAACTGCCAAATATTGGCCAGTCTTAAAAATTTTCTTTACAACTGAACATCTATAAGAAAAACTAAATGTATAGTTATGTAGAACAGGAAGGCATCTCTACATGTTCCAACATGGTAAATTTCAGGATTCCAGCTGGGTTACAGGTTTTCACTACAGGCTAGGACCAAATTTAGTATACATTGAACACGCAAGGGGAATAATGCAAATATTATAAAAGCAACGTATATATGACTGTTTAAATAACATGTCCTTTAATACTATAAATACTAAATTGAAATTGAATGGATATTTAGAGAGTATATTGGTAGCCCTTTACACAATTTGTAAATTTTGGTAGGGATTTTAGAACCAGGATGGGGGCAAAATGGTCAAAGTGATTAAAAGTCGTTATCATTTAAAAGACTTTTAATTTTGTTGATACTATATAAAAATCAAATGCATATTTAAGAAAAACAGAAAGGGATTTACCAAAATTTTGAATTTGCAACCCCCAAGTTCTGACTGTATGTGGGTATCTAAATTAGTTGTATAGTGTTTGTTATTATAACATATATATTGTGTAAAATCTTTCATCAACAATGGTACTTTCGGGGACATTGCGTTTTATACTGCTGCTAGAGTTAGCTTAGATATGCAGAACAGGAAAATTATTATAAATTTCATAGCCCTTGGGTCTACTGATACTTTAAACTAATACTCGGGTAACCAATAAGGCCTGTGTACCTTTTATTGGTGATCATTGATTAATTTTGAATTATCTTGATGTAATTGAAGTGAGCAAAATGGGGTTGAAAGATTCTGCAAAACGTATACAAAAACAGTCATCAATGGTATCGCACAAACAATTAAAGACTGAAGATTTGCCAGATACACCAGGGACTTCAACAGATGAAAACTTCAGCCTAATAAAATCAAAGTCTGCTGCAGGTAAGTAAGTTAATATCGCCCTATTCTTAACTCTTGAGTAACAAAGACTTGTGTATTCTTTTTTAGATTAGATTAGTCTGTGTAAAAGTTGTATTTTGCCTGTTACTCTCTTGCTGCATTTTGAATATCCTTTCAAAATCCGAATGGCTTTTTTTCATTCAAACTTGTCACAAACCATTGGGATTTCAAGCTTGAAATGATGATGAAATAAGGTGGGGTGTTAGGGAAATCTACATAATTGTGATTCGTTGGGGATCATGCTGTGCAACAACACTCTGACCAGTGACCATGTTTTCATAGGAATTGCACCGCTGAGCAGTAACTTTGTTTTCATAGGAATTGTACCGCTGACCAGTGACCTTGTGTGTGACTGGTCATGCTGTTCTAGTTGTTAGGCACTTATCACAACCAGGAGGTATCCAGTGATACAGTTTGGATGTATACCAGGTGATAAGGCTAAACATTGTAGCCTTTTTCATACTGCAAAAACACAATTTAAACCACTGACCAGCTGATCATTGGTATCTTGTGAAACTTAAAATGTTTGAAATTGGTAGTCACTTTTTCTTCATCAAGCACTGAACGTAAGGAGTGAAAGTAACTGGCTTTTAAGAATGAAGAATTCAATGTTTGATTTATTGCCTCAATATCTGTTCAATATTGTTTCTTAAAATCAGGTTCAGTAAAATACATTGGGCTTGACCTGTACTTATCATTTTCATACCTCAAGTCTGACAAAAACAATAATATTGCATTAATTTCAGTAAATTGAAATGTACATCCACTTGTATGTATTTCAGGAAGAACAATAAAAAAACATGTTCTACAAATGGACAGCCCAGGGTCAGTTAAAGTTCCAAAACTGGATGAATATTATGGGGCAGGTAAGTGGGAATAGAAGTATAACTCAGTATAACGAACTCCTGGGCACCTTCTCATTTACTTTGCTATACCTTTATTCATTATAGCTGTGTAATAAATTCATGAAAACATTTAGTAAACATAGTTTTGATTTTTTAACTTGTTTTGCATTTGTATATATTATTAAACATAAATGTTAACGGTAAACTGTCGATTCAACTTTATGACAAACGGGAAGTCTATAGCTTTTCCATTGTCAATTTCCCATATTATGTAGCAGTACTCCATTATCCTCTGCATTTGGTGTTTATGTCTCTCAGCTGATTCAGTGCTATCGAGAACATGTTTTGCATATGATCAATTATTAAATCAAGGCAAGTTACTGACACCTGAGTTGATGTTACAGGAGTTTCTTGTTTGAAGTCATAAATTCTATGATCATTATAAATTACAACCTGTTAGGTTGAATGCTGTCTGATGTTTCATACTAATTGTACATTATACATACTGATTTTGATTACAAATTACTCTTTTTACTGATCAAGATATAGGGCTCAGAGCTGGTGTGACCAGTGGACAGAGGGTGCTTACTCCTCCTAGGCACCTGATCCCATCTCTGGCTTTAACTTAAAATATTGACTACTTATATCTAAGATTTATCTTGCACTATTGTTTCAAAAACTGCTAGTTAATAAAAAAAAAACAACAATAAATGCCAACATATTCAGATATTTTTATATATTTAAGAAAATTATTTCAGGTGTTAGTTAGATTCGAAATTCAGACTTGAAGTCTATTCGCAATTTATGATCTGGAGGTCAGAGGTGTCCAGATATAGGTGAAATGATGGTTAATTGATTTTGTATTATTAGAAAGGTCTTGGGAGAAATTTAGTGATTGCTATTGGATGGGGTGTGGTGATGAAGTACAAAAAAAGAAGCTGAAGATTAATAGTCATGGAAAGTCAAAAGAAAAATGGGGAAGTTTTACCTATAGTTCATACCATGAAATTTTAAATTTGTATTTATGTAAGGTAGCATTTGAAAAAGTGGTGCATTATCAATTGAACAATTTTAACTTCTTGATACCTGTCCAGTTCTTTTCAAATTTGATGTGAATCATCTATGGGACAAGGGAGTATAAATTGTAAATTTTGGGACTCTTGCACCCCCGGAGCCTTAGAGGATGGGCAAAAACTGCCAAATATTGGCCAGTCTTAAAAATTTTCTTTACAACTGAACATCTATAAGAAAAACTAAATGTATAGTTATGTAGAACAGGAAGGCATCTCTACATGTTCCAACATGGTAAATTTCAGGATTCCAGCTGGGTTACAGGTTTTCACTACAGGCTAGGACCAAATTTAGTATACATTGAACACGCAAGGGGAATAATGCAAATATTATAAAAGCAACGTATATATGACTGTTTAAATAACATGTCCTTTAATACTATAAATACTAAATTGAAATTGAATGGATATTTAGAGAGTATATTGGTAGCCCTTTACACAATTTGTAAATTTTGGTAGGGATTTTAGAACCAGGATGGGGGCAAAATGGTCAAAGTGATTAAAAGTCGTTATCATTTAAAAGACTTTTAATTTTGTTGATACTATATAAAAATCAAATGCATATTTAAGAAAAACAGAAAGGGATTTACCAAAATTTTGAATTTGCAACCCCCAAGTTCTGACTGTATGTGGGTATCTAAATTAGTTGTATAGTGTTTGTTATTATAACATATATATTGTGTAAAATCTTTCATCAACAATGGTACTTTCGGGGACATTGCGTTTTATACTGCTGCTAGAGTTAGCTTAGATATGCAGAACAGGAAAATTATTATAAATTTCATAGCCCTTGGGTCTACTGATACTTTAAACTAATACTCGGGTAACCAATAAGGCCTGTGTACCTTTTATTGGTGATCATTGATTAATTTTGAATTATCTTGATGTAATTGAAGTGAGCAAAATGGGGTTGAAAGATTCTGCAAAACGTATACAAAAACAGTCATCAATGGTATCGCACAAACAATTAAAGACTGAAGATTTGCCAGATACACCAGGGACTTCAACAGATGAAAACTTCAGCCTAATAAAATCAAAGTCTGCTGCAGGTAAGTAAGTTAATATCGCCCTATTCTTAACTCTTGAGTAACAAAGACTTGTGTATTCTTTTTTAGATTAGATTAGTCTGTGTAAAAGTTGTATTTTGCCTGTTACTCTCTTGCTGCATTTTGAATATCCTTTCAAAATCCGAATGGCTTTTTTTCATTCAAACTTGTCACAAACCATTGGGATTTCAAGCTTGAAATGATGATGAAATAAGGTGGGGTGTTAGGGAAATCTACATAATTGTGATTCGTTGGGGATCATGCTGTGCAACAACACTCTGACCAGTGACCATGTTTTCATAGGAATTGCACCGCTGAGCAGTAACTTTGTTTTCATAGGAATTGTACCGCTGACCAGTGACCTTGTGTGTGACTGGTCATGCTGTTCTAGTTGTTAGGCACTTATCACAACCAGGAGGTATCCAGTGATACAGTTTGGATGTATACCAGGTGATAAGGCTAAACATTGTAGCCTTTTTCATACTGCAAAAACACAATTTAAACCACTGACCAGCTGATCATTGGTATCTTGTGAAACTTAAAATGTTTGAAATTGGTAGTCACTTTTTCTTCATCAAGCACTGAACGTAAGGAGTGAAAGTAACTGGCTTTTAAGAATGAAGAATTCAATGTTTGATTTATTGCCTCAATATCTGTTCAATATTGTTTCTTAAAATCAGGTTCAGTAAAATACATTGGGCTTGACCTGTACTTATCATTTTCATACCTCAAGTCTGACAAAAACAATAATATTGCATTAATTTCAGTAAATTGAAATGTACATCCACTTGTATGTATTTCAGGAAGAACAATAAAAAAACATGTTCTACAAATGGACAGCCCAGGGTCAGTTAAAGTTCCAAAACTGGATGAATATTATGGGGCAGGTAAGTGGGAATAGAAGTATAACTCAGTATAACGAACTCCTGGGCACCTTCTCATTTACTTTGCTATACCTTTATTCATTATAGCTGTGTAATAAATTCATGAAAACATTTAGTAAACATAGTTTTGATTTTTTTTCACGTTGGGAATATGCGGTATGCTTATTGAATTGGTAACTACAAAACTTATATCGGAGATTCTGAGTGTACAAGAATTTTTACTGAACATTCATTACTATAAATATTCATGAAGTGGTGCTATATTCTTATGACAAATTTGAATTCTTGTCATTTCCCTGCAGTAAAACATTATTTCATTTAGATAATATAGTCCTTTTTTCAGCAATCTGTTGATTAACAAAATGTTATAACTGGTCAAATTTGAAAATGAAATAAAATTCATACTGTAATCTATATTCAGTAATGAAAAGTTACCTATACATATTTCATAATTTATTTTACCCCCACAACAAAGTTGTAGAGGGGATACTGGAATCAGGTTGTCTGTCTGTCTGTCTGTCCATTTGTAGATGCAATGGTTTCTGGGCTTTAAAGTTTATCCTTTTCACCTAGAGTCAACATACTATACATACAGACTCCCCATGGGATGAAGATGATCCTTATTGATTTTGGGGTTCAAAGGTCAAATGTAGTGGACATTGAAATAGCAAATAGTTTCTGGACTCTTACATGTTATCCTTTTTAAATAGAGTCATCATATCATATATTATGGACTACCCATGGTACGAAGATGATCTTTGTTGATTTTGGGATGAAAAGGTCAAAGGTCAAGTGCACTGGACATTGAATTAGCAGAATGGTTTCCAGGCTCTTATGTGTTGTCCTTTTCACCAAAAGTCACCTTATCACACATATGGACTACCCATAGTATGAAGATGGTCTCTGTTGATTTTAGGTTACTTTTTTCACCCTGGATCAGGGTCCATAGAACTGCACTACTTTTAAGAAAACATATTTAAACTATCAAAAATATTCAAAACTGTTTTAGGTAGATCTTTCATATTTTGTATATAGATTCATTATGTTTCATCTTTTGACCTTGGAGTTTGAATTACTTTTTTTTAAAAAACCCCTGACCTATTCAATATCTCCTGAACTATTTAAGGGGCTTTCATATTTTGTATATAGATTTTTTATGACAAGACCTCATTATTCCATGAAATGATTTTGTAACCTTGACCTTAGAAGTGGACCTACTTTTAAATCTCTGACCGATTCAATATCTCTGTACTATTGAAGGAAGGTCTTCATACTTTGTATATAGATTCTTGTGCCAAGACTTTTCATTTCATAATATGACCTTTTCACCTTGGAGTTTGGTGTAGTTTAAGAAAACGTATCTTTGGAACCATTTAGGGTAGGACATTGATATTTTGTGTATAGATATAGATTCTTTATGACAAGACCTTGTGATACAATCATGTTTGATCTTATGACCGAGACCTACTTTTTAGAAAACCTGACCTAATCAATATCTTCCTAAGCTATTTAAAGTAGAGCTTTCATATTTTGTGTATAGAAGTCTTATGGGAAGACTATGTTGTACTTTGGTTTTAGACCTTGTGACCTTGACCTGGAAATATGACCTACTTCAATAAAAATCTTACCAATTCAATATCTCCAGAACTATTTGTAATAGAACATTCATATTTTGTATATAGATTTCTTATGATATTTCTTGACCTGGAAATATGACCTATTTTTAATAAAAAAATCTTACCTATTCAATATTCCTGAACTATTTAAAATAGAACTTTCATATTTTGTATATAAATTTCTTATGGAAAGGTCTTTTGTATCATGATCTATGACCCTGTCACTTCATCTTATCCAGAAAAGCAAGATCATGTTAGTCATATTGGTCTTGAGGCGTCTCTTTGTTATGTAAATCCATTTTCAGTTGTTGTGGTCCTTGAGGGTGGGTTGGGTAACAATATGGAGTCAAATTTGCCATGGGAATAAGAATTGAGAGAGAAAAAACATATTATGACAGCTGAACAGCAGCCGAGGTGACTAGTGAGTTATGTGGCCCATGGGCTTCTTGTTTTACAAGATAAATTGCATGTTTTAAAGGTTGTATTGCATTATGTTCAGAGTATAAATCATCAAAGTGACATTATACAGTAAAACACACTTAAAATGAATATGCTTTAAACAAATTTGTGCTTATTGCGAAGTGATATTTATTCCCTGAATAAAGGAAATAATGGAAATGTTATTGGATCTGATGAAGTTTGATTATAATGAACTGTTTTTTGCTGACCCTGGAGGTAACCGTGTTTTACTGTACATGGTTACAATAAACTTATTTGATATCTTAGATACAGTACAGGTCTTTGGAGTCTTTGTTAAAATCCCTTTCCAAGTGTTACCTTTTTCAGAGGATGGAGATAGTGATTATGAAGGCTTGGAAGAACCCCCAATTCGGCGCCAGTTACAGAACATCCTACAACAGTATCCAGATGGGCCCCAAATCATTAGGGTAACCCACTTAAATATGCTGAACGTCTCATTTAATCACCATGTCAACCTTCTCATTAGATAAATTTTTATTTCTAATCACGACATGGACATAGGAAGTGACTGATTGATTTTATTGTCCTGATTTATTGTAAGACAACTTTAATTTTGTATGTGAGAAATGTATACAATCTTTACAAGCTTCATTTTTTGCGAATTTGCTCGAAACCAATTATTTTGCTGAAATACAATGTGTATATGTGTTAACTGACTCTAGGGCTGGATCAAGATATCGATATATATCAGTATTTTTTAACGATACGATAACTGATACAGTGAGCCCTCTATCGTTTAATATATTAAGAGTTGTTATTAACTATCTTACAGCGAAATTTCATGAACAAGTTAACTAATGAAATAAAAATATATGAACAAACTATCAAAATGTCATTTGCTCCATGACTGCATACCAACACAAATGTGTCTGGAATGTATGTGGTGGTGACGGCACCGTGTTCTCTGTGTTTAAATATTAGGTCGAGAAAACCTAAGTGTAATGTTTGTGGAACAGAGGTTGCAATCTCTGATGGTATATCTAATTTGACAACACATTTGTGATGACACATAAAGCCAACTGTCAGAATGAATGAATTTGAAGAAATACATGAACAAATGATTCATTAGTGAATATTCATCTTAAAAGAATAATTAATTTCCTCTGATGCCTTCAACTCGGGCTCAGAACTGGGTTTTGTGTAACAGGAAATATATACCAACAACAAAGGCTTGTTTAAAGCCGGTGTAACGACGAAAAGTGACCCCTGTAGAATAATGACCGGGGGGTCAAATTTCTACGTAGAAAAATGGCCCCCGGTCATTATTCTACGGCAAGTAGGGTCATTTTTCGACTGTAGAAAACCCTTCCAGACCGTTTATTCTACGACACCACACACGTTGAAAAATGACCCCCTACTTTTTCACTATATTATACAATAATATCTTATGAAATGAGATGTAATACTCAATATTCGTTCATCCCAGGGTTGGATAGAGTCGGTGAAGATAACTGTGTCTCCTGTTTTTTTTGGTGTTTTTTTTTAAATATCCTTAAATGTCGTGGAAGCAAATTTAACACCACTTCTTATATGGGCCCCATAAAATATGATTTAATAATTCCTATTTCTTTGTGATTGGCTGAGATTTACCAATGTAGATAAATGTTACTTCTATATTTATCTGCACATGACTTTCAATGTGTACGGGGTTGGGAAGGAGGAGGTGCGAGCTAATAAATTTTTTTAGCTGTCATTTTCCCCTGATAACGCCCCCCCCCCCCCCCCAATATATCCCAAGAAAGAGCCTGGCATTGGTGTCCTCAAGGGGACAAGGGGACATTTAATCTCATTCGTCTGCAAGTCTGTCTGTGTAAATTTGTCACAAAAACTTTAACCTTTGTCGTAACCTTTGAATGAGATAGGGCTTTCGTATTTCACATGTATATTACCTGCTACAAGATCTTACCAAATATACTATGATTTTTAAAAAAGAAAGAGATATGGCTATCATTTTATATATGTATAATCCTTTCTAAAACTACGTTTTCTGACCCTGTGACCTAGACCTTGAAGGTTGACCTACTTTTCAAAAATGGTATATTTCTGTATATTTCTAGATTGGGAAAAGATAGGGGTTTCGTATTTGCATTCCTGAAACAAGACGTTCTCGAGCATGCTATGGTTTTTTACCCCTTGACCTTCATGTTTGACCTAATCTGCCAAAAAATCGCTGGAAATTACTTTTGAATGACATAATTATATGATAGGGTGTTTATATTTGACACAACATGCCATAAATAATGGTCTCCCATCCACTGACACCGGAAGCGGAGATCACAATTCTTTGATTTCATTTCAAAGCAACTAAAGTACATTAAAGAATTCCAAATTGATATATATTTTTATATATTTATTTATTACAACTACAACTATAAAAAGAGCACAGAAACTTGCCACTAACTTTAATGTATTTTCAACGTTTACTAAAGGGTATCATATTTCGATTTTTTTGCAACAAACTTGTCTTCCAAATCCTCCCATTCACACAATAAATTGAACACATTTGGATCTATTTCCTCGCTTAATTTTTCTAAACCTTTTACTTGATGGGGGAAAATCTTTGAACTTCAATACGTATACGTCTTCTGGTCTTTCTAATTCTCTGACAATATTGGAGTCGGTTTCATTGTTTACCAGTGCAGCTTCAAGCATTCTTTTTGAAATATACTGGTGGTATTTCTTTGGCACGAAGTTTTTGATGTAGATGTAAGGTGTTCTGCTGTAAATATCCTCTGTTACATCCAATACAGGTTCGTAATGGTTTCCAATATTCATAATAAAAATGTATTTCGAATTGGATTCGTTTTTTGCCTCGTGTAGGGGAGGGTACGGCAACCAGACGTAATTGTCGTTGTTTTTGTCATTCATCCCGTGCTTGCAGTAAACAAAGATCGTTGTATTGCAAATTGCAGCGAATGTACGGATTTCTGTATCAGTACCCCAGGAACCTTCATGTTCCATCCGCGAACGTTTCAAATATTTTGGATCCGCTTCCATGGTTTGCAATAGATGTTTATTCTCCTTCATAAAGCCAACAACTTTATTTCGTACATCATTGTGATATGATTTTTCCACGAAAAGCGATATTTCCGTATATTCTTTCGAGTCCATGGTGTGAAGCAAAATGACGAACAGAATTGTTGCCTTTGAAACTTCAAAGAACCGCAAAATGACGAACAGAATTGTTGTTTTTGAAACTTCAAAGAACCCCGCCTATTTGAAGGCATCGTTTTATCCTAAACAAAGCGATTGATGTTTTAAGCCTATAATATTTTTCCCATGGGAGCAAAGTTTTGAAATCAGACTGTGTTGTCACAATCACTAACAAAGGCAGCTGGTAAACGATCAAAAATAGCCAAAATAAATAAAACGCTAGAATTTGAAAGGAATTTGTGAATTGAAAATATGAAGTTTAATTGCTTTAGTCTGAGCCCCAAATCGGATGAGCTCATATTTACATTGATATAAGAAATCTCGGATTAGCAATAATGATTTTATGTACATGCATTAGGTATCCCTTGCCCCCCCCCCCCCCCCCCCCCCCCCCCCCCCCCCCCAAGAAAATGTTTCATCCGATTGAATCAGTTATTCAAAAACAAGTAATGTTTTATATTTGTGCACACCCAACATCAAATGTTGTAATATTGCTAATCATACTCGGGGAAAAAAATTATGTATATTAGACTGGGAAGATTTTTTATGCTGCAGACATTCGGTTTTTCTATTGGTAAAAAATATTATATATAAATAAAAAGGAAAAAGGCAATATAACTGTGTATAGACTTCTGTAATTCTTTTTGAATATGAAATACTTCTTTTATATGCATCAAATCTTTTGATATAAAATGTCTCAATTTGTTTGTGCTTTGGTGATACTAGCAAACGACAAAAGACATAATCAGGTATAAAAAAGAGGGATCTCGGGGAAAAAAAGACAAAAAATCATTATCTGTCCAAATACTGGAACTTCCTAGTGATCAACCTTGAAGCAATAAAAAGAGAAGTGTATTGGCAGAGGATGGGGGGACATCTAAAAGAAAATTTACTCTAATAAAATACTATACTCAGAAAAGTTAATCACAGTTTGTGCCCCTGATGTTGAAGATATTTATGAGATATAATTTTTTTCAACAATTGCCCGTTTTTCATGCAAATTTGGTGGTTCAGAAACATAAACTTTTCTTGTAATTTGTGAAGAAAAAAATGAGACTTTTTTGGGGATATTTTGCACATAATTTACCCAAAGTAAAATCAAAGAGGATAACAATTATTGAAACTGAACATTTTTTTATGGATGATCTTGATTTTTTAAAAATAATAACAAGTATGGAAATATATTTTATAAATTAAATTTGATAAAACAAATCTAAGAACGTGGTATTCTTGCTCTATAGTCATGGAACTGTTATTCGCTTTCCTTTAATTGGGATAAATCATCTTGTTTTATTGATTTTAGGTATAGTGGGTAGAACGCATGAAATAAACACTTCATATCAGAAGACTGCGTGATTTTACCCCTATTTATTTTCCGACAAGAATATTCTTACCAAAACCAGCCTTTTGCATCAAAAAATGACATAGGGTCATTATTCTACGGGGTCATTTTTCTACAATCCACACGGAGAAAAAGGACCCCAAAGCCATATTTTCTACGAAAAAAGGGGTCATTTCTCTATGTAGAATATTGACCAGGGGGTAAAATTTCTACGTAGAAAAATGACCCCCGGTCATTATTCTACGGGGGTCATTTTTCGTCGTTACACCGGCGCGAGCGGATACCCTTATTTTCATAAAGAAAAGAAAAATGCTAACAATAAAGCAAATAAATAATAAAAACATGCACAACTGTCTTTTGTGATAAATTCATTCAAGCTAACAATATAATATGCAAATAAACAAAAGGAAAAAGTGAAGCTTTATTTTTGATATTTTTTCATTATTATTTTAATCCTCAAAATTAAGTGTAAATGTGATTATATTGTATCGTCAATATGCATCACTTATTGTTTCTCTGCATCGCAATACATATCGTCGCAATATGTATCATATCAAATTTTTCCAAATGATACCCAGCCCTAGCTGACTTGTAAACATTCCTCATCTTTGACACCTGTCCCCCATCGGTATCTCCTTAAACTATATGAAAAGAGGATATGCAATTGTTTCATCAGTATGTTTTCTGTATAAAAGGAGTTGGTTCAGAATGCCGAAGATGCAGAAGCCAGTGCTTTTAAAATAATGCTTTGTATGGAGGATAATTTAGGTCCAGGAGATTTTCATCCTATGTACAGAAAAATTTTCCAAGTAAGTAACATTTTAACACTTAATCATCAGAACTTCTGAAATTGTGAGCTTTTCTTATCAAAATTCTCTTAACATTTTAGCTCATCTGAGCTTTTCTGATCACCTTTTGTCCAGCATCTGTCTGTTATTAAAACTCGTAACACTTAATTGCTTAGTGCAAATTTAAAAAAAATTCAGTTAAGCTCTTAATTTTAGCCTAAAAATTTGCTCAGTTATGCTTTTGTGAGGTTTATTTCAGATGAGAAACTAACTCTCAAATTATGGTTGTATCACCTGTTCGTTGCTGTGGACTAGATTTATGAATTGTAATCATTGCCCAGGAGCCATGTTCTGGACTTCTTAAGTGCTAATAAGCACGTAATATTTTTAGCTCGTAGTAACCAAATGTTGTTCATTTGTTCATGGCTTTCTATTTTCTTTCTACTCTTTCACACATCAAACTGAAATTTGCTGTGTATCTTCATTGTAGTTTGATCATAATCATGTTGTAGGTTGATCGTAATCATGTTGTAGGTTGATCGTAATCATGTTGCAGTTTTGATGCATTTCAATCTCTCTTGCTGGACTTTTGCCACTTCATTTGAAATTTGATGTGTTATGGAGGCACATAATTTGTCTAACTCCTCACACAAATTTCAAATAATTGATTGTTTGATTGTTTTATGTTCCATCAAGAATTTTTCACTCATATTGAGACGTCACCAGTTGTAGGTGAAGTACCACAAATTGTGACCTGTGCTTAGCGCTCAGGGCCATAGCAGTGAGGGTTCTTTAACGTGCCAACGCCTACCGCGACATGGGACCTCCATTTTTAAGGTGATATCTGAAAGACCCATGATTCTCACTTCTTAATTCCGAGCGTTTGGCGAAGTAGCAATCACTATCTACTTTATGTCTTAGGTTTGACGCGGTCATGGAACGAGCGTGGCTCAAACTCACGACCTCCTGGTTACGAAGTGAACACTTTAACCACTGAGCTACAGTGACTGGTTCAAATGAGGACTATCTAATTTTACAGATTGTTTGTTTGGGTATTGGAGATGTGCATTTGGGAAGGATTTTGATTTTCTTCAATTTTTGAGAAAATTACAGGTTGTTGAACTTTTGATAAAATGTTACTTAGAGAGTACCTGCTTTCTCCATCTAAGTCCTCCCATAGTTTTCAAGTAAGGAACTTCTATTTCATGGAGTATTTGTGTGGATATTGAAGATGATTTTGATTACTTTTCTTTCTTCCTCACTTTTTGAGAAAATCGCAGTTTCTTGAACTTGTCATTTTTATGCAAATACTATGTGTAAAGTATTGTCATTGAGAGAGTATAATTATTTTCAATTATCAAAAATTATCGAAAAGATCCTTCTGATTCAATTCGATAATTAATTGTAAATTTCTTCCGATTCTAAGTATCAATGTATGAAGGAAATTCAAATTTGTTCATATATAATGACATGCTTTCTTCCCCATGGGACATACTTGGGAAATTTAAAATTGAGATGGATTTGTAAAGAAATGTTCTCAGAATAATTTATCCAAAAAGCCAAATCTTACATGAAAGTTTCCTTTTATAATGTAGAGGGTTTTTTTTTTCAAACCATGACCTCCCAAGTGGCTAGGTTGGAGAAATAAAACAAATTTACAGATGCCCTCATTGATTATCCCAAACTTAATGAGTCCTCATCTCTGTATGTAGGTAAGCATTGTGGTCCACTGCCAGTTATTTATTTCAAACAATATTTCATTCACAAATATTTGAATGGGATTAGACAGCAGGCAATTGGCTATTCTACCTTTCTCCCATTGGCATCTTTTTTAAGCCCACCTGATCCTGGGACTCATTTCCTGTTGAGTATTGTGATCCATTGAATCATGACATGATGTTGTTAAAAATAGAACAATTTCTAAAGATTGCATCTATACAAAAGATGGTAAAATACATTTCTTTCAGGGGCCAGCCTTATGTGCATTTAATGACAGTGTCTTCTCCGAAAAGGACTGGAAAGGCATAAAAAAGATTTATACCAGTGTGAAAGAAAATGATGCCCTTAAAATTGGACGATTTGGTTTAGGATTTAAATCTGTATTTCATCTTACAGGTAATCTTTACTTATTACAGTCTCTTACTGCAATGACAACAAAGTTATATTAAGGTAGAAAAGGGTGTCATTATAGGCAAGTAATATTTAACATCGTGGCCCATATGCATCTGCTGTCAGTATTTCACATCACATCCATTTGATGTATCCATAAGTTTTACTTTGATAGCAGTTTGCCTATATCTTACTTAATGAATCTGTTAACATGTATGCTGAGAAGATAATATCTGCAATGAGGTTAATTTTTAGTTAATTGTGTGCTAGATACTCCCATCATAGTGAGTGGCGACCGACTGCTGGTTATTAACCCCACTAGGACAACAGAGAAAGTTTGTCACAACGTCACATTCAAAAAACTGAAATCGGAAAAATACAAAGGGACTCTTTGGCCGGTACTTAAAAAAGCTTTAAAAATGGATGCAGGAGGGTTTTTTGGATTTGACACATCTTCGGTGGAGGAGGAAAGTTATCCAAGTATGTATAATATCAATCGTTTTCTGTATTGGATTAGTATTTCCTGTTAATGTTATTAGGCCACCAAATTCAGGTGACTTATTGCAGTCCATCCCCAACCATCACCATCCATTAATTGCACACTGTTAGTCCCCTGCCAGCTTTTCAGAAGGGGACTATTAGTTTACCCTCGGTCCATCTGTCTGTCTTTCTGTCAGTTTGTCATTCAGAATCAGTTTTCTGGACTTTTCTCTACATTGGATGAAGATACTCGACTGAATTTTTATATGACTTTGTCTTGAATAGTTACAGATGAAGTTTAAGTTTTGTTACGCTTGACCTACTTTTGACTGAATTATACCCCTTGATAAATTGCAAGAATCAGTTTTCTTGACTTTTCTCCACATTGGTTGAAGATATTCAGCTGAAATGTTACATATGGCTTTGTCTTGGATAGTTACAGATCATGTCCCCTTGATGGATTTCAAGAATCCGTTTTCCGGGATTTTTTCCACATTTAATGAAGATATTCAATTGAAATTTAATATTGGGCTTTGTCATGGATAGTTACACGCTTAAGTTTCGTTATGCTTGACCTACTTTTGACTGAATTATCCTAGTAGTAGGGGACTTTGTATTGCCTGTAATACACTCAGAATGCTTGTTAACTTGATAACTACTTTTTCCAAATTAGACATTACGCCTCTTTGGGGTTTTGTACATTTCTTGACATTCGTTCTTCAGGGCCATGGGACAAGGCAGAATTCCAGAATTTAACTAATTTTCAAAAGTCTTCTCTTTCAAGTGTTGTATATTTAAAAGAAAAATTTAATGAGTTTATGCAGATTAAGAATCCTTCTATCAAAATTAAGTTTCAAGACCTCATGTGGCAAGGGTTCTGTCTCTAGGGTGGGCAAAAATATGACGTAGTGTTAACATCTGTAATGTTTAAAACCAATTATAAACACCAAATATAAAAACTAACTACTAGTCTTGGAAGAAAAGGGGGAGTTCTGCCAAACCTGAGAAGTTATTGGCTCGTGGGACTGATGTTCACACTAGAGAGGGGTCAAATTTGTATGTTGTTGGACTCGATGCTGTACTTATATTGAATGTAATATGAATGAATAGTCAGAAAAGGGCCATAAAGCTACCCACCAAAATTTGTAGGACTTTAGGACAAGGTAAAAATAGTTATACTGTAAATGTATAATAATTAATGTTTTAAAATATTATGTCCCCACCATGAAATGGCTGGGGCTTAGTAATTTTAATGCTCTTTTCTGTTATTCTATCCTACCTCCATTCTTCAGTTTCTGTTCTTTATCTGTGCTTCAGATGCACATATCTAATTGAAATATGGTGTTAAGAATGCTCATGAAAATATTCAAGTTGAATCTATGACAGTTTTCCAGTTCATTTTCAGAAAGTCGGTGGTCTCTTGCCGGGTACATTGTATCTGGGTCTCTCCTCCACCTACAAAAACTGGACACCACCAGATAACTGAAAAAATATTGAGTGTGGCGGAAAACAACAAACAATCAATCAATCTATGACAGAGTTGTGTCCCTTGAACATAGAAAAATTCAGACAACTCACTTTCCACCCAGTATCTGAATCATACATGACCACCTTAAATTGAAATTCAAGATAAAATTATAATTGGAATCAGATCAAATATTTTTGGCAGAGCTATGCCCTTTGGACTTAGAAAATTACAAACAATTCAGTTTCCAATCATTTTCTTAGTCATACATGACATTTGGAATTGGACTTCGCGATATAGATATATCATTGGAATGCACATGAGAATTTACTCTATGGACAGGAAATCATTATGCCCCTCCCGTCGTCTACAATTAGAGGGGGGCATATTTGTTTTGTCCCTTGTTGGTCATTTTGTCCACTTTACTCTTGCTCATAACTTTTAAATGGTGAATGATGTCTTGTGACCTTTTGATACTGAAGCTTTTAACTTTGTAATCTTGGAGTTTGGCCTACTTTTAAACAAAGTTAGTCTAGACAATATCTCCAGAACTATTTTATATATATATTCCTTATGAAAAGACCTATTACTGGTTTCATTGTTGTCACCAGGAGCATGCATGGTGTTTAACATACACATTTGGGGTTATTTTCAGGTACTCTGTTTTGGTTTCCTTTGAGACAAAAGCCATCTTCACTTCTAGAGAAGGTCTACCCACGGTCGAAGGTAAAGAGCTTAATGGAGTCCTTCAACAAAGAGGCTGACACAATTCTCCTGTTTCTGCAAAGCATTAACACAATCACGATCATGGAAAACAAGGACAGCATACTGTATGAAGTTACAATAGAAGGAATAGGTACATCCAAGCAAGAGTTTTCCAAATCCAGATCATTTATACGGGATCAGTTGAAGAGCTTACATCCTAAACCTAAACCAGACCATTCCTTACATGTTACTTACAATGCTCAACTGATAACCAGACATGTGAAAAAGAGACACAAAAAGAAAGCAAGGTACAAAATAGTCAGCTTCTTCCATGGCACAATGGAAATGTCGCAGGATGTTAAAGAGCTCTCAGAGGAAGGAGACAATGTTGCATTTGTAGGGGTAGCATATCCATTGCAGATAGATGCATCATTCAGTGCACATGTATTCTGTTTTCTACCTTTGCCTATCCAGTCCAAGAGTTTGACCAATTTACCCATACATGTGAATGGGTTCTTTAACCTTGACCCAACAAGGGACCATGTGTTACAAGCCACAGCAGGGCATGTTGGAAAGAGAGATGACAAAATTACATGGAATGAGCTGTTGATTATGGAGGTATTGCCTCAGGCATATGTGAAGCTGTTTGAGGATCTCATCAGCGAAGGTAACCCAGCAGAAGTTATCTACCGTTGTTTGCCAGAAGTTGAAAAAGTTGATAGTGAACTGTGGAGGAGACTCCTTCCACCTGTCTTTAAGCATGTCCTCAAAATGGAAATCTTTCAGACGATGAGACTAAAGAAAACATGGGTTTGTTTTGAAAATGCTGTATTTGATGTGTTTGATGAAAAAGAGGGAGAAATTACCAGAGAAATGAAAGACCAAGTAATAGAAGTGATCAAAGACTATGATGAAAACATTGTCTTGTTGCCCAAGAATTTGAAAGTTTTAGTGGAATCCTGGACTATATACAACTATCTTCCCGAAGTTCATCCAAGGTTAATCAGTTCAAGATATGTAGCTGGCCTTTTACACAAAGACCCACAATATAAACAGAAATCCAGAGAGAGCAAAATAGTCTTGTTAGATTACTTCCTGAGATATGCTGATCTAAAGGATTTCAGAGAACTAGAATTGTTGCCCTCAGATGACAGGGCCCACTTTCTGTCTTTTGTATCCAACGGGCCCTTATACCTGTGTTCAGAAAAGATGACGGCTGCATTGTTTCCAAAGCTAGAGAAACAATTTCTCTCTGATTTGCCAAAAGACTTGACAACCAGGCTTCTGACAATTCCAAACAGTACGTAGGTTTACAAAAACACCACAATATGTTAATAAACTTTAAACTTTGCTGTTATCATTTAAGATATGAATATCATTATTTGGGGAGGGGAGGGGGCAAAATGATGCAGTGTTTAAACATCTTGTTGTTCAAACGTTTGCTGTGTGTCCTTGGTTTTTAAGGTAACAGCCTTAAGCACCATGAATAGGCCAACACTCGTGGTACTTTAAGTATAAGTGGCTCGATATGAGTGAAAAAATTTTGAATGGGATGTACAATAAATAAACAAACAACACAAATAGTTAGTTAATGAATGGTATGTAAAATAAACCAACAAACAAACAACACAAAAAGTTAATGCCAAGGTATGAAGCGATATTAATGGTTAAAAGAGGGACAGATTAATGATATACATTGTTTGATATGAATTGTTTAGGTCTGCCATGGAGTTTAAATATTTGACTTTTGTACAGTTTTGGGAAATAGGAATTGCGAATTTCATTGTCCCAGCATACTGGCGGCTGAGAAGCAGGACCAAAACCTAAAATGCAATCTTTAAAATCTCTAACCTGGAGGTCAAGCATTCAGACCCTGGGGCTTTGTGAATTATTTAGTGAAAAAAGTGACATGAAATTTCTAGGAATCTTCTCCTTTACTGAACATATAGTGATCAAAGTTTGTAGAAATAGCCTCTGCAAACAAGATAGGAATCTTCTTGCCTATGTTGTAAAACAGGCCCCTGGTTTAGGTGATCTATAAGAATCTACATGTCTACTGTACACATATTTTTTTGGGGCGGGGGGGGGGGGGGGGAGAGATTTCATTGTTTTGTAGTGAACATGATTTCAAGTAGATTAATATTCGTTGTTTGCGATCCCTTAAAAATTACATATGCTTACCAAGTATATCTGCAGTCCTAACTTGCTTAAATACTGTTACGATACACAAGCCATTTATATACTATTTCATTGACAAAGCGTGCTGTGATTATCACCTATTCATAAACAAATCCTTACTCGGTGATCTGGGTGTAAGCTTTGGTCATTAATTTGTTTTACTCAAGCCATTTTAATAGGATGTTCGAAGCATTGATAATGTATTTCATTTGTCAATAAAATTGGTAAAGAAATTGGACTTGACGTACTGGTAGAAATGAAGCTCTTGTCCTCACCCTGCTCAATGTTCATAAAGTACATCAGAATAATTTCCTCAACCTGCTACAAAATAACAATATCCAAACAATGTTCACTCACCCATCCCTAACCCCCTCCCCCTCTAGCTGAACGGAAGAACATCTTGCACATGACCGTACAGTCAACAGACTATTGAAATCTATTGTGAAAAACAAATTCATGGCATGGTATGTAGTTCAGGTGTTGGATCTCCCAAAGAAGGGCGTGGATACCAATGTAGCTTGCTGATGGATCTACGGCTGTTATAGAAATGGAGTCTCACCTCGGCGGCATATTAGATGCGCTGACTGTTTGAGCGGTAGCTTAAATCCGTAGATCTACATGCAATTAGTCATGTTACAATTATCTCTTTTTATCTTAAATTGTGCTGTACTGTTTTGATAGTTATTCTTAATCATTGAACTTTTTCCAGTGGCACCTGTGTGCTTCTGTTATGAGTTGATTAACTATGTATTTAAACAACAATGTGCAGGTACATCTACTCATAAGGCATACAACTGTGACGATTATGGTACTGGCAAAATATATGATTTTCAAATAGACAAAGAATTATGTCTGATATCAAAGTAAATATTATCTGAAGTAAAACATTCATATGGATTTAATTTTGTTTTCTCCTAGACATAAAAATAACGAAATTTAATCCTGGCACGAAGTTAACTGCATCTACAGTATCTTTTAACATGGGGCCCCTGGTTTAGATGATCCAGGGAATCTAAATGTCTATCCTGTAAAATGAGTCCCTGGTTTATGATTTATAGGAACCTAAATGTCTTTCTGTCCACCCCTCAACATAGCACGTAGGCAACGCTGTTGTAATAAAAAGATATTAGAGGCTCACACCTGCATTGAAGAGGCTTATGATCAGATGATGTGCAATGATAGATCACACATTCTATAAGCGCATTGTATTTTCCAGGTTTGGAAGCTGCACTCATTGCACCATCAGCATATACAGTCAAACTTGTATTAAGAGACCTTTCAAGGGACATAAGAAAAAAGGTCACATATGACAGGTGGTCACTTAATTCAGGTGCCCATTTTTCATAGGATAAACGAAACTGATATGTTTTAAACATGTAGTATATTTATTCTGACATCATCAGTTAATGGCATTTATTACAGATTGATATGAAAACTACATGTATTTTCTATTGAAAACAAATAATTACATGTACTTTGCTTTTATGCATAATGTTTCTTGTTTATATGTAAGTGTAAAAGGAATGTTAATTTCACAAAAAGTCTGCTCTACTGTTCTTGGAGAGAAGAAGTCGGTGATTGTTGATTGTCTACCCTTTTTGAAACAACACCTTTTCTGGCCTGTCATTTAATTACCGACAATGTTCAAAGAGCGGCGCCTTTTGTTATCTGCCCTTTTCGTACCGAGAAACAAAAACGAAAGTACATAACGATGAGTGAGTACATAATTTGATTTAATAGAAGCAGCTCCTTTTGTTGTTGTCGGTCCTTTACTTAGTGAGAATGGAACAGGAAAGTACATAACGATGAGCACATAATTTGATTTAATTGAAGCAACACCTTTTGTTGTCTGCCCTTTACCTACTAAGAAACGATAACGAAAGTTCAACTTCACATTTCTGCTCAGGAAAACGCCGTTTTTAATATTTCTCGGGGAAATACAAGGTCGCTAAATGGAGGTAAAATAACATGAAAACATGCATTTTGGGACCAAAAATTACGGTCGTTAGTCGCGTTAGACAGGAGGTCGTTTAATTCAGTTGTAGATGAGAGAAAATTGTCTTGGGGGGGAAATTTGACGGTCACATATGACGGGAAGTCGCTTAATACGGTGGGTCGCTAAGACAAGTTTGACTGTATTTGCAATGTTTTATTGTGTGATGTTCAGGAGACCATTAAGAGCATCTTATGTTTTGTAGATGTGGTGAAGGAATGGACACCTGTAGATTTTTCACATCTGCTGAAAGAATCTATCAGAGTTCAGGGACTTGAGTCAGCCTCCATGCTCAACAGCAAAGATAGGAAAAAGGTGACAATGTGGATTAAAAGAGTATGGTCATTTTTGTCTGAAAATGAAGAACTGATCCAAGAAGTTGAAAACCTTCCTATTCTATTGGAAAAGAGAACTGGAAAAGAAATCATTTTCCGACTTCATAAGCTGAAAGGAGATTATATGCTAATAAATTCTTGTAATTTGTCTCCACTTCCAAATTCAGTGAGAAAAGTTTTGGAAACATGTGGTTTGATATTACTTGAAGAAGTTTTATATGTCCACTCTCCAACAGTTTTAAAATATATTGCACAGCCAACAGTCAAAGATGTTTGCAAAGTTCTGGAAAAAGCCTCTAGAAATGATGAAAGATGCATTGACAAAATTAATTCTCTACTAGTTACAGTGAGGAAAGACTTTGCTCAGTTTTTGGGATCATGTACCTCAAAGGATATGACAAGTTCTTTAACCAAATTTATAAGAAGAGTGAAATTATTCCCAGTTTCCTATTCGCATAGAGCCAGCCAAGACCTTTATGCAGTTGATGATGTTGAAGGAGTTGCACCCAAAGGTTTGAAAAATTTCCCTGTCAAGTATTGCACTCCTCTGATTGATGCAAATTATCAAAATCTTTCTTTTGTTAAGGGATTGGGTTGCCATGAATATGAAGAAGAAAAGTTGATGGTGGAGACTTTGTACAGAATACGTAATAATGAAGTGTATCGACCAAATGAAGTGGCCAGGTTTATGAAGTATTTCATGGAAAAACTCAATGACTCTACCCCAAATGAGCAGTTAGAGATTGCGGCTGCTATTCCATTTATTGAGAATGGAAATAAAGAATTGAAACCTCCAAAGGATTTTTTTGATCCACTTGATGCTGATTTGCGTGAGCTTTTCATTGGAGAGGAAAATATTCGCTTTCCAAATAATGATGGAAAATTGCCAAGCATTGGTTTGAAACTACAAAAACTGAAAATTAAATCCACAACAGATATTAACATAAAGGATTTATTGGAAATAATCACTTTCATGGAAGCAAATGGTGCAAAACTGGATCACTCGAAACTGAAGAAGAAGGCAAACGCTTTCTTAAGGTTTGCTGCAAATTTGCAGCGAAATTCAGAATTTGATGACTTCATTAATAGAGTGAAGCAATTACATTGGATGCCAGTGGTGAAAGTGAGACCAAGCAAATATCCAGAGCAGATGAAATGGAGGGGAGAGGAGAGAAAAGCTCCATGCAGGCCCACTGAAGTATGTTCTGAAGATTATAGTTCACTGGTTGGATCTGTGTGTTTCATATCTGACTGTGATCAAACTCAAAATTTGTTAGACAGATTACTGCGTGACCCAACCTCAGATCTGGTTATTCAACAATTGAAACATTTATCAGAGATGTATAAACATTCAAAGAATACAATTGGATATGAGTTAATGCTTAAGGAGTTGTATGAGTATTTGGCCTCAAAGCCCATCCGTACAGAAAATTTGAAATTTGAAGATGTTGTTCCAACCAAATCATCATTCACAAGAAGTTCAAATGTCTACCTTGAATCTCTGCCAAATAATAACCAAATACTAGAGCCTTACATGTACCAGTTGAGTGAAAAATGGCTGGACCAGTCAGAAATGAGAGATTTTTTTATTTATATTGGCTGCAAAGAGAGGTTAACATATGAAGATCTGATATTGGTTCAAGAAAAAATAAGTGGCTACCACGACACTAAAGATAGCCCAATAGAAAGCACGGAGATTGAAAGAGATCTGTCAATACTGGTTAACATTTTGGAAATTTTGAAAGAAATTCGAGATGAATTATCGCAAGAACAACTTTCCCGTGTTTTATTTCCGGTTCAGACAAAATCAAAGAAGCTTACTCTGAAGCTGTCTCTTGAGTGCACTTATACAGATGACATTTCCTTAATGGATGAAATCTCAGAAACAGATGAGGTTGGAGAGATGGAGGAAGACAAAGAACTTCATTTTGTTCATGAAAGGATTAGAAACTCCATTGCGGAGAGCCTTGGTGTTCCTTCCCTGACACGTAGAGTGATGGAAAGTGGTGGTATTATTGATTTGGAGTTTGAACAATGGGGGCAAGAGGAACCACTAACAACAAGAATACGGAATCTTTTAGATGATTACACAGATGGTCTGTCTGTGTATAAAGAAATGTTACAAAACGCTGATGATGCAGGAGCAAGCTGTATGAAAATACTTTATGATGAAAGAAAAAATGAGCAAGCAAGAACAGGTTTGATTGATAAAGGTATGGAGGAGTGTCAAGGACCTGCCCTTTGGTTTTATAATGATGCTAAATTTGAAGAGAAAGATTTTGAGAATATCATCAAACTTGGAGGTGGAACAAAAAAATCAGAAAAGACCAAAATTGGCAAATTTGGATTAGGATTCTGTTCAGTTTACAATGTGACAGATGTGCCCAGTATTGTCAGTGGAAAATACCTTGTTTTCTTTGACCCACGAGCAATACATCTGGGGAAAGCTATCAAGGACAAATCAAAACCAGGTCTTCGTATTCCTGTATCAAAGGTGGTGAATAAGTTCCGAAAGCAGTTCATGCCTTACAATAAGATTTTCGAATGTGATCTTTCACCAGAGAGTCAAAGGAAAGAGTATGATGGTACCCTCTTCAGACTTCCATTACGTACCGCTAAACAGGCTGCAGAAGATCCAAATAGAATGTCAACAACGGAGTACAAACGCGGAGAGGTAGTGTCTATCATAAAGAAATTCATGGAAGCAGCTGGCAATCTATTACTCTTTACCCAAAATGTGGGGAAAATAGAGCTGCACTATCTGCAAAAAGATGACCCAGAAAAATGTGAACTTTTATACTCGGTGGAAAGGAAAATTAAACCTGTACAATGTATTAACATTCTTGAAAAGGCCAAACAAAAGATAGGTGAAAATATTGATCTGACATTACAATTTGACATTGCAGTAGAAGTGAATACCAATGGCATCAAAAATCTACTGGGAAAAGATTATGACAATATGATCACTGGATCAACTTCCAACTGGATTGTGTCCTGGGCTGTTTCGGATATGCAGCTAGATATTCCAGGATGTCTTCCTGTAGCCAGTACAGCAATTCCTCTTTCTTTTTCACTCAGTGGCAATGGACAAGTACCATATGGATTTTACAACACTGGACATGTATTCTGTTTCCTTCCCCTTCCACAAAAAAGTCAAATGTTAGTGCATCTCAATGCATGTTTTGCTGTAGAACATAGCAGGAAGAGAATTGTCTCTCCATCTTCAGACAATATTTCAGAAGAACGTGCAGACTGGAATCATTCTCTTATGTCACAGGCACTTAGCATGGCTTACATAAAAATGCTGGAAAATATCAAAGAATGTGTTCAGTCAGAAAACTATCTGTACTCCTCAGCATGGCCAGTGTCCCATGAAGGAAATATTTTCAACCCACTTGTATGTGCATTTTATGAAAACATTTCTCGAAACGATTTCAAAGTATTTTTCTCTGATAGCAATTTACATGAGAAATTTTCTCTCAAAGAATGTGTCTTTTTGGATAGTGATTTGCAAAATGATTCCAAGATTGGAAAAACGGCTTTCCAGTGCTTACAGCAATTCAATCCTTTCCAGAGGCACGTGATGTACATGGATTGTAAAATCCAAAAAGAGTTCGAGAATGCCAGCTGTCAAAATGCTTTACAGGCACAACTATGTTATGAGAAAATATTTTACACACAAGTATTCCTTGTAAATCTTCAAAATGATTTTTGGAATTCTGAAATCAGGAAAGAAGTTCGTATCAGCCTTCTGAAGCGCATCCTAAGAAACCAAGATCTTTCAGAGGTTCTAGAAAAAATGAAAGATATTGAATGTATTCCAACAAAGCCAGACGGATTACTACGAAGACCATCAGATTTAATCGACCCAAACTCGAGTATCATTTGTGACATGTTCTGTGAATCTGATAATAGATTTCCTGATGATAGATTCATTTCACCAGATATCAGAAAATCTCTAAAATATCTTGGGATGAATACAGATCATTTGCCTGAGAAATTATTATTTGAAAGAATACAAAGTGTAAATGTGTGTGCTCAGATTGATTCTGACATGGCAAAGGACAGATTTAGAACTATATTGAAATATATGATAGTTTGCGATCTGTCTCCAGATGTGTTAAAAGAAATTCAGCAAATTCCATTTCTTCCAGTGATGGTAAAACCAAAGAACTGGCCATGCAAGTGGTTTTCATCCAGTAAATTTCATTTTGCAGCTCCTAGTGACTTGTTCAGGATGGATTGCAAGTTCTTGATTGGAAGTGTTCGAAATATTTTGGATGAAACCATTGTAGGCGAATCAGGGGATGAATTCCTGACAAAACTTTCCATCAAAAGTGTGGATAATGTAAAGAATAATTTTGTAGTTGGTCAGCTTCAAGCTATTTCAGAATTTAAAAACAGGGCTACCATTTCTGTTGAAGAATCTACGAATATGAAGATGATATGTAACGCAGTATATGAGTATTTAAACAGGAAAGAAGATGATTTGAAGTGCTTTCAGAATTTACCTTGTATCTGGTTAGCAGCATCCTTAAAGTTAGTGGAACCATGTCGCTCATCATTATGCCATTCAGATGATGTCCCACCCTACATTTACAAAGTTCATCCTGAGTGGTCCCATTACAAATCCTTCCTGCTGAATGTGGGTGTTCATCAGCACGTAAAACCGGAGTTCATATTGGAAATTTTGAAAGGCATCAAGATGATAGAGGGGGAAACAGTGAACAATGTGGATGCTGTTGTGGGACTGTACAATATGCTGTCTAACAGCAAGTGTGTGAAAGGTTTTCCACAGCTTCTACCAGACCAAAGTGGTATAATGAGAAAACCCAGTGATATGTATTTTGAGGATGGAAATGAAAAGATTACATATGTAGATAATCTGGTTTCCACTCATGCCAATCTAAAAATCACAACATGCAAGAAATTCAAAGTGCAATCCAAAAGTGCAAAGTTTATTCGACGATTCTCATCAGGTGTTCCCTTTGGACAGAAGGAACAACTTGTCACAAGGCTTAAAAACATTTTGGGGGATTATCCATGTGATATTTCAATACTGAATGAACTTGTCCAGAATGCAGATGATGCAAAAGCAACAGAAATACATTTTGTGTATGACAGACAATCTCACCCTACAGAGGGTCTTTTTGACGAATCCATGAAGGATATTCAAGGACCAGCACTTGTTGTATTTAATGACTCGTGTTTCTCGGAGAAAGATATTGAAGGAATATCAAACCTAGGAGAAGGCAGTAAATCTGATGATCCAAACCAAACGGGACAGTTTGGGATCGGGTTTAATGCTGTTTACCACATCACCGATGTTCCATCCTTCTTGACCAAAGGAGAGCAAACTCCAAATGGTGGAACCTTGATTATGTTTGACCCGCATTGCAGATACATACCAGATGCAACTCCAGAGAGTCCAGGAATTAAAGTTGATGATCTTGATTGTGTCAAAGAGAAATACACAGGTACATACAAAACGTATCTCCAGGAAAAACTTCCAGCTTCTACAGGAACTTGGTTCCGTTTCCCTCTTCGAACCAAAGAAATGGCAAAGAAGTCAGAAATTAAAAGAAATGAGGAAATTGATGCAACGGACATGAAAGACATTTTAATAAAATTTCAAAAGGATATGTCCAATTCTCTGTTATTCTTGAATAGTATACAATGTATAAAGTTGTCAGAAATTAACAAAGAAGGACAGATGTCAACATGGTGTGAAGTAACTACTGAATTTCTTGAAGACACAGAATCAAAGGAGATGAAATTGTTTCAGTCAAAGTGTGATCAAGAGTTGCTATCATTGAAGGAAGGAGCCACGGTTCTTGGGGAGCATCCTGGATTTAGTTGTAATTATCGCATTGCTTTAAAGGGGAAAGCTCGTGAACAGCAGTGGCATGAAACCTGGGCTATTTCAAGAGTGTTTGGGACAATGACAAAAGTGGTGGTACCAGATAAACTGAGAAGTGGTTATAGAACAGAGAGAGTGAACCTTTCACCAAGAGCTGGAATTGCAGCTTGTCTACAATCAAATTTACATTTTATGGAGAAAGACACTGATTCTGTTAATTCAAACACCAGTTCACTGTTAACTTCCAAGGTAGATTTTCATTTTGTGGAGGAGGACAATGATTCTGTTGATTCTAACACCAACTCACCGTTGACTTCTAAGATACCAAGAGCATTTTGCGTTTTGCCATTGCCTGAACCAACTGGACTACCAGTCCATATAAATGGTCACTTTGCTCTGAATTCAAGCCGGACACACATCTGGAGAAATGAACAACAACACACTTTAAAAGGTTCCTGGAATGAATTGCTATTGAGTGATATTTTGCCATTTGCATACATAACCTCTATGCAGTTCCACAAGAAAGTTTTGTTTACAGATTCTGGGCCTTTTCATGCTGAAAGTATTGCAGAGTACAACAGATATTTCCCAATCATTGACCAGATAAAAAGTGATATATGGAAAACAGTTGCAAAAGTATTTTACTCAAGAATTCTGGTTCATGAAATTGCACTGTTTCCAGTATTGCTTGATGAAGAAACGATCACATCAATGAGGAACACAGACTTCGTTCTTGCAGGAGTGGCCACGATCCAAGATCAGGAAAATTCAGTTGTTGCTTTTGTACCACTAAAAAGTCAGGGGCAAATATTCCCTGCATACTTTAATGAAATAGAAACGACTTTTGCCATAGATCCCCAAGAATCCGAAAGATTCTCAAAGAGCAATGAGAAACTTGATGCTTCTATGAACAAGCAAAGAGCTGCAGAAATCGCGAAACTTCTTAAGATGCTAGGTCTTAAACTTTTGGATTCAACTCCTGAAGTATTGAAGAGCATTCAAATATCTTTAAACTCCGAGATTATTCCAAAAGCTGTAGATGTTGCTGATGTGATGCTGTTTTTACGTTCATGGAACACAACTCATATCGACAAATGCAGAATTCAATCTGTAGATGTGGAAATTGGAACATCACTGTTGAACGATGTGACAAAAGTGAAGACATTGCTGACGTTTTGCTTTCAACACGGTGGAGACATCAACCAACTTGAGGGAATTCCATTATGCGTCTTGGAAAATGGGAAGTTGACATGTTTTTCTAGATCATATCCAAAAATAGTGTCAAACTTTTGTCATCTTCTAAAAGAATCCAGTGAGTATTTTATGCATATAGAGTTGGTTCCAGTTTTTGAAAAGAGAGTTCGAACTAGTCCATGCCCATGTATTGAGGAGTTGACTATAGAAAAGTTTGCAAAATTATTGGAAAAGAATATTTCCATCACCTACAAGAGCAAGAACCCAGTTAAATGGGATACAGATGATATTGATGGAGAATGGATTGAGGAAGTGTGGAATTTTCTTTCATCAACAAACCGAACAAACAAGGCAGCAAACGATTTCATCGGATATCTCTCAGACTGGTGTCTTGTTCCTGTAAACTCCTGGTCAGGGCAAACTTACTTATATCCCTTGTACTTAGCGTATGCTGTTTTTAGTACTGCATCAGAATGGGATGATGAAACAATATTAGGCATCTTGTCCAGTATGCAATTTCCAAGGTTAGTGAACCAGACGTATTTCAGCAGTAAGGCTCTTCTGAATTGTTTGTGCGCCACAGAGTCAACACCATATAACTTACTGAAGATGTTTCAGTATCACAAATGGATGTATCGTGAAAGCATATCCACCGTGACTGCTGCTAAAGTGTTGCAGTTTTTACTGGCCAAACTACACGTTCATGTGAAAAACAAAGATCAACGAACTCTACAACTTTTCCGAGACACATGCCTCTTTGAAACTTTAGATGGCTCTGTCACAGATTTGCCAGAAAATAAGAAAATAATCTGCCTAGAAGACACTGAAAATATACCAATGAAACATCTCAATTCAGTGTGTCAACATTTAGAAATAACGATACTCAAGAGAAAAGACTTGCTTGAAGATTTTGATGTTGATTACATGACACAGGAAGACTTTTATATTGGCATTTTCTTGAAGCAGGCAGATTGTTTGGAAAATTTCATCATCGGGGCTCACATGGAATACATCAGAGATACAAAGTTATATTTGTGTGATCGTTCACAAGAGATGAAGAATTTGTTGTCGGGTATAGCATGGATTGAAAATGAAGAAACTGGAAAATTTCAGAGAGTTTGTGACTTTTTTTCGCCGTACCTAAAGGTTTGTTATCTTTTATGCCCAAAAGAGGATTTATTGCCCTCACAATTCCATGGTCAGGAGTGGAGGAGATTCATGGAATTCTCTAAAATCAAGACAGAGTTACCTTTTCATCTGTTGCTCAAATTTAGTGACCAGATTGAGAACTCAAGTCATGTAGATGAACATGTTGCAGAGAAATCCCAAGTCCTTGTTAATTACATTTTACAACACAAAATGGCAAATGTGGGATTTCCTGACTTTATGCGATCCTTCAGAAAAATTAAATGTGTGGTCCCATTTAAAGTATTACCAGAATTCACAAGCATACTTCCTCAGCACGAACATTGTGGACTAGTTTGTTTTGAAGGATCAGTGGTCTCCCGAGGATGGGAGATTATGTGGACACGATGTCACATGGTTCCAGAGGAAACCATTCAAGATAAGGACAGAGATATTTTTGGGATTAAGTCAGTGCCGGATATTAATGATGTAATAAATCACATTCACACTCTCTGTCAAGAATTGAGAATGAGGCAATACAGAAGGGGATTTTCAAACTTGTTGGGGAAAATTTATAAACAATTGAACAAATTGATTTCTAATTCGTGTAATCCTAAATTCATCAAAGAAGAATTGACGAGAGGACTGACGGAGACACCTTTCATATACGATAGTGTTACAAAGAAATTCCTTTGTCCATATGAGGTTGTGTTACTCCTCGACACAAAAAAGTGTATAGATGGTTACCTCCACAGAGGTCCGGAAGAATGGGGCAGTTTTTTCAAAATGTTCAGACAGATAGGTGTGGAGAATCAGCCAGGATTTTATCACTACCTACGATTGTTTCATTCACTACATAGTAAAACATCTTCAAAACATATGACACCAATTGAATTAGGTATTGCCGAAAAAGCCTTCAAGGGGCTAGTGGCATCTCTTAAGTCAGAAAATGTGGATTTCCTTCGGCTTCCACAGACAGTTGATTTATATCTACCTTCAAAACATGACAAACTTATCTTGTCAACTGAACTTGTTTTGTGTGATAGAGTATCTTTTAAAAGAAGATTACCAGATACATTTTCAATAGATTATGTGAAGTCTGAATGTATCGAGACTATAGAATTGTTAAAGAACCTAGGTCAATTTACGCCAAAATTGATGTCACAACTTTTTCACGAGGACCCCTGTATAGGGCCTGAATGTGAGGACAATGGAATGTTGTGTAAACTGAGGAGGGTGTCCAGTCAGAAATATTTTTGAACGGAATTCTTGGTTACATTCAGAAAAAGAAGTCTTCAAGTATCAAAGAGCCACAGAGGTCAAGAATCAAGCAGGCCTTTCAAACTACACGGTTCAAAAGAGTTTCTATTCTTCAAACAGTTTTGAATTACAGTGGAAATCCGGTTGATTCAACCTCCGAGGACAAGTTTATATACTATTCAGAGGGAAAACGGATTATTTATATGAGAAATGATCCATCTCTGACTTCATTTGAAAAGTGTTTTAAGGTTTGGAAAAATAAAATGTGTCAAGTTGTGTCTCTATGTACTGAGAGGTTACTGTCGAGAGCAGAGGACAATTTGATTCAAGAACTTCTTCAAACTGAGTCTGATGTAGACATTTTGAGTATTTTTGAAAAACATGAAATCAAGTTACGGTCAGAAACTTGGTCACCACAACTTGGGTCACACATACCCTTGGACCAGCATGATTTGCTAGACAATAGACTTTGTGACCTTGTGGAAGGCGAGATTGTTGCATATGAAAGAGTTGATCCAGTGGCAGACCACAACAGTGATGACAATACAAGGGTGCTGGACTCTGAGTTTATTTATGTACGTGTGGTGAAGAAAGAAGATGACTCATCATCAGAGGAGTTCCCCATGTACACAGTGTTTGATGGCAGCCAGGATATATCGGTACTTTCAATTACACTCTATAGATTTACTCGCAAGGCTGAAGAACAGTCAGCAGATCTGGTACCTTTTAGCATTGAGAGGATTCGAAGGGAGGGCACCGACAAAGACAGAACTTTTGCAGATATCAGAAGAACGTTAATCGTTGCATGGAAATTACCAAGGTCAGACAGAAGGAAAGTCATCAAAAGACTACTTTTGCAATGGCATCCAGATAAAAATCCAGAGAATCTTGATTTGGCAAATGAAGTAACTCAGTTTATCCTGGATATAATTGGAAAATTGGAACGAGGAGAGATTGGAATAGAAAATTACTCATCAGGATACAGTGCTGGACATCGATCATCTCATCACTATGGTTCACCATCTAGTGAGTGGTACACTTTCCAAGAAACAGTTAACAAGTGTAGCAGCCAGCGACAGCGGAATAGAAGAAGGTATTATGGAGGTAGTGGAGGCAGTAATTTTGGTTCTAGTGGATCTGTGCACATACCACCAAATCCACAACCAGCTGTTGCTTATCAGTGGTTGACACAGTCAAAGTATGACTGGATTGCAGCACGTGAACAACTGCAGGCCTGTACAGCGTCGCTAAACAGTGTTGGCGTACAACAAAATTGTGATGCAGTGAAAACTTGGAACTGGATCTGCTACAAATCTCACCAGGTAGTCTTACTCCATTATTTTAGGTCACCTGAGTCACTAAGGTGACGTATTGTTGTTGGTCTTTGTCCAACATTGTGTGTCATGTGTTACTTTTTTTTACATTGTTAACTTATTACTTAAAACTACAAGGCCAATTGTTACATTTTTGGTGTGAAGGTAGAATGAAATTTATTGTGTTACCTTCCTAAAGGCATAACGGGTGGGGATAAACAAAAAAGTCAAATTTTCAAAAATCATTTTCTCTACTCTCACACATGTGGATTGATTGATTGATTATATATTGTTTAACATCCCGCTCGAGAATTTTTTACTCATGTGGAGACATCACCATTGCCGGTGAAGGACTGCAAAATCTAGGCCTATGCTCGGTGCTTATGGCCTTTGAGCAGGGAGGGATCTTTAACGTGCCATACCTGCTGTGACACGGGACCTCGTTTTTGCGGTCTCATCCGAAGGACCGCCCCACTTAGTCGCCTCTTACGACAAGCAAGGACTGAGGATCTATTCCAACAACCCGGATCCCCATGGGCCTGGAAGAAAAACAAAATGCATGGTTATAATGTCCATGACACCCATTACCAAAATTGTGAAATTCATGGTCCCTTGTTTGTAGGTTCAGTCTCTAGGGTGGAGCCAGTTTAGCCCTATAGTAAAGAAAATTAAATCTTAAAAAATCTCTACTCTCAGACATGTTTGAGAAAAACTAAATACATGGTTGTGATGTCCATGAACATCTGTACCTAAATTTTGAACAAAAATGGCACTCGTAAATACGCATTTCTAGTGATTGGAAAACAAGGTACATATTTTGTTAGATACCACTCCGATAGCCCGCACAAGTACTTTGAAGCAGACATTAAAAGTGTTCTTGGCTTTCTTGTAGATAACATTTACGTAGTGTTTGGAAACCAAGTTTTCCAACAATCCATTGGCATTCCCATGGGCACTAATTGTGCTCCCTTATTGGCAGACTTATTTTTATATTCTTATGAAGTGGAATTTGTTCGGAAACTGTTACAGGATAAAAAAAAAAACGTGCCGTGTCCTTTAACCATACATATAGATATATCGATGATGTCTTATCAATCAGCAATCATAATTTTGATAATTATATCCATTTGATAAATCCCGATGAACTCGAAATAAAGGACACTAGAGAATCTGACGTGTCTGCTTCATATTTGGATATTTTACTTAATATTGACTCTAATGGCAGACTGACAACTACATTATATGACAAGCGTGATGACTTCAACTTTGCAATCATCAACTTTCCATATCTATGTAGTAATATACCACTATCGCCTGCTTATGGTGTGTATATCTCCCAGTTGATTCGATACGCGAGAGCATGCCATGCGTATGAGAATTTTTTAAAGCGAGGTCAACTACTGACAAAAAAGTTGACGTTTGAAGTTTGAAGTCATCGTTTCGCAAATTTTACGGTCACTATAATGACCTTGTTTGCGATTACAAAGTGTCTCTGGGACATATGTTGAATGATTTGTTTCATACCCTTTGTTAGACTGTCATTTTTCATACTAACTTTGACTACAGATAATCCCGTTTACCTAATTTCGACTAAGGGCTCACGGCGGTTGTGATCAGTCAGCAGAGGATGCTTACTCCTCCATGGAACCTGATCCTACCTTCGCTATGTCGGAGGTCCGTGTTGCCCTACACTCGAACTTGTATATGTCTTGGGGATTTATGATTACGATTTACACATTGTTTACTTCACCATTCGATATTGTAAAGGGAATGTAAATTATGAAGCTCCCTTGGGACTTAATGGGTGGGGCCAAAATAAAAGAAGTGCCAAATTCTAAAAACAAAATTCTCTATTCTCAGATGTGTGAGAAAAAACTGAATGATGTTTATTAAGATCTCTACATAAATTGTAAAAATCATGGCCCCTGGGTTAGGGGGTTTAGGCTCTAGGTACGTGGAATTAATATGGCTTTCTAGTGAAAATGTATTTAATCTTAGAAATATTTTCACTCTCAGATACGTGTGAGGAAAAACTTAATGCATGGTCTATGTTTAAGCTATGGTAATAGGGTGACCTTTAAGGCCTGTGGGCCTCTTGTTTATTTTCATTTTGTTCAAGAAGGGTTTGATTTTGGGTGGACTAAATCTAATCCATAACAATATTCTTTCTTACTTCGAAGTCGTAAGTTGAATTGATGTGAAGAAAGCATATGGTGTGTTAATTCTCCATCTTTCTTGTTTGGCATTGGGGATTTCTATGCTATTTTATGCCGCCAGAATTCAAGAATCGAGTACACTTTTTCGCCTGTCCGTCTGTCTGTGGTAAAAACCTTTAATCTTGGTCATATCGTTTACACCATAAGAGGTAGACTTTTCATATTTGGAGTTTGTATCCTTGTGGCAGATTTTTCCATTGACAGCAAAATCTTTAACCTGGTGACCTTTACATTGACCTTTGACCTACTTTTAAAAAATTCAAATATAAGCCGTATCTTTTAAAGCATTAGACATTGCTTTTAAAAGGTGAACAAAGTTAAAATTACTTCATATTCTTAGTGTTACTACAAGAGTGTGAACTACAATGTCTTGCAGTTTCACTTTGTTGCAATCCGGGGGCTTAAGTGTTTCAGAAATCACATGTTGGGTTTGGTTTTTTGTTTTGTTTTGTTTTGGGTTTTTTTGGATTTGTTTTTTGTGTGTGTGTGTGTTTTTTTTTTTGTTTTTTTTTTTGTTGTTGTTGTTGTTTTTTTTGTTTTTTTGTTTTGGGGTTGTTTTTTTTTCCGTTAAATAATCATTTATGTGTTTACCATAAAAAGATTTTCCTAAACGAATCTAAAGTCAAATTTCAAGGTTATCTTGGTGCATTCTATGAAAAATAGTATTGATATATGATACAATGAGGTTTAATTACATTGACGAAATTTCTTCATTTTAGTCTTGTGAGAAGGCACTTAAAGCTATGATGTATAGTAAGGACGCCAATATTGCCTACAGGTACCGGACCTCCCATGATTTGCCTTCCTTGTCATTGGCTTCCTCCTCTCCAGAATCAGTTCACGACTTGGTGAACCAATTTTCTATTCAAGTCACCAACCTTCACACCACAATGAGATACCCCTCCGGTGGACAGATACCTGGGGACCAGTTTACCTGTGAGCAGGCGAAGACAGCTGTCGAAATCGCAGAGAAAGTGATTGAAGAATGTGAAAACTGTTTGGGATGATGACCTCTTTGGTTATATTAGTGTTGTGCTTGTTGAATAAGGCTGATAGTCCAGGTCATAGTGTTAATTGCCATTGGGAAAACTATTTTTGTAATATATATATATATATATATATATATATATATATATATATGTGTGTGTGTGTGTGTGTGTGTGCGTTTTATTGCAGTAGATAACTACAACTGGATAACTACAATTGACTGTGCGAGGAAACATTTCTTGGATATAACTTTATTGAATCATGTCTTTGGTATATTTTGACAAAATGTGATTATTATTTATTTGGAATAAGTCCATATTGGACATTTGTTTCTTCCTTTGGAGTGGTGATACAAAAATTATAAGTGTAGAATATATGTGCTTGATTTAGAGGAAAAAATCTTTCAACAAACTTTACTTCTTGGCCTGGAATTATTAGATTATTAGACAATGTTCAACCAGTCATTAGAATAACAGACAAAACGACAATTCTGTAGTTATGGTACATCATTATAATTAGAAAAATTGCAGTGTATCATTATAATTAGAAAAATTGCAGTGTATTGGACTCATTAATCACATTTTGACTACTATAATCAATAACTGTTGAAGGATGTTTAATAATCAGTTGTAAAACTGTAAGTTATAATGTTTTACATAATATTATTTGAATTGACACATGTTAACCGTGATGTAGTGTATTCACCTGTGTTCTAAGTTTAGCACATTACATTGTTAGTGCATCCTTCTAACAACTGAAGGTATAATGAGATTTAGTGTAGTTACTTTTCATCTTTTGATGCAGGGTGTTACGTGCTTTGATGTACAGTCTGGACTCTATACAGGATTATGTACACTTTTACACCTAGTGTTATTCTGGAATACATGTACAGCTTGTTACTACTTGCTTTATTTGAGCTCACCTCAACTTTTCACCAGGGCAAGTTTTTTTTTCTGATCTAGTTTTAATAACGTCTGTCCGGTATAAACTCTTGAGAACCACTGAACCAATATCTACCACACTCAACATAAAGCAATCGTGGTGACGTGGATTTAGCTTTATTGAAATGGAGGATTATACATGTAGCCCCCTTAAGTCAGTCAATGGATCACATTTACCCAAAACCTAAATAAAAGCTTAAGGACATGTGCAATGTTTCTAAAAGGTGCATGGACACGATATGAGCTAAATATTTTCAATTTCCCCCTCATTTTTAATGCTTACAATGCTTAACTAAGGTATTTCTAATGGTTACCGAAATCTGAATGTCAGTTGTTGAGTTACATGCGAGATACAACACTCACATGTCTGTTATGCAAACGAGGCTCGTGTCATTATTGTTTAATAGAAATTACCATGTTTGAAATAAATTAGATATGACACTAGTAGCTGTTTGTGTTCAGAATTAACTTGTAAATTAAATATGGTTTAAACAAATTTTTACTTATATATTTAACCTCAGTAAATAAAAACATTTCCTGTACAAGTATACATTTATTGTTTCTATTACTACAGTTTTATGTACAGCGTCTAGGTAGTAGATCAAAATTCTTCTTCCGGTTCGTGTTCTTTTATCAGCTTTAGTCTAGCTGAACAGGTTATCGTATAGTTGAAAATGATAACCTGAAATTGTTTATTTTAAACGGTCTGAAATTCAGAGTCCCGATCTTTAAATGGCTACAGAACTTTCTGTTGAAGACGAGTTTAATATGAAAACGGAGAACTTGACACTTTCTCAGAATGGATAAAAAGTATAGGAGGATTAATGAAATCTTGTATCAGACACGGTAGAAAAAATTATACCACCTATCCTTCTTTATTGCTGTGATAAAATTAAGAAATTCATTTCAAAATTAAGGATTATATACCTCGTGCATAGCTCTGATCCATAGGCGGATTTGGTTGATTGATTGTTTGTTTTACGTCCCGTTGAGAATTTTTCACTCGTATTGAGACGTTACCAGTTGTAAGTGAAGTGCTACAAATTTAGACCTATGCTTAGCGCTCAGGACCGTAGCACAGTGAGGGTTCTATAACTTGCCAACGCCTGTCGCGACACGGGACTTCCGTTTTTAAGGTCATATCCGAAAGACCTGTGATTCTCACTTCTAAATGCCGAGCGTTTGGCGAACGAGCAATCACTAGCTATGTTTACGTCTTAGGTTTGACACGGCCATGGTAAGAGCAGGGATCGAACTCACGACCTCCCGGTTACGAGGCGAACGCTCTAACCACTAAGCTACCGCGACCGTTTAGAGGGAATTGGCTCAAGTGTTCAGCATTGTTTGGTTCTTTCAGTTCCTCCAAGTTCATTCTTATTGCGGATTTTCAACATTTTTAAGGCGTCGAGCTTGCTCGAGAGCCTTCTAGCGATCATGCAATCTTTTGCCACTACACCGCCTTTCCGATTTCAATGGGCGAATTCAAATTGTGCCTATTGGTATTGAACGTTTCTTACGATTCAAGACTTTGAAACATTGAATTTAATTGATATTCAAAAGGCACAATACCATTGCCGTTGATGATCTCGTTGTTTATTATTGTATCTTTGTTCGGTAGTTAAATAACGATTGTTTGGCAAGAAAAGTTCATTCTTTTCAGCATTTTTCGTCCGCAATTTCAAATTCATTTATTAGAGCCTTTGTAAAGTAACTGTGGCCAAGTTTTCATTGGTTCCAAGCTTCGACCTTGGAACCAATAAAATGATAGCTTTCGTTCAAAAGAAACATGAGTGTCAACAAGCCAAGCACGTATGATATTTAAAAAAATGTTTCGGGATCAATCTCTGCGAAGGAACAATACCAGTTGTGTGGGGGTCAACTTTCACTGAAAAATCGTAGGATAATTTTCTTAAGTTTTATGTAAGTTTTCAAACAACTGTCAGAAGTTCTGAATTACAGCCCGTGTCAAAATGGCAATATGTCCCAGTATATTTATTATGCGTGCTTTAACAAGCTAAAGAGGCTAAGAAAAAGTTGACTCCGACAACGAAAACAATATCCGTGCACTTAGAGCCGAAACGTCGACCATACTGGAAGTCTTAAGTCATAAACATGCTTTACAGTATGAGTATGCGAGATGCAAAGTTAACTGGAATTTCTTCTTGCCACGCTGTTTCCTGTTCTGTTGCTAGTGATATTCTCGTCCCTGATTAATATTTTCTATAGCGAGTAATTTGTCTGCCGTTAATTTACTTCAAAGGCTCTTAAGTTGGTTTCGTCATACTTGTTTATATTTTTAACGAACAGTATCATGAATGCCATTACCCGATTGGCTAGATTGCAAAGTTCAAATTGAGAACGTTCGCTAGGTGTCGCCACTGTGGGCCACAGTTTTTGTGCTGTAATCTACCAAGGGTTTGTACGGAGTGGAGTGGACTGAAAACCCTTGCATTGCGAGGATGATATTCCACAGAGCTTTGAAAATTTGAAATCACAAAACTCATCCAATATCAACAGCAACAAAACATACTACTTTTCAACACTTTAAACCACCATTCGTAGCGCTAAATTAAAGACGATGTTATGTCACGTCATAGACAGCTGCTTCTTCAAAAAAAATAAAAATGAAATGTTCACATCTTGTGATCGGTCAACCAAACATTACTTTGTTGAATACCACTCTGATTCTATGCATATGTACTCTGACGTTTATATGAGAAAGATGCTGGAGATTCTCGTTGACAATATTTACGTTGTCTTTTGTTGATCAGGTCTTTTATCAGTCTGAATTCTCATCGGCACGAATTGTGCTCCTTTAATGGCTGACGTGTTTTTGGTACTTCACCTACAGCTGGTGACGTCTCAATATGAGTGAAAATTTCTCGACGGGACGTAAAATAAACAAACTACTCCAGATGTATACCGTTCGCAATAGCTCAGTGGTAGTGTTCGCTTTGCAGCCGGGGGGTAGCGAGTTCGTGTTCCGCTTTGCCATAGCCGCATTAAACCCAAGACGTTCGGCATTTAGAAGTGAAAATGGTGGGTCTTTTCAGATATGACCTTATCGTCGGAGGATGCGGCAGGCGTTGACATGTTGAAGAATCTTGAGCGCGAAGCACAGGTCTAGATTTGTGGTACTTCACCTACAACTGGGGACGTCTCGATATCAGTGACAATTTATCGACGGAACTTTATACAAACAGTCTACCGAATATATTGAAGTTAAGGCACGGTTAAATTCGTTATATCTAAAGTTCAGTATAACCGATGTTGAATCATGTGAATTTATTTTTCCTTCAGTATAACATATTCCAGTATAAGCGGTTTCAATATAGAGTAGTGAAGTAGACAAATAAAAGACATCATATCTTCATATATGGTCTTCAATACATCGACGACGTTTTATCCGTTAACAATATTCACCTTAACAATATTCACCTTCAGTTAAATGCCTATTTATTTGATTAATGATTGATTTGATTATTTATTGCTTTCCGCCACACTCAACAATTTTTCAGTTATCTGGTGCCGTCCAGTTGTTGGTGGAGGAGAGAACCCAGATACAATGTACCTGGGAAGGGAAGAGACCACCGACCTTCCGCAAGTAAACTGGCAAACTTGCTCACATAACGCCGCGGCTGAGATTCGAACACGCGCCCACAGAGGTGGGAGGCTTTGTGATTTTGAGTCCGATGCTCTAACCACTCGGCCACGGAGGCCCCCTAAATGCCTATTTAATATATATATATATAATTACGGTGAAGTCGAAGTACCATGCCATAGAATCACCCACTTCTTCGTCTTTGTAAATCTTGTTCACAGCTAATGGCAGCAACTTAACTTTATGGCATGGCTTTAGCTTCTCCATCGTCAGCTTCCTATATTATGTAGCATTATTCCGCTATAACCTGGATGTGGTGTTGATGTCTCGCAACTGATTCGACGGGGCCTTCGTGGCCTAGTGGTTAAAGCATCGCGCTCAGAATCACAAGACATCTCACCTCGAGTTCAATTCGCTCGAGCCGATATATGTGAGAAAGTTTGCCAGTTTACTTTCAGAAGGTCGGTGGTCTCTTCCCGGGTACATTGTACCTTCCCGGATACAATGTATCTGGTTTCTCTCAATAAAAAAAAACCGGACGCCACCAGATACCTGAAAAATTGTTGAATGTGGCGGAAAACAATCAATCAATCAACTGATTCGATATGAGGAAATATGCTCTGCATAAGATCAACTTTTAAACCAAGACAGGCTACTGACAGAGGTTGGTGACACATGGGCTTCAACGGTCTCATTTAAAGTCAGCATTCGCAATTCGATTCATTGTCCTTATAGTGATCTAATAATACACCCTGTTATTAGGCCTAATGTTTGAGATTTTACATACCAATTGTTAGGCCTTCCTTTACATACTAATTTTGACTACAGACTAATTCGCTTACCTGAACAAGATAAAGGACTGACGGCGGGTGTGACCGTTTAACAGGGGATGATTACTCCTACTAGGCACCTAATCTCAGTGTTTTCAGGGAGGGATCCATGTTTACCATACTATCAATTTTGTATTCTTTGTAGGACTTTCATCATTTTTCCTTTGATTTAAGCCATATATGTACTTTCAATCAGATAGGGGCCTCCGTGGCCGAGTGGTTAGCGCATCGGGCTCAAAATCACAAAGCTTCTCACCTCTGTCGGCGCGTGTTCGAATCTCGGCCGCGGCGTTATATGAGCAAGTTTGCCAGTTTACTTGCGGAAGGTCGGTGGTCTCTTCCCAGGTACATTGTATCTGGATTCTCTCCTCCACCAACAAAAACTGGACGCCACCAGATAACTGAGAAATTGTTGAGTGTGGCGGAAAAGCAATAAATATTCAATCAATCAGATAAATTCTTTGACAGAATTCCAACATACATTAATATTGAGCTTAGCTGAACTATAACTTCCACGTAACCATACCACAACTTCCAAACTGAACATAGAAGAGCAACAATTTTGTAACATTCATTCAATGATAAAAACATAAAAAATGCAACATGTAAATAAATTAAGTATAAGGGATATGTTCAATTAATACGCATCAATATAAATTCATGTAATGATTCTCAATTGCAGAAAGTACGCGTTGTGTGTAACTAAAGTCTGCTAAATACTCATTGTGCTCAATCCCCAAATCGCACTTTCTTCATACATATATGAGATAAAGTAATATCATACAAATATTACTTTGAAACGCTAAAAAAAATCAATGTTACTGCATGTATTTCTATGTCCAATGCAGCGATTCTAAATTTTGATACCCCAAACTTATAACGCCACATAACGTGCAGATTTACAACATCAAGAATATTCATGACACAAAACATTTACTTTCTTTCCTTTGTTTGGAATTTGTTTGTACAGAGGGCCGTGAAATTCTCGTCGCCACTCCCCTCTGTGCAACAAATTCCATACAAAGGAAAGAAAGTACTGTAAATATAACTTGTGAGGTTGATCATTGTTCATTATCTTCACCTTTGGCAGTGAATCTTGGATAACTTGATCGATTGCAAAACAGTTTAAAACTAACAAAATCGAGGTTGTTTTTATCACGAAATTAGAACGCACAATTACACTGGGTACTGAACATTCCCTGTTTAACCTGATGTGAACTATGGAGGATGCCAATGTAGTTTGGATCCATTCAACTCGTTTGGAAATAATGCGTGGATATATATTTCTGTATATATAGTGAATTTTCTGTTTTTCATTAAATACTTCTTCATTTAGGTTAGTTATGTATTTATAAGTGTTAATTGCAAAGTGTGCTTTACAAATTATGTCTGCTACAGTGTGTATCTTGTGTAATCCTCTTAAATTTACTTTAAATAGTTGTATTTCATTTCCTTTCTTAATGACCGAGTATTCTAATCGAGCAGTCTGCAGTGCTCGTTAATGGATGCTGTTTGGATCCACGTTCTGCAGGACACTAGTTCAACACTGGGCTTATGCATGCAGTGAATTTCTCTGTGCTTGATGTATATGTAACTATTTTCAGCGTTTCAAATTCATAATTTCAATCATCTGTAAAATGTTCATTAATTTATTTTTAATATCATTTTCATAATTAATTTGCTGACATTAGAAATTTATGAAACAATATTGAATTGAATAACAATTTTTTTTTCTTTTCTATGTGTGTGTGTGTGTGTGTGTGTGTGTGTGTGTGTGTGTGTGTGTGTGTGAATGATTGACTTCTCAATCATTTCATCGCAATATTCAGATTTTAACTTAAGCTCAGGGTGTTTCATGATGATATGGCCAGGTGTCTAGGAGGAGTGAGCAAAAACGTTCGGCATTTTGATACAAGAGTCACGGGTCTTTTCGGATATGACCTTAAAAAGGAGGTGTTGACGTGTCAAAGAATCCTCACTGCTAGGGTGCCGCAAGCTTGTTATCGAAGCCATCTTAGGACTAATAAACTTAAGTTACATCTTAGTCTTCAAGCCATCGAACCTGTCCTAACTAGAGGTATATCTTAAGATTCTCCAAAAGTTAAGACATCATTAGATAAATAAAGCTACGCCATAACTTTGTTTATACTTAAGTATATCCGCCGCCTATCTGTGTGTACAAGGGAGAAGGAGAATCTAGAAAGACCATTTCTTAAGAGATTACGACAATCCCTTACATTATTTAGATGACCAGAGCATGGATCGTGCGAAGTACCACACCGGTAAGTATTTTCACTATATATTACTATACAGGGGAAAATTATTAAAACTCAGTTTGCAAAAGCGATGTTAAATGGCGCAGTTTGTTACCTGTCTCGTCAGCCATCTCCGTAAAAACAACACCCTACACGGCATCTTCTAAAACAAATACACGCAAACACATGACCCTCAAATCCACGTGGGGTTTTTTTTCCACATGTGTAAACAGCCTGAGTGCACCTCAGGAAGTAGTCTCGGCTACCAACATAAAATAATTCCATGGTAAACAATTGATTATTTCTACAAATTGCACAAAATTTCCATATCAGGGGTACAAAAAATAAGAGAAAAGAAGAAAGGGCATTGAGAAAGTCGATCTTCGAAGGGCAGCGAAATACGCATTGCATGCATAACCTACACATATCTTCTGTCATTTCAAACTTCACTTTCAATAATTTGATAAATGGGCTCTGTAGAACTAGGATGGTTGCCTTCACAGCTCCACACTTCGTCATGGTTCTTAAGTGACTCATTACTTGGCTCAAGTGACTTATGTTTTTCAAAATTTATGTACATTTTCATAAACGACGATTAGTACCTTTGTCTTTTGCATTAAATTATATAGAATTTTAAAACAAGTCTTTAAATAAATGGCTTAAATAGTCGTTTCAAACTTACATTTCCACTAAATTACCGTTTACTTGATGTCATAGAAGTAAAGAGAAAGAGATTCTCACAGAGAGAGAGAGAGGGGGGGGGGGGGGTCAACCAACCGATAAATCAAAACAAGTTTGATTTCGATTTCAAAAGAAAAAAGTACATTGTCAATAAAATTATTATCTATTATCACTTCTGCATGTAATGTATTATTTTATTGGGGGTAATTTTAGCGAGCCACTCACGGAGTGCATGTTATCGATAGAAAACATCGCGAATGAAAGTAGAGAGCACACATATAGACACAAACATCTACCTTCACCAGTTCAAATTAAACGAGCATTCTGGGTGTAATGCAGGCAATACAAAATCCCCTACAGGGAGATCAATTTAGTGAAAAGTAGTCAAGCATAACGAAACTCAAACTTGATCTGTATTTATCCATGACAAAGCCATATATCAAATTTCAAGTGATTATCTTTATCCAATGCGAAGAAAAGTCCGGAAAACTGATTCTTACAATTCATCAAGAGGCATAATTCAGTCAAATGTGGGTCAAGCGTAACGAAACTCAAATTTGCTCTTTAAATATTCAAGACAAAGTCATGTATAAAATTTCTGTTGAATATCTTCATGTACTGCGGAGAAAAGTCCGGAAAACCTCAAGCGGAATGACAGACGGACAGACAGAGGGTAAACTAGTGGACCCTCTGGCAAAGCAGGTATAGGGGACTAATAATTACGAATGGAACATTATGATATGTGCAACTCTTAGTGGTAATTTTAGTATGCATATTTACGACTGAAATAATTTTATCAACTTGCATGCTGAAAGTCGTTGATCAGTCATCATTGTAAGCTGTTTTACATTGATGAAGAACCCGAAAGCAAGTCCCCCCCCCCCTTCCTATGACCTTATGACTCAATATGAAGTTTAAGTGCGCAAATTATCTATATATTTTCGGAATAATTGGTAAATGTATTAGACTTCGAAAAATTAATAATATTAGAGTTATTTCTATCAGATCTAAGATACCTTACATATTTAATTACATTACCAATTTTACGAGATACAACTGGACTGAAATTACAAGGTAGTTTGGCAGGCTGTATTTTTCTTCCATCATATATAGAATAAATCAAAATACAAAGTACATATATCGTTTTTCATTACAATTGCGAGAAGTTGTCAGAAATTTGACTGAACTTCGATTTTGTAGAACGCAAGAATGATAAAACGTATCAGGCACATAGCGTAGTTGGTGTTTAGCTCACCTGTGCGAAGGCTCAAATGAACTTCTCTAATCAAAACTTTCCGTTGTCCGTCGTCGGCGTAAACTTTTCACATTTTCTTATTCCCCAAAACCACTAGACCAATTTCAATCAAACTTGGCAAAAAACATCCATGGGTAGTGGATTAATGTTTGTTCAAATGAAGGGCAACGCCCTTCTTCAAGGGAAGATAATAGCAAAATAGTGAAAAAATACTGACAAATTTTGAAAATCTCAAGAACCAGCAGGCCAATGTCAATAAAAATCAGTACAAATCATCCTTGGATGAAGGGGATTCAGGTTTGTTCAACTGAAGGTACATGTCCCCTTCAATGGGAAGATAATCAAAAAATGCAAAACTAGGATGGGATCATTTAAAAAATCTTGTTCTCATGAACCACTGGGCCGTCTTATTATATAGTATAAAAATTGCACACTTTGGCGCCTTATTTTTGGGACCGGTAAAGTAAAGTCTTTCCCGTACATTTTGTTGTTGATAATTGCTTGGTTTGAAATGGAAAAAAATAACAATAATATTGCCTAATGATATTTTTTTTTTTAAAACATCGCAATTAATATGACGTCACAATGTACTGTTTGCATCATCCACGTTATATTTCCCGCGTTAAATGAGTAAGTCGTGTTCCATGATGTTATGGATCTTTGCTCGTCTCAACGGCTACCCTGTAAAACATATTAATCCTGAATTTTCGTTGTCGTTCCATAATTGGTCATATAGTTAGACAAGCTTTGCTTTGTTGACTTCATTATAATGTACCAGATGCGTTGTTGTAAGGTACAAATATGTTAATACTAAGAGTACAAACGGAAACACTGTGGGGATGACAGCGTGTAACTTAGGAAATAGTGATGTGTTTTGTAAAGAAATATGTAAAATAGCAGTACAACAACGAGAAATATAACATACACCCAGTGAGTTACGAACAAACATCGCTGAAACTGAAAAATTTATGGCATGTCAAACGTTGCAATATTTGATCTTTTCCATTTGTATTGTATTTTTTTTTTTTTTTCATTTTCCTTGTACAGTTTTCCATTTGTATTCTATACTTTTCACTTGTATAATTTTTCATTTGTAATGTATAATATTCCATATATATTCTATATTTTCCATTAGCATTGTGTATTCTATATTTTCCATTAGCATTGTGTATTCTATATTTTCTATTCATACTGTTTAGTTTTCCATTTGTATTCTATATTTTCGGAGGAGACCGCAAAAACCGAGGCCCCGTGTCACAGCAGGTGTGCCACGATAAAGATCCCTCCCTGCTAGAAGGCCATAAACGTCGAGCATAGACCTAAATTTTGCAGCCTTTCACCGGCAATGGTGACGTCTCCATATGAGTGAAGATCTCGAGCGGGACGTTAAACATTATATAATCAATCAATATATTTTCAGTTTTATATATATATATATATATATATATATATATATATATATATATATTTATATTTTCCATTTGTTTTATATAATTAGGTGGGGCCTCCGTGGCCGAGTGGTTAGAGCATCGGGCTCAAAATCACAAAGCCTCTCACCTCTGTCGGCGCGTGTTCGAATCTCGGCCGCGGCGTTATGTGAGCAAGTTTGCCAGTTTACTTGCGGAAGGTCGGTGTTCTCTTCCCAGGTATATTGTATCTGGGCTCTCTCCTCCACCAACAAAAACTGGACGCCACCAGATAACTCCATGTTGAAAGAGGAAAAGTAGATCAGCAGTTGAATTTCGCCATATTTTATATTGTTTGTTTGTAGTTTTTGTGCATTTATGTTATAGTTATTTAGATTTAGTTATCGTGATCAGCATTATGAATACTGTGATACTGATACTTCGTTCGGACGTGGTCGAGGAGATAGTCAGCGTGCAAAGCCGCGCCGGTAAGTTCATCATTACAATATTACTCAGATTTATTTATTTCCTAGTACCAAGATGGACATTTCAATGAGACCTCAACAAAACCACACACAGTCACAAAACATGGAGATTTCCAGTATAAAATAGCATTCCAGTAGCTAAAGAGGGGAGTTTATAATATCAAAGAATGAAGGCTCTAAGTTCTAAGTCTATTGGTAAGTAAACAAAGTGTATTGGGTTTGTGTTTTGTTTGTTTGTGTTTTTCTTTTTGTTTTGTTTTTGGGTTTTTTTCGGAGGGGTGGATGTACAAAGTAAAAATAACTACAATATCTTATGTACATCATGTGAAGATTCAAATGTTAAGAACGAAAACCATGTACTATATTAATATTGATATTATTTCAACTGAATGCATATTAAAGATATATGATGAATTTATATATGAACACAATTCTTTTCTATACTTTTTTTCAAGCCATATAGACATCGATCCTGACAAAGGCAGTCACCACTTTGACTGTACCTCTACCTACTCCAGCATGCTAGAGGTTCATGGCAAGATACTTTTAACTTGGCACCACTCAACAAGGAGGTATATAAGGAATGTTAAACAAGGCCTTCACTTGTTGGGGTACAGATATAGTCAGCTGCATGCAGTCACTGTGAATACATTTTCTGGGACAAATAATTTCCACAATATCAGTAGGACAATTTTTGACCAAATCAACCTTAAGAATCAGCTATGTGTATTTCTGTGCACAGGTGTTCTGAAGTGTAAAACATTGCAGTGTATCGTGACAGTTATGGATGTAGAAGACAGCGGAGTTGATGCAGAGGAAACTGTGATAATTGTAACCAAATATCTGGCAACTAGCAAATGAAAGATTCAAAGGATGTACTATAATCATATATGTGACTTCTTCATGTGTGCACTCTCGATCATATTTCACAGTGTAATGGATCTGCTTCAATATTATCTTTGTTAGGAGTTTGTTAATTATCTATGATGATAGCCGCCCGCGTGGCGCAGTGGTTAGAGCGTCGGGCTCAAAGATCTGATGATCCTTGAGTCGGGGGTTCGAATCCCACTGTGGGACGTGGGTGCCGGTCTTTCGGATGAGACCGTATAAACCGAGGTCCCGTGTCGCAGTAGGTGTGGCACGATAAAGATCCCTCCCTGCTCAAAGGCCCTGAGTGCCGAGCATAGGCCTAAATTTGCAGCCCTGTCACCGGTAATGGTGACAGCCGCCGGATAGCTGAAAAATTGCTCAGGCGGCTATAAACAAACAAACAATCTATGATGATATACTAGGAATTTGATATCTCCAGTTCACAATGTTCTAGTGGTTTGTTACCTATAGTTTGTTAACTAAGGATTGATAGTAGTTTGTTTTATATAGTTGTTAGTTTGTTTCAAATCAATTGCTTGAACTTGTACAGTCATTCATCTCAAGAAATTAATTCTTATTCATGTTGCTGTTTTGGTAATTGTTAATGTTATTTGTAAACAGTTTGATAAGCAGTTTAGTAATAACTGTTGTGCACAAAAATAAGCAGTTTCTAGCAGTTTGGTATTCCATATATGGCACAGTGAATAAATATAAGCAGTTTGGTATTTCATATATGGCAAAGTGAATAGGGTCAAAGGTTAAAGTAAGCAGTTTTTTAAGCAGTTCAAATGAATATTCATGGATGAAGGCTTGTAGAAGTATCTAATTTAAATTTTTTGGCTAAAATAACTGCCCGAAAACTGCTATGGAACTCCAAAGGCTAAGAAACTGGTAGATGAATGCTCTTATGCAAATGAGACATGCATACTAATGAGGCTTGTTGATGGTTAGAGAACTGTGAAGGTTAAGAAACTGCTTGGGGAAGGCTTTCCACTTTGACTTTGGAGCTTATATTCTTTTTCAAGAACCATTCAGCACTGAATCAATTTCTTGTGTGAAGAGGATTCAAATTTGTTTAAATGAAGGCTCATGTGTCCTGAGATGATAAGAAAAACACAATGGGTGTTTGTGAAACATTTTTGCCCCCTGGATTACAACAAATGGAACAGTAAGATTTGTAAAAGTCACCAGGGCAATTATTTTGGTGCCAATGGAAAGGTCGTGTGACAAGGAATTCACATACCAAACATGAAACGTCTACCTTTAATGGTGTAAAAGATATATATGACAAAGGTTTTTGGGTTGTTGTTTTTTTTTAAATTTCCCAAAGTTAGATCAAAAGTCACAAGGTCAACAAACCTGGTATTGTTGGAAGGGTTTCTCACAAGTAATGCAAATGCTAATTTTAAAAGCAGTACTTCTTTGAAAGATATTCCATTTAAATTTTCTAAAAGTAGGTCAAAGTTCACCAGGTCACAGTGTGTATCAATGGAAAGGCCTTGCCACAAGGATTGCACATACCAAATATGAAAAGTCTACCTCTTATGGTGTAAAGATATGGCCACGGTAAAAGTTGGTTTTGTTTTTTTAATTTCCAAATCTAGGTCAATGTCAAAATCACAAAGTCAACAAATCTGGTATCATTGGAAAGGTTTTCTCACAAGAAACATACATGTACATATATAAATATAAAAGCAGTAGCTTTTACAGTTTATAAAAATATAGCTTATTTGAATTTTCTGAAGTATATCAAAGGTCACCAGGTTAACAATTCTGGTGTCAATGAAAAGGTATTGCCACAAGGAATACACATACCAAATATGAAATGTCTACCTCTTATGGTTTAAAAGATATGAACAAGGATAAAGTTTTTCTCATGTTTCCAAAACTATGTCAAAGGTCACAAGTTCGACAAACTTGGTATCATAAAATTGTTGGAAAGATCTCACAAGAAATGCACATGCTGAATATAAAAGCAGTACTCCTATCATTTGATTGATATGGCTTATATTGGATTTTTCTAAAAGTAGATCACCCAATCAAAAATTTTGTGGTCGATGGAAAGGTCTTCCCATAGGGAATACATGAAATCTCTACCTCATATACACAGGCGCTCGACGTTTTAAATATTCATAACAAAAAAAAAATTGTCTTCCTGTAAACAAACTATTCACAAGGCGTGTCACACTGCAATCTTGGTTTTCTTTTTTACCAGCTGCATCGCTTGCCATTCTCAGCGAAAAGTTCGATATAATAATTATAATTAGACCCTTCTCGTTTAGAAACAACTCTGTCAAGGTCTTGCCTCTCGCATCGTCATGGGGAAATGGAGTCCATTTATTGGCTATAATCAACCGTCAAACATCGTCTACAGCTTCTCAAATGCGAAAAATCAATAAATGGGGGGGGGGGGGGGGGGGGGTTGACATAATATAGGGATAGCCCTTTTTTCATTGGTCGATAAAATTAAAAATAATAAAAATGTTAGACAGCTAGTTAATAGATATTGAACACTATTCCATTGCTATATACTTTTTTTTCAACATTGAAGACGATAATTTCACTTGTATGTATGCATTCTTTGTATTAAAATTAGTTGAAAGTAAATGTCATATGTAATATGAAAAGTTCACAAATTACTGAATTAACACCCACACGTGGGCATACTCTGAAACGTTCATATTGATATTTATACAGCAAAATGTCTGTTTATTTTTTATATGTATTTAATGGAGAGCGTTATGAGAGTTGTAACCCCCTCTCGTTCAGTTGAAAATTTTTATCAAAAGTAATCATTTTGTGGTCTGCAATACCTCTTTTTTGGATGGGAAATCTACAAATTTGAGGTCCCCCCCCCCCTCCCTTTGAAAAAATTCTGGATCCATTCATATCTCATTCAAAACTTTGATACTTGTCAATTCTGTCTGCACTGGCCATCTCTTGAAAATTGATTTCAGTTTCTTAATATCACCAAGATACATGTGTACCCATGAGGCTAACCATGAAATTGAATATTAAAAACATTTGCTACATTTTAATATTTATGGTCTTCAAAGTACCAACCATTGTAAATTTGTTTAATACAGTGTCACATTGCACCATTTGCATTGTAAAATTTTGTTAGATGAATTTACAATGACTGGCACGACTGAGATTTTCACGCATTCTAGTTGACCTAATTTTCAACTTTGGAAGTGCAACACTTTCTTAGAAAATAACAACAGACATGCAACACTTTTATTTCTCATGTGTCGAAGCAACAACAAAAGTCAAAATCTGCAACATACTTTTCACGCTTCTTCACACAGTGTAGATTCAATTCTGTTTAAACCATTGACATAAGGCAAGATCAATCTAAGGTTCAAAAAAGAAAAAAAAAAATTCTACCATGACACAAAAGTTGGCCTATATTAAAGATCTTAATATTACCAACTGGAAGTTCTTAAATGGTCTGATGTTTACAAAACTAAGTTATTTTGAAATTGAACTGATGCAAGATGTCTTTTCAACAGAAGTAGTAATATAATAGTTTGTCAACTAATATGCAAGCATCCCCAGACATGCAGTGTATATACTGTATGTGTAATTATTATAGCATACTGTGGAATCATGATTGCTCATGGGGGCTCAATGTTCATGGATACCTTTTACCAATGAATTTATGTCCCCATGAACCAGTTATTCTTTGCAATAGCTTCTATAGTGTAATGTTATATATCTTAGAAAAATGATGATCACCTTCGAAAATCCATCCCCATGAACTAGTAAATATTTGGCTACCCACGAACATTGGCCCCCACAAACACTAATAATTCCACAGTACTTAAAATCTGGCACATTCCAAGTTGATGCACTCAGTTTTAGTGTAATCACGATATAGCACCGCTTCTACATAATTATATAGGAAGACCTCATTTGATTGTAATTGTAAGAATAGATAAGTAGAGAATTTTATATTTTAGCACTTCTAAATATATCTTATCTTATAAATTAGCATTCTGCTTCACCACCAAAATTTGAGTCCTGCTAAAATAAGTACACATACAATACTTGTCCAACTGAGACTTTGTTTCATTGTTGGACTACTATTTGCACGAACATGGTGACTCTGGTGAGCTTTGTTGCTTTGAACAAGCATGGCAACTCTGGTGAGCTTTGTAGCACTGCACGAGCATGGTGATTCTGATGAGCTTTGTAGCTCTGCACGAGCATGGTGATTCTGACGAGCTTTGTAGCTCATGGGTCTCTTCATGTTCATGGCTCTGTTACTTCTGACTGCTGTCTATAGCAATTACTACAAACCATCAATACTGTTGACATGGTTTTCACAACATTGTTACATTCAGATTCTATGACCTTAAATAAAGTACAAACTTTTGATTTCCTAACTACAGGAAGTTTGACCATGAAAATCTGCAAAGGTATTGTCAATATAGAAGGTTATAATCCACAGCATTGTAAAATTTGATTCATGTATTGTATCTTATTTTCACTGCAGATTAATTTTGCCATTTACACTGTAGACCAAAATGATGAAATCAAGCTTGCATTGAATAAGAACCCAGCCATGACAATTATTTGCAATGAACATAAATGCCATGAAAACTATACAAAACCATGGTACAGAGTTCAACCTTGACCTATGAACTTTCATCCAAAAATAAATATCTTCATCTTCTCTGTGGTTAGTACGAGAGTGAAAAGTGTAATACTGTTTGTTGAATGGTATCAATAGTGGTGCATGCACAAGCATAACATTGATTATTATGACCTTTGATCCAGGAGCAACAAACATCAGCCCTATGAGGATCCAGGTAGATATAACAGATCCGAAGTACCCCTTGCTTGTTGTAAGAGGCATCTAAATGGGGCGGTCTTTTGGATGAGACCACAAAAACAGAGGCCCTGTGTCACAGCAGGTGTGGCACATTAAAGATCCCTCCCTGCTCAAAGGCCATAAGTGCCAAGCATAGGCCTAAATTTGCAGCCCTTCACCTGTAATGGTGACGTCTCCATACGAGTGAAAAATTCTCGAGCTGGACGTTAAACAATATATAATCAATCAATCAATAAACATCATCCTCACCATTCACTAGTATGTATGGAACTGAGAACTATGAGATTTTGCTAAAAATGATGTCTATATCATTTTTGGATGTAGCTATATCCCTGAAATGTGGAGTGAGGATAATTTAATAAGGAACAGAAATATAGACAATGTTGGCATTTCAAAACTGCTGTATATTGTTCAATCAAGCCTCATCCAAACACAACATAAATACAGACCTCTTGGTATCAAAATCAAAATGGATCAATCCAAAGCTCTGGAGTATGTCAAATGATTTGGTTTACAGGTATTCTCTCAGAAAATATAACATTTCTTGATAGCTTTCAGTGAAATTTTATGTTGAGTACATTATTCACAGTTTTAAGCTATTGAAATATTGTAGTTTGTTATGGATTAGCTCACACAATTCTCGAGATGAGGTCTGATAACTAGTTTCCACACTCTTCAACACATCCTTCCTGACCCCTGCATCTTCTGGACAAGCACCCTCCTCTGACTCGGCTAAGCTCAAACTACTTAGATCTATCGATAACAGCACAGGGTCAAGATCACGAACAGCCACATGCATATCTTTGGCACAAGAGTCAAAACTAGCGATCAGTTTCATAAAATTGGAGAAGACAGCAGGAAGGGGAGGAGGTACATCCATTTTCTTCTTTCGACTTCTCTTGTTCCATGAGGTTTTGAGTGGTTTAAGTATTCGGTGGCAGACACCTGTCAAAATGGCTGAATGTGACATTGTCTCCACCAGCAATGAAAGGTTTTCAATTACAGCAGTATTAATGGATTTCTTCCCATCTGTTTCTGTAAGTAAAGTGCACCTGTACTTTGCTAGGAGACCGACAAGGATTTCTGGAACCTTCTCTAAAGGTGATTCCAGTTTTTCATTTTCTGAATGTTCTAAATCCTCTAACTGCAGTTTGAACAGATGTAAAATGTTCTCAATCATTGCACACACCACTTGATAATGTCCGTCTAAAAGATATCTGGATAACCGTGTTGGACTTGGCCCTTGTAGAGAGTAGTTGTAGACTTTGCTGAAGTCCTTTTTATATCCCTGTATGTGTTCTGACAGCTCATTTGCAAGTGATTGGAGAATTTCAGCTGGAGCTTTCTTTTCTGAACCCACTCCATTATTCATATTTTTTGTATTGGATCCAACTTGCTGACCTACGTTTACCGCACAAGCAAGAATCCTTAAGGTCAAACTTCTAATCCTAAGCCATGCTTTTTCTTCCTTGAAGGAAAAGTCAATGGCTGCATTTGTGTCAAAGATTTCTTTCTCCCATGCTTCCAAGATTCTTAGATCTCGATTATCACAGAGTTTACCAAACTCAACAGCAGGTGCTCCCTCTTCAGATGGATCAATCTCCATATAGGTCACCATTTGCTCCACGCTCTGATGATGAGATGTCTCTAGAATTAGGTCAAGAAGCATGCTCTCCACTTTTGCACAGGCATACTGAAGGGAATTCTGCAACTTTTCTCTGAATCTTACAAACTCAAAGATTTTGTTGAAAGATCCATATTTATATGCTGCAATCAGATATTCAGCAGTTTCTTTGTGGTTCACAGCAAAGAATTTCAGCATGCTTCCAAAGTTTGTACCAGCAGCAGCAAAGTGACCAAGCCTTACCATGTGATTGGAGATTACATATCCCAGGGTATCGTTCATGATGTGCTTGGCCTCCAGACTGTCGTACAACTGCTGACAAGGGCCATAAGCACCCAATACTGAGAACAAGTGGATGAGAAGAACCTTGAACTGGAAGTTGGCAGGGCAGTTTTTAAAGCCTTTCTGCAGCTGGACTATGGCTTCAATAAGATAATGCTGATCTTTTAATTCCTCCCAAACTTCCACCAACAGGTAAGCTGCTATCATCAAGAAATTGTCAGAAAATTGAATGTCTGTGATTAGGAGATCTCTGCCAAATGTTAACCCATGGTGATACCTCTGTATGCATTCCCTAGACAGAGCAAGTTTCTCATCTGGGGACGTGCTATCATGGATTCCAAGATACCTTGACAACTGTAAAATGGTTAAGTGACGCTGCATAACTTTCACATCTGATGCAAACACAATGTTGCCATCAGAATTATGCAGTTCTAGAGTTTTTGTGAAAGAGTTGATCAGTTCCAGTTGCTGTGGTTTTGTTATTAAATCAATAAACAGTTTCATATCTTCATAACAACAGTTTTTGTCACCAAACACCTTGAAGTATTCTTGTAAAAGCTCCATGGGAGATCCTGTAGCTTCCATTGACAGCTCTTTGTGGTTTCTGAGCACCTTTATCAGTTCTAGCTGTGCCAGATAAGGGCCTCGAAGTGCCCTCTTCTCTGAGAGTGAAGTGATAGTCTGACCTATGAACTTGCACGCCATGTCAATGGTATAATCTGTTTCACAGTCCTGAGCATCTTCTGATGGTTCCCAGTGGGATTGCACTACTTTCAGACAAGAGGTAATGTAGTTCTTCCAATGCTGCCAATCATCAGGGTTTTCTCTCAACAGGAACTTGAACTTTGCATTTGCCTCTGGCCATTTGTTCAAATTTGTGAACAGATCTGCAGATTTCCTCTCTTTGAAGAAAGTTTCACTAATAAGTTTTTCTCCTAAAGGTCCTGTCACAACTTCATATGCTTCATCCCATTTTCCAAGAAGGTTTAGAATAATTAAGTACAGCTGCACCTCTGCCTCTGCATTGATCTTATTTTCATCTACATACTTCTTGATCATCCTCTCAGCCAATGGAAGGAACATTCCTTTGGCAAGCTTCTCATTCTCACTGCTCTGCATTACAATACTCATAACAGCCCAGAAATAGTAAGGGTTTTTGTTTGGCTGAAGCCGGTGGAGTAACATGGCTGTCTGTTGCTGTTTTTTGTAATCACCCAAGCGAACATAAGCCATAAACAATGCTGAGAGAATATCCTCATTTTCTGGGCAATTTTTTCTAGCATTCTCGTACAGGTCTGCTATGGCTTCCAGTTTGTAAACCTCTCTGTAACATATGGCCATTGCCTGCAAAACAGAAAAATCATTATCAACAACTCTCTGATGACTAAAGTGTTTTTATCATTAATAATAACCACAAAATGGCCACAGAGACTTTAATGGGATACAAATAGTGCAGTCTATCATTTGTAATGAATTTAACACTTTTGTGCTTTTCGAGTTGTCATCTAACACATGTGGAAGATCTAATTTTAGTATAACATAGAATTGCATTTAATTCAAACCCCGATTGTTAAATCAGCTTCTTATTACATTTGAAGTTTATTTACTTACTGCCAGTCATTTATTTTGGGTACTTTTCATGTTTAGATATAGTTGATACATTCCATATGTTTTTATATTAAACAGGAAGTGTCCTCCTTCTTGTCAAGCTTTTTTCAAGTAAATAATGAGGGCTAATTGATATGTTGTGAGCCTTGTATTGAAAGAGGTTAGCATCAATGTCCTTTTAAGCCCTACTATTCCTTGACTATTTAAGGCCATGTGCTTATATTGCTGAGGTAGCACTCTAACATAAGCAAGGCAAATAGACAAAATCAGTAAAAGAGCAGTAATCCAATATTTGCATAAGAAAGGTTTAGCAAGTAAGGATATCCATACTGATTAGTAGCAACACTAGGGATAGATGCCCCTTCATATGCTACAGTAAAAAAGGTGGGAGGCAGAATTTAAACTCAGCAGGCAGAGCCTTGAGGATGACCCCTGTCCTGGAAGGTCTATCACTGTTGCAACCCCAGAAAAAAAAAAGTTCATGATATTGTTATGACTGACAGGTGAATTACAAAAATGTATATAGCCAGAACAGTTGATATTTCACAGGAAAGAGTACATTCCATTCTGACAGAGGATCTTGCACTGAGAAAGCTTTCAGCCTGTTGAGTACCAAGACTTCTGTCAGCTGATCAGAAGCACACCAGATGCACTTTATCAAGTGCTGGTGTAAACCTTTTAGAGGTAGATCCTGCTAACTTTCTTCACAGATTTGTTACTATGGATGAAATGTGGGTCCATCTATTTCATCCCAGAGGCCATATACAGTCTAAACAATGGAAGCACCCTGGGACACCCCACCTCTCCCTATGCTCTCTGTGTGAAAATTTTCTCGTTTCTCATAAATATGCATAATGCAATTTGGCCAATTGTTGAGCTTCCGAGCACAGGTTAGTCAGAAATTTAAACTGTTCAAAGAATATGAGCAAATTACTCTTGACCAATCAGAACTCTTTTTCTTACACTTCTTCAGTAAACTAACCAAAACAGAATCCATATGTACAGAGATATGGCGATTTAGACATTGAACAGATAACAAATAAGCAAATATATGTGTTGGGGTATATAATTTCTTGTCAAAGATAGTTTCGCTGCATAAAGCACAAGTTTTCATGGCTACAGCCATTACTAGTTAAACAGTTAATCCACACTCTTATTTTGTTTATGAATTACACTGTCACTCTGCTGTTAACTATTTCTGTGGAATCTTTTTATGTAAGGCCCTGTTCTGTAACTTACACTAATTATGTAAGGCCCTGTTATGTAACTAACGCTAACTATGTAAGGCCCTGTTATGTAACTAACACTAACTATGTAAGGCCCTGTTATGTAACTAACACTAACTATGTAAGGCCCTGTTCTGTAACTTACACTAACTATGTAAGGCCCTGTTATGTAACTTACACTATGTAAGGCCCTGTTATGTAACTTACACTAACTATGTAAGGCCCTGTTCTGTAACTTACACTAACTATGTAAGGCCCTGTTATGTAACTAACACTAACTATGTAAGGCCCTGTTCTGTAACTTACACTAATTATGTAAGGCCCTGTTATGTAACTAACGCTAACTATGTAAGGCCCTGTTCTGTAACTTACACTAATTATGTAAGGCCCTGTTATGTAACTGACACTAACTATGTAAGGCCCTGTTATGTAACTGACACTATGTAAGGCCCTGTTATGTAACTTACACTAATTATGTATTGGCTTCATTATTCAGTCAAGAAATAAACAAATATTTGAGACACCACAAACAATAATAAAGTCAATTCACAAGCTAAACATTTCTTTATTAGATTTTATTTGAAAACTTATCTAAATTAATCATTTGCAATATATTGCAACATTCAATATCAAATATGACAATATATTGCACTGGCAATACCCAACTATAAATTAAATATATACATACACAGGCCACCTCCTGAATGATATTCAAGTATCAGTAAGGAATTGGAAATGTCAAGTTACAAAAACAAAATCAAAATACAGATATTGTTTCCTCCTTCCAACTGTATATATATCATATGCCTCACATATATTGTATTGATTTCTACAATCAAGGGTTATATCAAAAAAATATCTGTCCTGTATTTATATATCGCCATTTTTTAAGGATCAGGAAACTCTCCATCTAATAATATAAGGCAGTCAATATCGCTGCATGCTATTTATAGTTCATTAAGTTCTTCTATATACGAGAGATTTTAAAGGGAAATAAGTTGGAAATATCTCATAATTAAAGTTTCACAATAGTGAGTTCCATGACTACAACTCCTTCAAATTGTTACTAATCTTCATGATATCTGATGTGTGACTCGATCACACATAGATGAACATACACTGAGGCAATTTCAGTCTCTTTAATATCTTTAGTAGTTTCAGTGAATAATGGTAATTACTTGATTTGATGTACCACTATCCATGCAGGGAAAATCTATGTATGGCGGTCAGACAGACTTGATCGCCAGTGGCTGGATAGCTCAGTTGATATAGCACCTGACTAGAGATTCAGAAGGCCCAGGTTCAAATTCCAGTCTGGTCTGTTGCATTTCTCCCTCCTGGTAGCAGCCCCTGGAATATATGTATCAACACTTCGCCCCAAGTTACATCTCTTTGCAGGGTTAGCCAAAGGTCAATCGGTGAAAAATCAAGTTTTCCTTCTTTACCCTACCAAGTGTAAGTGGTTACTACAGTGAATTATTGCTAATCATTAGGTTTTTATACAAGTTTATGGGTTGCCCAACCATGGGACATTATTTTAGCTGTTTGCAATTGATTGGAAAAATATCAAAAGTCAAAACTACAGATTAGATAGTTACAAAGACCAATGTAGTGAAATACAACATTTTATCCGAAAAATGGCGGACAAGGGATGTAACTTGCACGAAGTTTTAATACATGTATTACAAGTGAAGATGTTTGCCAGGGGATAAAGATCCTGGGTTGATGTCTTCACGGTGTGAAGACTAGACATCCAAGGAGCCTGGGTTCGAATCCTAATCTGATCTGTTGCATTTTCTCCCTTCCTGGTACAAATATGCAACAACACCAATGCAAATAACGAGGGCTAAAGATGAATTGTGTCACTTTAGCAACTCCTTTCCTTCTGCCGTAAGCTTTGTCAAGAAACTCTGTGAATATATACCTGCCTACTGCATGAATCTAATTTATTTACCTCCGTAAATTTACATGGTTTTCCGGCTTTTGCCTTCTACACAAATCAAATGAATTATCTGCCCTTTGATATCGTAATGATGACCAGAAGGATAAAATTCAGTATAAATTATTTTGTGTTAACTAAATAAGCTTACTAATAGCTCACCTGAAGGGTAGCTTCGTCTGTAGGGTGCTGGGAATGGATTTCATCAAGGATAACCGAACTCTCATCATGCCGACCAAGTCTAAGCAGTGCTAATGCTTTCAAAACCTTAGCGCATTGAAAGTATTTGTGTTTCTTCAGAGCTTTCTCTGCTTCTTGGATTGCCTTCTTGTTATTTCCATTGTCCAGACAGTCATAAATTGGGCGAAGTCGCCTTTCATTGACATCCACATGGCTACCGGATGCCATTTTCGGAAATACAATCGTTTTTGTGACATTGATTTTCAGGTTGGCTCCTCATTTTCTAAAGCATTCAAATGACAAAGATCTTCCGGGAGAATGTCAGTCACTTCGGCCCGAGACGTTTCGGCCCACAAAGTTAAACACTTCGAACGACCCAACTTCGGTCCAATTTGTTCTGCTTCTAGACACTTCAGCCCAGTTTTGTTTTGCCTGATCTCACCCATATATCACGTCTCAACAGCATAATGACACTTGAGGGGGGGGGGGGGGGGGGGGGGGGGGGGGGATTTGGACACGTATATACATGTTTAAAAGGAAAATATAGAAAAATTGATGAAAAATCAAATCATACCCTTGGAACTTGAAAATTTTGGTCAATTTGAACTCAAGCACATTGATATATGGATTTTGCCATTTTGAATCTCGTCTACCCAAATTCACGTCGCTCTGAGATGTTAGAGAAAATCCTTAAAAGCATGTAAACCATACTTTCTCGATCATAAAATAACTCCTTGATTGCACAAAGACTCTTGTAATCCTATACACATAGACGCTAAACGTATATGACGTCATAATGCACTATTTACATCAACGAGCAACTGCATTTAATTTCCGGCTTTCAATGAATAGGCGGATCAAATGTGTAAAGGGTTTTTTTAAAGGTATTATTATTATTATTGTTGTTGTTGTTACGCGTGTCTGTTATGAATAATAAATGCTGAATCTTTTAATACTAACTAAAAAATATTTGATATGGTACATTCCTTTATTGAGAAAAAGTAAAAGA